>CM067361.1:54574591-55174591 GCA_034401795.1 Chaetoderma sp. LZ-2023a
CCGAGGTGTAGATTTGTTGTAGAAATTCGATTAATTATTTAATTGATTAAAGATTTATATTAGAATTAATTAACTAACATTATAAGTTGTTTTTGGTGGGGTTTTTTTTTGGTGGGTTGTAGTTAGGATAGCCGGAGTCAAAATGATACCACGTCCCGGAATAACGGGGGAAATCGAGAAATTCGCCTCCCAGGCCCTTAACACTTGACGGGCCGCATTTTTTAGGTGTTTTTAGGTCCAGGTAGCGCAGGCCTCTAAAAAACCTGCCGCCACCCGTATGTGGCCCCCCCCCCCCCCCCCCCTTCACTACGCCAGCACGTTGTGCGACACCACACCCCATAATGAAAGCGCCCGGGAGGCAAAATTTCCCGATTACCCCCGTTATTCCGGGGACGTTGTATCATTTTAGAGACAAGCATACTCAGTGGTATATGAGCTGATCAAGCACGCATTACATGGGCGTCCATTTAGCGACAAGCATACTCAGCGGTATACGAGCTGATCAAGCACGCATTACATGGCCGTCCATTTAGAGACCAGCATACTCAGTGGTATACGAGCTGATCAAGCACGCCAATACATGGTCTTAACGTCCCATTTAGAGAAAAGCATACTCAGGCGGTATACGAGCTGACCAAGCACGCATTACATGGCGGCCATTTAGAGACAAGCATACTCAGCGGTATACGAGCTGATCAGCACGCATTACATGGTCTTAACGGGCCATTTAGAGATAAGCAACCACAGTGATATACCAGCTGATCGCCTTTGGTCAGCTACCAGAGGTGAAGAAGTCAGGGTTCTTTTGGTTAGCCGTTTTAGCTCACATAATAGTCATGACTTCCCAGCACGCATAACAGGTCTTAACGTCCATTTAGAGACAAGCATACTCAGCGGTATAGCACGCATTACATGGTCTGAACGTCCATTAGGAGACAAGCATACTCAGTGGTATAGCACGCCATTACAGGGTCTGACTGTCCATTTAGAGTTTACACCTCTTATTACTCATTGACCTGACATGCTATCATACCCAGCAATATCTGACCTTTGCCGAGATGCTGAAGAAAGAGTGTTGCCCCTTCATGACCAACGAACAGATGCTCGCACAGCAACAGATCTGTCAACAAGAAGGAGAGCGCCTACAGCGGGAGAACTGGTATCAACAGAACGCGCGCAGGGCAAGGAGGGACAGGGAAAATTTCTGATACTGGCAGGCCCTCCTGGAGGAGAGTAAGCGGGATGCAGGAGTCTTGACAGACGACGATCAGCCAGAAAGTCTACGATGATGAGCCAGGTGTCCTTCACAGACGAGGATGAGCCAGGAGGTCATACAGTGGGAAGAGGAGATGGCGCAGAAGTGTAAGACCAAGAAAGCCATCCAGCGGTGGGCCTACTATCTTGGTCATACGGTGAAGTTCCAGATGTCACGTCTCAGAACGCTACTGGCACCCAACATAGTGCTGGATGACCACGTTTCTAAGAGCCATCTGTCTCAAGACCAAAAAGCTGGCAGGGTTTGCCAGGCTCTCCAAAATGAACCCTTCTATGACTCATAAGCAGATTCTGCAGGTGATGCCGGTTTTAAGGCCTCCAGATATACTATGGCAAAATCGAGTGGCGGAAGCAACCAGAACTATACCCCTCCCTGACTGCTGACGCAGGGCGGTACCATCCACGGCTGGCGACTCCAGCAGATAGATGCCATCAGGCAGAATCTCGTCCATGAGGCAGAAAAGTATGGCAGAACGCGCAGTCGATATAAGACAGCCTACAACGTCCTCGCGCATACAACCACCTGCTGCGGCGTGCGATTGGAGCCAGTGCTGATGTGGCAGCTGTGGCCACTCTCGCTACAGGGGTGGGTGCCCTCGTCGCCATCCCCCTGGGTGGCGTGACACTAGCCACCACTGTCTTGGCCACGGGCTTGGGGGTGGGGCAGCGGCAGATCACAAGGAGGTTGGAGAAGCATGCTAAGTATGTGACACTAGCACAGAGTATGCTACGGGACTATCGACGAGTCTGTCCAGCAAAGCTCTCGAGGATGGCCAGGTCACCGATGAAGAGTACCGCCATATATTGAAGGTCCAAGCCCTGTACCGCACTGAGAAACCTAAAGTTCGACAGCAATACCTCAAAGGCTCCAGCGGGCGGGTTGATATGGAGGAGTTAAAAAAAACGAGATGTTACGGCGAGGTCACCTCGCCGGTCTCTGGAGCGACTACAAATAATGTGCTGCGTTAGCTTTAAGAACACCAGGATACGATGGCCTTCCCACGGGACCTCACGACAGTCAACCGGAAGCCAACCGCCCCTCCTGGTACACTCTTGACTGGCCTGAGAGGCCTACTTGATGATATACCAGAGCTAACACCTTTCAGCTAATCACAGTGGATGGACGGGCCCGAATCAGCTTCTCCGTCAACCCACGACCACTGGACGAACGCCGCCCAGCACCATCAAGGATGCGAAGCAAGCTCATACCTTGGATGGCTGCTCCAAGCCCTCTCATACTGGAATCAGCAGCTGAACTTTGGCCGTGTGGTGTGCCACGGCAGGCTGTGGAGTAAGTTTCCACCATGCTTCACTCCTATTATGGTACTCCTGAAGCTGTGCTCATCGCCAGCTGTCTCAGATTCCATGTGTACTTCACTGTGCGACGAATCCTCCATGAGCTGGGTGCAAGCCTCCCTGATACAAACACTTCGACCCACAGCTCAACAGTCATAGCGTCTCAGCGGCCAGCAGACTACAGAGAGAGTTCAGAGCTCACCCAGACTATCGGTGGCATGGCGGCGACAACAGCGGTCTAGGGGTTATGTACGGTGACCCGAGACGTGACTACTCAGGGATCCCCTATCGAACACCCCGACGAGTAGGCCGTCGGAAGACAGCGACATTCTCGTTCGATCCAGACTCCGATCCTGGGGCGATAGTGGCAGAATATGCACATCACCGGAATCAGGCAGGACTCACCAGATGTGTGGAAGTACTTTGTCCGACACACCACCTCGGGCCTCACATCAGCAGGGATCGTTCAGATCAACCAGTCCCTGGAAGCCCTGTGCTACTGCCTCCTTACAGCGCAGACCAAGCTGCGTCATTCCATAGATCTTGTCAGCGGAGCAGAGGTCCAGGCCATGTTCATCAGTCTCGTTGAGGATATGCTCATCGTGGCAGATCCCAGCAGTCTTATTGCTAAGTTCCAGCAGGGGCTGCAGAAGGCCCGTCGCAAACTTGACTTTGCTCTTTCACCACACCTACGGTTGATTCCGAGCAACATGATCGTGAACATCGAGGACCTCCAAGTCAGGGGCTATAACAACATGATAGTCGAGGGGAGTTCTCCCGGTGTCCACTTCGGTTTCAAACGCGGATATCAACACACCTAGACGTAATACGGGCCATACAGTCACCCTGACACTGCAGCCAGTCGACACGCCACCAGCTTCTCCGCCACTGCAGCCAGTCGACACGACACCACTTCCCGTGGCAGCTCTACGAGTGGTGTCAGGCCTAACTATCGTGGTGCTCGGGATCAGCCTACTCCGCTGCTAGCAAATCAGCTATAAGACTATCCTGACTCTCGTCAGTCTCGGCTGGGACCACAGTGAGACACTGAGCCAGCTTGGCCTGCCCTACAGCCCCTATACACGCTGCCAACATGCACATCCAAGGGCTGGAGGGTTCCGCAGTGCATCCTTTTTCCAGCTTGTAGTATCGCAGAGCCTTGTTCAGCTCTGAGTTAGGTGAGGCCATGGAGGTCTGCAACTGCTGGAACACATCTGACAGATACTCCCGATCCTTGTAGAAACCTTTAGTTCGCAGGAGCTGCTCGACGATACTCCCACCCATGATAAGGTATTCGAGGAAGCAGATCTGCCCCTTTCCAAATCCTAGATAGAGCTTCACAGCTGTCAGCTCCTCTGTCAGCTCAGCACCAGAGAGCTGAGCGAGCTCATCTGGCGTCTTCTTCTTGTAGGCCTTCAGCTCCCTCTGGAAGACCTCATAGTACTTCTCGCATAGCACGGACATGTTTAAGATGACTCAATAGAGAGATGAATATTCCTGAGTACAAACCCGGACACCTGGCAGATGCAGACTGGGAAGGACTTATTAGCTCACTCGACAGGGAACACAGGCGTTTAACTGCATTGTATACTCAGGGTTTAAACAATGCCGTCAACGGTACAGATCGTGATGCAACTGCTCGAGAGCCAGATGAGTCTTCAGAAGGTAGAGAACCTGCTGCGAACCAAGACACAGAAGTTACTGACACAGGCTAAACCTCTGGCAGTCCATGTTGCCAGTAACGTGGCGGCGAATGTGGCTGTGGTGAAGATGACAGGGGGAAATGAGGTTCTTCCTGCCGCCACTGCAGCTGTCCTCGCTACCGTAGTGAGTGGGGTGGCTGGCCACTGTCTCGGAATAACTCACCCCATCCCAAAGATCGCCCTCAGTGGTGCCGCCTACACTGCCGCCGCCAAGATCATGGGTGAACGTGTTACACTAATGGAGGCCGCGGTTCTAGGGCTAGCAACGAGTGCAATGGCCGAGATCATCGTCGCCTATGTTTAACCCTTCTGAATAGTGAGATGACGAGACCCCTGCAGCATATGGCGGGCTGGAGGGTGGTGTGTAGTCCATAGTCGAGCATGCAGCCTGAGGATGCCCAGGAATGGTGGACCGCCCACAAGGCGTGCCCCTGCAGAGGGCCAGTACCCTGAGCACTGCTACCTATTCCCTTGGCCGACTGCCTGGTCCTCCTATGCCCAACTATTTCACTGGGGGTATGACTAGTGGGTTTAAGCCGTGCATATAGCACTATGACTCTGTCACTCACAGACCTAGAAAGCAAAGAGCTAGGCGATCTTGCTCACTTGGGCGAGGCACGCCTCGGTTCAGAGGACACTGTTGCCCCTATCTCCTTCCTAGACTTCGATGAGAAGGGAGACCCGCGGGCGATCCGAGGTACCATCCCAGCCCGAGATCTCGTCGGGAACACTGATACGGTAGGACAATCGGACATTAACAAGGCCAAGACTGTATACAAGGGGATGGGCATCAAAGACAGGGCAACGATGCGGGGTATGCTCGGAGTCGACGAGGCTGGTGCCATCAAGGTTATGGCTGAGTCCTATGCACAAGACCTGGTTAAGGATCTCCTGAAACCCCGGAGCTCTTTCCAACAAGACGGAGAGAATCTCAGGATAGGCACCATCGGCCTGAGCAATATCACGATCGATGGCAAAAAAGGTGCTACCGGCAGCCTCCAGCTACCAGAGGTGAAGAAGTCAGGGTTCTTTGGTTTGCCGTTTAAGCTCACATAATAGTCATGACTTCCCGCGCATGTATCGTACAGATACTGGGTGTGCTAGACACTGTGGGTGCTGACACAGGCCCTCTACGCTATCTTCTCAGCTGCTGCTGGGATTTCATGCTTGACGCCTCCATCGCTTCGAAATCCGCCGGAGGTACAACGCTACCCACACAGCAGGCGCAAAAGCTGGTGCAGGAAGTACTGCCGTTTAGTCTCCCAGATATAGATGAGGCTACCGCCGACCAAGTGTTAACCATCCTTCGCGCACATGTCTGTACCATTCGACAGTAGGCCAGGCGATGCTGGCCAGGTGGTGCTGATCATTGCCCCGTCAGGCCACGGGAAAAACATCTTGCTGCGGGCTCTCCTGGCCGAACATCTACACTCTCAATACATCCTTCTGGTGTCTGACTCCGCTGCTGAGGCGGTTGACAGTAATGATCAATGGTACAATGGTCCAATCACCAAGACGCAGAACCTGCAAGCCCTGATGGAGAAGCTGCTGGCAGCCCGACTGACAGAACCACTTGTTCTAGTTATCGATGACCCTGCAATGGACCAGAAGACAGTCACCTACCTCAGCAACATCACCAGGTGCATCCGGCACACACAGATAACTGTCTTCATCCTCTTTCAGAAGTACACCCGCGAGATCTCACCAGACATCCGCCACAATGCCCGGTTGCTATACTTCAGCTCCAAGTGTGGACGTGCCCTGCTCGAGACCATATACGACAGCCTAACCCTCAAGGAGCCCAAAGGGGGCTTTATCGCAGGTGTACAGAGGGCAGCTGAGCTGTACCGCTTCATCTTCAGCAACAAGGAGACAGGTGAGCTGTCACACTTCAAGCCCTCTCTGGAAAAGGCGCAGACCTTCACCTACAAGCTGAATCCAGCCAGGAAACTAGCCTGCTCTACGCGTCATCGCTGACAGACTGTCCGCGGTCGCAACTTTTTTTCGTTCAGGCTGCGCGGTCTCCGCTACGTCATCAGAAGCTTGAGGAACTTCGTCAGAAGCTTGAGCAACTTCGTCAGAAGCTTGAGGAACTTCGTCAGAAGCTTGAGCAACTTCGTCAGAAGCCTGGAGGAACTTCGTCAGAAGCTTGAGCAACTTCGTCAGAAGCTTGAGGAACTTCGTCAGAAGCTTGAGGAACTTCGTCAGAATCTTGAGGAACTTCGTCAGAAGCTTGAGCAACTTCGTCAGAAGCTTGAGGACCTTCGTCAGAAGCCTGAGGAACTTCGTCAGAAGCTTGAGGAACTTCGTCAGAAGCTTGAGGAACTGCGTCATAAGCCTGGAGGAACGTCGTCATAAGCTTGAGGAACTTCGTCAGAAGCTTGAGGAACTTCGTCAGAAGCTTGAGGAATTTCGTCAGAAGTTTGAGGAACTTCGTCAGAAGCCTGTCGCTGAAACTCTATCCACTGAGGGTCAGATGGTAGGACTCTCTTCGTCTGGAACTTCTCACGGAAGACCCACTTTTTCCATGCGCGATGAGCATCTGACTTGCGAGCCGTTTTGATGAGGTAGTCCTGGTAGTTATCTGGGAATTTCAGAAATGCTGACAGATTCTTGTCCAATCTCCTACGCCCTCTTTCATTGAAGATATGCTCAACAGCCTCCTTGCTGCCAACAGTGAACCCCTCTTGAGTACCTTTTGCATGACCAGTGTCATGGCTCTCCGCTACAGCGGCACTGACCTCCTCCCCGAAGTAGTTAGTTGCCCCAAACTGGAGGCTATCCAGCATCTCTCGCTCTTCCTGGCTATGTAGGCTAAATACGGCAGCCCACTTCCCGACCGTTAGTAGAGCTTTGGGGTCGACCCTCGCCTTTTGGAAAGCTAGAATAACAGGACTGTTGGTTTGGCCCACAGGTAGGTCGAGTGTCCTGCCCTGGGTGCTGTCAAACTTCCGGTGGAGTATCCGAGTCAGGAGTTCTTTTGTACTACGAGCTGGCGCTCCTTCCTCTATGGCGGCCAGTATCTCCGCATCCGTCGGCGGTGTAACCTTGACTCGCTCATGGATAATGTTGATGTCACGAAGCAGGCCTCGGACCCTGTCACTGTGGGACAGTGCACGTCGCGGCTGTCGTGCCAACTTGGCCTGCTGCCCAAAGATAATCTGCTGGAGAACTTTACCAAACATGGCAGCCGTTTAACCCCTCTATATACCCAGACCTTAAACATGCTGCAGTATGTGCAACATCCAGATTGGGCCGTTGAACCTGCGACATCGCACTGTACTGATCCCCGGAAGATCTGCCTGATGGTCATTCGACCCAGTATACACGATGATAACCCGTTGTCCGCTGCTGGGAAGTACATTGACTTTGCAATCTCGGCAGAGATCCACGAGATCAAGAGCATGACACTCGAGTTCAAGCTTCAGAGCACAACAGAACAGACGGTAGAGCTCCCGCAGGTTCTGAACAGGTGGGAGATCGTACAGAGCAACAGCACCGTGGACACCACCTATGTGAACGATGAGTACCGAGTCCTAGGTCCGCTGTCTCGTGACCCAACCTTCTATGCGAAGGGAAAGGGGTACTACGCTGTGGGTGAGGGGTTCACGGCATTCGAACTACTGGTAGGTGTCGAGAAGCCTGTGGCAGTTCCACTCTTCACCCTCCCCGAGAACACACACGTGAATCCAGCTGCCATGCAGGATAGGTTGTTCCTCCGGGTGTACACTGAGCCTCTCGCAGATGTGTCAATGAATGCTCCAAGACTTCATGTCTGGCATGACGAGAATGACCAGGAACTGAAGCAAACGGGATCCAAACAGCGGATCGTGCATGTGGAGCGAGAACACCAGCAGGTCCAAGCCACAGCTAACCAAGAGGTAGAGCTGACATTGCATCGTGGTGCATCGGACTGTGTCGCTGTTGCGGTCCTGGTTCAGAAGGGAGTCGTCATCCAGGAGGTGGGTAAGCTGGACGACTTCAAACTTGTGGTTGCTGGGACCAACGTTCTTGGTGAGGTACGCGAGCTGGCTGACTGCCAACTCTACAGACAGAAAACTAAGTCATACGCACTTCTGCGACTAACCAGTGGAAGCGACGACCTCGAGTCAGCACTCAAGGGCCGTCACCACGTCGGTGGCAGGAACATCCCACCTAATCAGGGCAACCGGCTCAGCTTCAACATCGGAAACCTCATAGCTGGGACTCGCCAATTAGGTGTGATGGTACTTTACTTTGGCTATGCTAAGGTATGCGTGTCAAACACATCAGGTATTCAGCTTGAGCGTGCGTAGAGCACGACCCCTGTCGTCACCGCTGCAGCTGCCACTACTACTATAAGCTCTGCTGTCTTCTGACCTGTCGATGCTTCATAGTCGAGCGTTGGCTCAGATACGGCCTCGTAGTACTCATCGAGACTCTCATCTGCCTCTTTGAGGCTCTGGTCGGCCTGAGCTCGGAGTTGTCGTCGGCGTGCCTCCCTCCCTCAAACTTCTCCGTAGACAGCTTCTCCATCGCCTGGTTATGACGCTCACGCGCGACCTCTGCCGCCTTCTTGTCAGCGAAGCTGAGTCCCCAGTTCGCTAAGGCAAACACGCCCGCATTCAAGATTGCGGAGGCCATGCTATAGACTACAGTTTAAAGCTACTATATACGGATATGTATGAACCAGAGGCTTATGAAGATCCAGTCGAGGATATAGATGAGGAGGATTATGATGATGCAGACGACTACGATGTAGCGGAGACCGAGTATGATGAGCCTGAATCCCTCAAACTAATACACAGAGCAAAAGGAATCTATCGCACTTACGTAAAAGGTTCTATCGGTCCGCTGGCAGCAGTTGGGGCTCTGATCGCTCTGTTCACAACGAAGGCGGGCGAGACGGTCCGCAAGATCGCCAACAATGCTCTCCAGGGTGTGGAGAAGATTTCTGAAGCCATGCCAGCCATTGCCTCAGGAGTAGGTACGTTCTTCGGAGTCGCAGGCCCTTGGCTACCGTATGTTGCCATGGCACTTGCGGCCATCTGGGCCGCCGAACATTTAAGCCGTACTATATAAGGATGGCGTCTCTGTATGACCTAGTCAAGACACTTAACTTCCGAGGGTTAGTCGATAAGCTACCGCTCAGCGAAGATCCAGCAGAGACGCCGGTGTACGGGGGTGTTTGAGGAGGTCTTCAGTGATAGTCGAATGCATAACGGCTGTCTGTTCGTCTGTGTAGAGTTCGCCCAGGCTGTGCGTGACAGGACGGGAGTGGACGTCAGTGATACCCTCACCCAGACCGTGCGTGACAGGACGGGAGTGGACGTCAGTGATGAAATACGGGGTCTTTCTTGAGGAACTCTACTATCAGCCTGGTTGATATTACCGTGAGCCCCACCAACTACTCGACAATTAGCCAGTGGCTCAGGCGATGTGGCAGATATACAAACCTCGTCCACGGCACATCAGGTATGCCCATTTCGATGAAACTGTCCCGAATAGAGTTCACCAGGCAGATGTTCTATCCTTCCACACGACTCGGTTGGTCGCAAGACCTACAAGTATGCCCTCACCATCGTCGATGTCGCCAGCAGGTACAAGGCTGCAGCACCGCTCACAGACAAGTCAGCTGGCCAGGTGGCCCAGGCATTCCAGGGTGTCTACGAGGATCCGGAAAATCCCCTCCAGTGGCCAGAATTGTTGCAGGTGGATGAGGGTAAGGAGTTCAGAGGCGAGACTGCGGCCCTCATGCGGAAACATGGTGTGGCAATTAGACGAGGTGAAGTTGGTCACCACCGTGCCGTGGCAATCGTCGAGCGGTGGAATCGGACACTGGCAGAGAGACTGTTCCCACACCAATACGCCCAGGAAATGGCACAGGCCGGAGAGAGGTCCAGGGTGTGGGTGAAAGGTTTGCCCTGGGTGGTAGAGCGATCCAATACTGAGGTAACTCGGTTAACTGGTAAGAAGCCAGTAGAGGCTATCCAACGATCCTCTGTTGCCCAACCTTCTGGAGGAGCGGACAAGGAACAGGTGTGCCTTCCATCTTATGCTCTGGTTCGGTACCTGTATGAACCTGGTGAGTTGGAAGGTGGGCGACGACGTGCAACAGATCCTAACTGGTCGCTAGATGTCCACAGACTTGACAGGTATGTCGAGATGGAGGGGCAGCCTACGCTGTACTATCTGGCACGCTCGGAGAGCTGTCCCAAACGTCCGTTTGTTCGGGAGGAGCTTCAGGTGGTCCATCCAGACACACAGCTACCACCGTCGTCAGGTGCCTGAGGGATATAGTACTCGATTGGTTCGGTATGGACACCATCTGGCAACACATGCCGCTTATCGTAGTAGGCTGAGAGCCCAAGTTTTTCCTGTTCATACGTCACCATGCCCTGGTGGCGCATGCGTAGGCCTCGGTTTGTAGCTCTGTCCATGCTACCGTTTAGGGCACTGAAGAACCTTTGCCAAGAGACATCGTTCTGGCGTTTAGACATACCTTTGGCTGAGCATTTCACCTTCCCATCGGGGCTCTCCACGTAGTAGCACTTGGAACAGAGAGCGATACCACGGTTGCCTTCGAACTCGAGCTTGAACAGTCCCGGAGTCCGTCCAGACCACTTGTCCCAAGCTAGCCACTCCCACTTATGAGCCTCATACTCTGCTCGCATGTGAGTGCGAATGACTTCATCGAGGCTGGAGGCAGCTATTGCGATGTACGCAGAGTCTGTGTCTGGAGGTACTCGAAGCTGTCACGAGGCACATGGTGATCCAGGAAGTCGTAGTAGAACTCCAGCATCCGCAACTTCGCGAGCTCGTATACGGCTATCCCCACCTGGAAGGGCCGGCGAATGGTGATTTTTGCCTTGCGTCTCTGGATCTCGTAGGACTCGCCGATCTCGAGATCCTCGAACCATGCACTGCGGAGGGCTCTATCTACCACTCGTTCATCCTTGGTGAAGGTTGTGTTGCTGTGACGCTCTAGAGCCTCGATGAGCTTCCCATAGGCACTGTTGCCTAGTAGCTTGAACAGATCTGCCAAGAGCGCTTTGCTCTTATCAACATCTCCTGTATGGCGAGCATCGGTAACATTGTTCACGAACCACTCAAAGGGTCTCTGCGGCTTGTAGTCTATGGTGCGGTAGACAGCTGTAATCTCCAGCCCATGGGCGAGGTACCACTTGAGTGATGACGCATATAAGAGCTTCCTCTTGGCCGAGAGGGCGCCGACTAGTTTACTGGTTGTGGGACGTTTCCTACATGTTTTCTCTAGGTATGCGAGCATCTCAACAGATACTGCCTCAGCCGGAATCTCTCTGTTGTAGAAGAGAGGTGGCATTTCCTCGAACTTCGCCCACAGGGCCTTAGGAACCTCTATGTCCACTTCAGCGAAACCGAACCAGCGGTCAGCCAGCAGATCCTTCTTAAATCTGGCTACATCGCTAGCACCGGACCACTGCCGTACTGTCTCCTTACCACAGGGCATCTCTTTAGCCATCGTAGACAAGTACAGAGCATTTGCGTCATAGCCGAGTAGACGTTGGCAGACACGCTCACTCTGGCGGATGCGGGTCACACCTGCCTCGTGGTATCTGGTGAACACGATGCTGGGCCCTCCAACAACCGCGGCCTTCAGCATATCGTAGGCCTCCTTGCCCGGGGAGTAGAGGCTAACATCCGGCATGTGCTGAGCGGTTCCACGTATAAGGTACTGCAGAGACACTCCTGGGAGAGACACAGCATCCTTGAGGATGTCTATTTCTCGTTCCGTGTAGAACTCCCGCATCCGCTCTAGGGCTTCGATGAATGGACTGACATCCAGGTTGTTGTAGTATTGCAACCAGTCGGCGAACGTCTGCATGCCTTGGTCTCTGAATGTCTGTTTGCTCTGTTTCCACTCCGACAGCTCGAGGAGGTAGCCACCTTTGAGCTTGGATCACCACGCTGGGTAGTCGGGGAGTCTGGGGTAATTAAGCTTCTCGGGGGTGTCGAACCATTCATACGGGAGCCAGCTCTTCTGCTGTGTACATCCATAGGCTTTGATCCATGCCTCGTAGGAGACTCCTGGCCCCAAGTAGTTAATCACATCGAGAAACCTAAGCTCGGGGGTCATGAGGAACATGGTCTTACTAGCTTGCTTGGCGACATTCACTGCACCAGTGTTGGTCAGCCCATCCACGAAGTGCTTCTTGATCAGGTTTAGGTCATAACGGCCAGAGTTTAAGCCCATCACCGGGACTTGGTCACACCACTCGGTAATCAGTCGCTGCTGGCGTTTTGGGAGCTTGTCCATGTCTGAAGGGATGAACTGTGCCATATTTTTGTTCGGCCGCCTCACCTTGCTGGTGCTGAGGGCATCCATGCCAGAAACAGCCATGGAACTGGTAAACGGTGTTGGTAGTCGGATCATAACCATCTACGGGAGCTCCCTCGATCCAACGCTCGCCACCGTGCCCACACTCTACATGGTGTATGTGGATACCTTGGGTTTTCGCCTCATACGTGACCCAACGAGTAGCCGCTGAACTGGTTGGTTGGGGTGGATAGAAGGCTTTCTCATGCGCAGACTGCGGTGCATCAACCTTCTCCCCAGGGCACTCAACGGTTGTTTTGCCGCCTGTACAACGGTCAGCATGACGCTGAAGATTTGGGGCCTTTGTGAACCTCTGCTGACAGTGACTGCAGACTAGTGTGTGGGCCAGCTTGGAGATGTTCTTTATATAGAAGGCATGGTGATCGTACACCCCGATGGTCATAGTGTCGTGGTAGTGGGCCGCTTGCCGGATCAGGTGCCAGGTGCCCTCTTCAGTTGGTTCATACACGCGAATCCTGATCTTCGCGAAGAACTCTACCTTATCCAGCTGATCCATAGAGGTTTTTGGCACGTCAGGCACAGGCCCGTCCAGGTCATAGAACTGTCTCACGAGCTCACGCACGGGCTCAGTACTTCTATCGGGCCTCGCCCCCTGATGCACTGCTAGGCATCTCCAGAGACACATGTTATCCTTGTAGGTGTCAAGTGCCGCCATACTCTTCTTCTGTCGTAGCCAGTTTGGGAGCGGGCCTGTCCCGAGCAAAGGTTGCTGGTCGATGACAGCCTTGACCACAACGTTGATTGATCGGGCGAAAGCCCACTTGGTGTTGGGGAGGTCGATGTTGTCGGGGTCGAGGCGGTCTTGCTCTCTCTTGCCGCCACCCAGTCCTGAGCTGCTCCTATCGTGTTCAGCCACGGACTCCCTGGAGCGTTCTTGTGGAAGAGCATCACCCTACCATCCTCGATGTGTTTGATGCGGTAGGTGTGGGTATACCGGAGGTAGAAGGCGTTCTGGGCAGTCTGCTGGATCTTACCCATGATCTGCCCTGTAATGTCTCCATTGAGGCCTTGGAAGAACGTCCAGCGTACTGTCCGTCTTCCTCTCTCCTCCCCTTCCATCTCACCCAGACGCTCATTGAGAATCTACTCACCCTCTCGCCTCATGCTCCGGGCTAAGGGTTCAGCCCTCGGCCCCCTCATCATTCGCTTAGCGATCCTGCGTAGGGCAGGTAGGCGCTCCAGTGGATGGTCTGCCATCCGCGTCACTACAGCTTTGGCTCGTAAGCTAGCCGTCACCTCATCCAACTGATGAAGCTCCCACCGCCGCTGTGCTTTCTTGTGGGGATTCAAAGGATCATCTCTGGTGGCCGCGGGAATCCGTCCCATCTTCACTGATCGGCTCAGTCGAGCAATGAATTCCTCGGCACGGGCCTGTCCGATCAGCTGGAGCAGGTCGGCTTTCTTGGCCTTAGAGGCTACTCTAAGGCCAAATTGCCTTGCCATAGCGCGAAGCTGTGCAACAGTAATCATGGTGTATACCACTGAGTATGCTTGTCTCTAAATGGACGTTAAGACCATGTAATGCGTGCTATACCACTGAGTATGCTTGTCTCTAAATGGACGTTCAGACCATGTAATGCGTGCTATACCGCTGAGTATGCTTGTCTCTAAATGGACGTTAAGACCTTTTATGCGTGCTGGGAAGTCATGACTATTATGTGAGCTAAAACGGCAAACCAAAAGAACCCTGACTTCTTCACCTCTGGTAGCTGACCAAGGCGATCAGCTGGTATATCACTGTGGTTGCTTATCTCTAAATGGCCGTTAAGACCATGTAATGCGTGCTTGATCAGCTCGTATACCGCTGAGTATGCTTGTCTTTAAATGGACGCCATGTAATGCGTGCTTGATCAGCTCGTATACCGCTGAGTATGCTTGTCTCTAAATGGACGTTAAGACCATGTAATGCGTGCTTGATCAGCTCGTATACCACTGAGTATGCTAGTCTCTAAATGGACGCCATGTAATGCGTGCTTGATCAGCTCGTATACCGCTGAGTATGCTTGTCTCTAAATGGATGCCATGTAATGCGTGCTTGATCAGCTCGTATACCACTGAGTATGCTTGTATCTAAATGGACGTTAAGACCATGTAATGCGTGCTTGATCAGCTCGTATACCGCTGAGTATGCTAGTCTCTAAATGGACGTTAAGACCTTTTATGCGTGCTTGATCAGCTCGTATGCCGCTGAGTATGCTAGTCTGGACGTTCAGACCATGTAATGCGTGCTTGATCACCTCGTATACTGCTGAGTATGCTTGTCTCTAAATGGACGTTAAGACCATGTAATGCGTGCTATACCACTGAGTATGCTGGTCTCTAAATGGACGTTAAGACCATGTAATGCATGCTTGATCAGCTCGTATACCGCTGAGTATGCTTGTCTGGACGTTAAGACCATGTAATGCGTGCTTGACCAGCTCGTATACCGCTGAGTATGCTTGTCTGGACGTTAAGACCATGTAATGCGTGCTTGATCAGCTCGTATACCGCTGAGTATGCTAGTCTCTAAATGGACATTACGACCATGTGCTAAGTAGTATAGCCGGGATTAAAATGATACAACGTCCCGGAATAACGGGGGTAATCGGGAAATTCGCCTCCCGGGCGCTTTCATTATGGGGGTGTGGCGTCGCACAACGTGCTGGCGTAGTGAAGGGGGGCCCCTATGTGCGGCAGTTTTTTAGAGGCCTGCGCTACCTGGACCTAAAAACACCTAAAAAATGCGGCCCTCAATTGTTAAGGGCCTGGGAGGCGAATTTCTCGATTTCCCCCGTTATTCCGGGACGTGGTATCATTTTGACACCGGCTATACTACTGGTTTTTTTTGAGAATTTTATTAAATTTCGGTAGCCACTCAACTTATATTATCTTATACTCACTATTTATAGATGAAATATATATCCGTATATAGAAACACGTGTGTACATGCATAGATATACGCATATACATCCCATCGATCGCAGAGTCCCATTCTAGCGTATGTGCTGCTCCCGTCCTCTCGCCTTCAGTAGTCGTGAATATAACCATTTTTCATTTTAGTTGGTATTTATTGGCCGCTCACACCTAGATGTATTTGGGCCATGACTCGCTCTTAGTGGTGCTTCCCCGAAGGGTTGCGTTGCTTCCCCGAAGGGTTGCTCTAAATAAGTAAAAACTGAAAAAAGTCGAAAAATTAAGTTGTTGCTGGGAGTGTGTTGCCTGATGTTACCTAATTTATTGTAGTTGGCTAGTGTCTATGTTGTATGCAGTGTTGAGGAGGGGGTGGGAGGGGGAATTACTTTATTTCTCATGGAGGTGGGATGGGGGTGGAGGGCAGTCTGTAAAATAAAATCTCAAAACGGAAATCAGGACAATTTTAAATAAAGAATATTATGATGAAACTGAATGATAATACTATCAAATAAGAAGAAACAAATTAAGATAATGGCCTGTGATTAAATAAACAAGAAACGGCGAAAATTGAACTTAAAAAATCCTGTGTTTGTAAACTAAATATCCAAATTTAACTTAGAATTATAACTTGTTGCTATTATAAATAATAAGTTGAACGCACGTGGCGCTATTTGGGAGTTGAATGGGTTTAAGTCACGTCGTCGAGTCACTAAAAATCCTTTCATACTTATGCTAAAATTTTATCCAGCGACGGCGAGAGAAGAGCGAAGAGAGCGACAGCATCTACATCAAAGCAAATCAACGCCAATCACGACCTCCGTGTCCATCATCTTCGTCTTGTCGTCCTCAGCGGTTTCGTGATTGCAACCGCGGCCGTAATCACCAGCAGATATAAGTACACAGCAGATAGAGGCAGCAAGTAAGCAGCGTCGCCACTCCACTCGACCAACGGCATCTCTCCAGGGCGGGTTGATTGCGGCTCAACGATAAGCCCGCCTAGATCCATGAATAACCGTTGTTGTTGGATTGGTTTATTGGCCGCTTACACCGAGATGTATTTGAGCCATGACTCAATCTGAGAGGTGCTTCCCCCAAGGGTTGCGATGCTTCCCCGAAGGGTTGCTAAAACAATCGTTAAAACTGAAAAAAGTCGGAAAATTAAGTTGTTGCTGGGAGTGTGTTGCCTGATGTTACCTAATGTATTGTAGTTGGCTAGTAGTGTCTATGTTGTATGCAGTGTTGAGGAGGGGGTGGGACGCGGAAATTACTTTATTTCTCAAGGTGTTGGGGTGGGGCTGGAGGGCAGTCTGTAAAATAAAATCTCAAAATCAGAAATCAGGACAATTTCAAATAAAAAATATTATGATGAAACTGAATGATAATACTATCAACTGAGAAGAAATAAATTAACATAATGGCATGTGATTAACTGAATAAGAAACGGGAAGAAGAAACTAAAGATCTAGTGTGTGCAGAAATGAGGACCCGAGTTAATAACTTAGAATTATAACCTGTTGCCGTTTGAAATGATAAGTTGATTGTGAATGTTGCTGTTTAGGTATTGATGGGCCTAGTCGTTGTCCGTCATCAGTCAAGGCGCAGGCAGCGAAGAAGGCTGTTCTCTCATATTCAGGCAGATTGGTTTTGAAGGAGAGCTTCAGCATTTACACCGACAGGGATGGTGATCTCTCAAGCAAGGCCATGTCGATCATGATGGTGTAGATCTGTTGGATTTCATTGTTTTCATCAGGCATGGAAGGCGGTTTCCCCCCCCCCCCAGTTTCCGTTCATCATGGTTACACCTCTCGTCTCCATCTCAGTACGTTCGCCGAGTCTTCCCCAGGTCAGACACCATCAGGCAGCATATCTATCAGCAGGCTGACCGACCACTCATCGTCTATACTCGACCAACAGCATCCCATTAGGGCAGTTTTGGTAATTCTGCCTAATTTTTTATATTACCCTTGTCCGTATGTGGCTATACACAAAAGTGCCTACTTTTAGGTAGTTGTGTGTATATCCATATACAAACAAAAGTAGTTTTGACGGCTCATGGGCAGGGTCAATGGGCTTTGGTCCATTGGCCAAAGATTTCCATCCTGCCGCTGCGCCTTTACGTGTGCCAAACGTGTCCGAAAGCCTATCAAAAGTGTCATTTTCTGAGGGGATTCCAACCTCAGTCCATGAGTTCTTTAACGTCCGATTTGCTTCAATGCTAATCAGACGGGACCAACTTCTTTACGTCCCTTCTGAAGGACGGTTAGTAGTTATTTTAGTATTGTTTTTATTGTCTGTCCTTAATGCAGTCAGACTTACCTTTTATACACTTTATCTTCTGTATATGGTAGATGTTTTCTTGGCTTCTTTTCTATCCTATTGGGATGGCAGGCGTAGCGAAGTCATGCAGTCCCTTCCGCATGTGATTTGTTGTTATGAATAGGGGGTCACGTGGCTTTTGTACACAGGGTGCATAGTATTACCACTGGCAATTGGATGCCCAACCTCTACGTGCACAACAGTATAATCGTTGTCACGTCCCTTTATCTGTTAGCTTGGTCGTAGTGCTTTCCATGCCGCTTTTTTAGTCGTGTAGGGGGTTTGGCTTTTGTACGCAGAGCGCATAGTATTACCATTGGCAAATGAATGCCTGACCTCTTTGTGAACAGCAGTAAAATCGCTGTCACAACCCCTTATCTGTTAGCTGGGTCGTAGTGCTTTCCGTGCGACTTTTTTAGTCGTGTAGGGGGGTCTGGCTTTTGTACGCAGAGCGCATAGTATTACCATTGGCAACTGAATGCCTGACCTCTTTGTGTACAACAGTAGAGTCGTTGTCACAACCCCTTGCCTGTTAGCTGGATCGTAGTGCTCTCCTTTTCGCTTTTTCATTGTGTAGGGGGGGGGGGGGTCTGGCTTTTGTATGCAGAGCGCATAGTATTACCATTGGCAACTGAATGCCTGACCTCTTTGTGTACAACAGTAAAGTCGCTGTCACAACTCCTTGTTTTCCGTGAACCATGTGGCAGTGCGTTCCATTTCTTTCTTTCGTCTTCGGTGTACATTCTCTGGGCTAGATCCTTTGCTCTCTTCAGACTGACTTTATTGGGTTTTTGGTCTGTCAACAAGTCTGTTAATGTAATGTAACTTACCTCCATTCTTTCCAGGCTTTCAATTTACTTACTCTGCCTTACCCTCTTCAGATCTGTTTACTTACATATGTGTATATCTGCATACGTCCTGTCGTAGGGACTTACCTTTTTCCTTTTTATTATTTATGTTGACCTGATTATACATATTTACATATTTGTTGTATGCAGTCGGTCAGTGTCTGTATAATTTGTCAATCTGCACAGTCTGTTAGTTGGTCGATCTGTATAATTAATCAGAGCGTCAGTCTTCATAGTTTTTAGTCAGTCTAAATAGTTAGTCAATTTATCCAGTCAGTCTGTCAGTTAATGCCTAATGTCCAAGATCCTATCAATGGTTTCACTTTTTGAGGGGTTCCAACCTCAGTCCATGTGTTCTTTTACGTCCGCTCATTGTGGCCATTGGGCAGACGGGGCCAACTTCTTAACGTCCCTTCCGAAGGACGGTTAGTAATAAAGGTTAGTGATATAATGTTGTAGTTTGTAGTCAGTCTGTCATTCTACACAGTCAGTCTATACAGTCTGTTAGTTGGTTACTCTCCAGTCAGTCTAATTAGTTAGCCAGTCTACATGGTCAGTCGGGTAGTCAATTTACATAGTATGTCAGTCAGTCAGTTGGTCATACTGTATAGTCATTCAGTCAGCCGACCGGCCCATCCACCCGACGGTCAGTCAGTCTCATTCTACATAGTCATATAGTCTATACAATCAGTTAATCTACATAGTCAGTCAGTCAATTAGTTTACAGTCAGTCAGTCTATATAGTCGATCAGTCATCCCTGTCAGTTAATCAGTCCGTCCGCCTCTATTGTTATCCGATCGGTCAGTAAGTCTACCCAGTCCATTATGTATAATGGTATAGAGGCAGGCACTTAATCAGTCTATGCAGTCAATCAGTTCGCCCGTTCATAGTCAGTCGGTCGGATTCTTCAGGTTGTTATTAGTCAGTCAAACTACTTAGTCAGATACGCCGTCTTCACGGTCAGTGAGTCAGTCTTCATAGTCTGTCATTCCATATATTCTACCAACCTCCACTGTTAGTCAGTCTACATAGACTAGTTTATAGTCAGTCAGTTATTCTACATAGTCAGTCAGTCTATACAGTTTGTTAGTTACTCTCCAGTCAGTCTATACAATCGGTCTAACTAGTTAATCAGTCCACATTGTCTGTCAGTCTGTCTAAGCATCCAGTCATTCATTTTATATGTACAGTCGTTCCGTTTACGCAGGCGAGCAGGCAGTTTATACTGGAAGAGAGGCAGATGGGTGATTGGTCTAGTAGTCATTCGTTCTATACGCTCAGTTAGTTACTCTGTCCATTCATTCAGTCTATATAGTCACTTGATCGGTTTACACCGTCAGTCGTTTGGTCGTTCTACTTGGTCAGTCCATTCAATCAGTTAATAAGCCATTCTTCATATTTAGACGGGTGGATAGTCTGCATAATCAGTCAGTCTGTACAGTCGGTCGGACAGTTTTTCTACCCAGTCAGTCGAGTAGTTCGTCTAGACAATCAGTCAGTCTGTCCAGTTAGTTAGTAATCCTATCCAGTCGTTCAGAGTATAAAGTTGGTCAGTTAGGCTACATTTTCAGTCAGTCTATATAGTCTGTCAGTTGGTCGGTCTACCTACTCTGTTTATCAGTCAATATATTCTGTTAGTTGGTCAGTCTACATTGTTAATCACTTTATATAATCTGTTTCTTAGTCTGCATAGTATTTTAGTTGGTCAGTCTATATAGTCCATCTTCATAGTTTTTTTAGTTAGTCTACATTATCAGGTAAGCAGTCGGGCGAACGGTCAGTAAGTCTGTACATTTTGACAGTTAGTCAGTCATTCTGTTCTACGTAGACAGTCAGTTATTCTTCCTAGTATGTCTGTACAGTCAGTGAGTCAGTCTAAACAGTCAGACTTTCTATATAGTCAGTCAGTCTAGACGGTCTGTCGTGAATAACCTCTAGATTTTGTAATTTTCGAGGATGCCTTTAATTTCGTAGCTGTGGTAATGATTTCCATCAGAAAAGTTGTCTCCAAATACCTAATTGTGCTGACATAAATAGTACCCCAAATGTGTTTATCGTTATGAAGAGGGTGAGGTAAAGAATAATCAATCTGCTCTCTCCTGGATCTCATATCACATACATGTGAAAACGAAATATTTCATTTTCGTAACTTATGCGCATGAGATACTAAGTTGTGTGCACGAATTATTAAGGTGTAACTTGTACGCACGATTTAATAACTCATGTGCATGATTTAATAACTCATTCGCATGATTTAATAACTCATGCACACGATTTAATAACTCATGCTCACGATTTAATAACTCATGCTCACGATTTAATAACTCATTCACATGATTTAATAACTCATGCTCACGATTTAAAAACTCATGCACACGATTTAATAACTCATGCTCACGATTTAATAACTCATTCGCATGATTTAATAACTCGTGCTCATGATTTAAAAACTCATGCGCACTATTTAATAACTCATGCTCACGATTTAATAACTCATTCACATGATTTAATAACTCATGCTCACGATTTAATAACTCATTCACATGATTTAATAACTCATGCTCACGATTTAAAAACTCATGCGCACTATTTAATAACTCATTCACATGATTTAATAACGCATGCTCACGATTTAAAAACTCATGCTCACGATTTAATAACTCATTCACATGATTTAATAACTCATGCTCACGATTTAAAAACTCATGCACACGATTTAATAACTCATGCTCACGATTTAATAACTCATTCGCATGATTTAATAACTCGTGCTCATGATTTAAAAACTCATGCGCACTATTTAATAACTCATGCTCACGATTTAATAACTCATTCACATGATTTAATAACTCATGCTCACGATTTAATAACTCATTCACATGATTTAATAACTCATGCTCACGATTTAAAAACTCATGCGCACCATTTAATAACTCATTCACATGATTTAATAACGCATGCTCACGATTTAAAAACTCATGCGCACTATTTAATAACTCATGCTCATGATTTAATAACTCATGCTCACGATTTAATAACTCATTCGCATGATTTAATAACTCGTGCTTATGATTTAAAAACTCATGCACACTATTTAATAACTCATGCTCACGATTTAATAACTCATGCTCACGATTTAATAACTCATGCTCACGATTTAATAACTCATGCTCACGATTTAAAAACTGATGCGCACTATTTAATAACTCATTCACATGATTTAATAACTCATGCTCACGATTTAATAACTCGTTCGCATGATTTAATAACTCATGCACACGATTTAATAACTCATGCTCACGATTTAATAACTCATTCGCACGATTTAATAACTCATTCGCATGATTTAATAACTCATTCACATGATTTAATAACTCATGCTCACGATTTAATAACTCGTTCGCATGATTTAATAACTCATTCACATGATTTAATAACTCATGCTCACGATTTAATAACTCGTTCGCATGATTTAATAACTCATGCACACGATTTAATAGCTCATGCTCACGATTTAATAACTCATTCGCACGATTTAATAACTCATTCGCATGATTTAATAACTCATTCACATGATTTAATAACTCATGCTCACGATTTAATAACTCGTTCGCATGATTTAATAACTCATGCACACGATTTAATAACTCATGCTCACGATTTAATAACTCATTCACATGATTTAATAACTCATTCACATGATTTAATAACTCATTCACACGATTTAATAACTCATGCTCGCGATTTAATAACTCATGCTCACGATTTAATAACTCATTCTCACGATTTAATAACTCATTCGCACGATTTAATAACTCATTCTCACGATTTAATAACTCATTCGCACGATTTAATAACTCATGCACACGATTTAATAACTCATGCTCACGATTTAATAACTCATTCGCATGATATAATAACTCATGCTCGCGATTGAATAACTCATGCGCACTATTTAATAACTCATTCTCACGATTTAATAACTCATGGGCACGATTTAATAATTAATATTAAGTGATTGATCTCAACGCAACTGCATTTAAGTTATGGAAGAAATGATGTTTTGACTTGTTGTCTGTTCATCTAATATCAGGGTGTGGTGCCGTAGCTTATCATATTCATATGGTAAGCGATAGCTAATATCAATAGAGGAATCCAGTTTTAGTTATGCATATAGGCGCCGGCAGGGGTTGTCGTCCAGTGTGAACGACAGCCCCCTCCCCCACCCACCCCCACCCCCGGCCCTCACGAAAAATAGGCCAGGTAGATAACGCTGGCATTTTAATCACACCCGACCCCATGTACACCACCACACCAAAAAATAAAAATCATTATTTGAGGTCTGAGCATATTTTGGCCCTTCTAATTTTGATCGAATATTAGCCTTGAGAAATACAGGATATGCATCCTGAGAGCAGCTAGATTTCAGTTTTCCGGTGGAGGACCCTCCGGACCCCCGCAATGATGGATGAGGACAACCCCTCCAGAACCCACCCCTAATTTCGGCTCCCTCTTTAGAATTACGCATAGTTGATTATGACGTCATATGATTGAATGGGAATTTGGTATCATCTATTTGTTGATCACGTTTTATCAAAGTCTGCGAGTACTTACAGATCCTGATGCAGAACAGGTCAGTTGCCTGGAAGCTAGAACTCGTTCTATCGTATTTCTATGGCAAGTAGATAGTGACAGCTATCAACAACAAAGGCTTATACACTGTGCGGTAAGAAGATAAATGCTCAAAATATCAGAGGTCTCACACCCACTGTTAATACAGCAATACACGTCAAACGTTCCCGTCTTCATAAGATTTTTGTGCACAGCAGGTGAGCACACGAACCCTCCAGTAGTCAGCTATCCAACATTAATTGGAGATCAGAAAAAAACCAGTCCCGTTCCTGTTCATGATTATATAGGCCTTTCTCGCACGGCGGCCATTGAATATCAAAGAGAGGCTGATAACGCAACGATGAATGAAAAGTAATGTGTCATATGCGCTAGGATTTATTTATTTATTTATTTATTATACTAAAGTCTTGTTTAAAGACACTCAAACGTCTGTCATAAATGTTTTAGCGGTACAATAAAATTCTACATAGTGTTTTAACGCAAGCACGTTAACAAATTTGAACTGGAGGGTAATCATATATGTTTTAGAGTTAGTGACAACGTGTGTATTTTCGTGGTATGTAGGCATAATACAAATGATATAGAGATCCATCCACATTGGTAAATAATCTAATTAAAAATATTAATAAAAAATTGACAAAAGAATTGTTTCGAATTATTTTTATAGATTCTTGGCACAGGTGGGGCACAACACCCTTGTATTAGGAGCACCCTTTATATAGACCCAAATAGTAATTTATAGGCTATATAATGCTTACATAAAAAATTATTGTGTGCTCCTAATACAAAAATTAATAAATAAAAAATTGACAAACAAACTTTCTTGAATCTGTTTTCTACATTCTTGACACAGGTGGACAGATCTTGGCACAGCACCCCTGTATTAGGAGCAACCTTTATATAGGCCCAAATATTAATTTATAGGCTATAATACTTAAATTAAGAATTATTAGGTGCTCCTATAACAGAGGTGTGGATGTGCCAAGGTTTGTCTACCGAGATCAGGAATGTAAAGAATTTTGTTTCCATAAAGAGAAGAAGGTTTTGGCATAAATTAATACCCGTGGCTAGAGTAAAGACTCCTAATACAGGGCCATGGTGTATATAATTTGTATATGCAAGTTGATATTTGTCAAGACCTCTGCAAAGGCAGATTTTTGCCAGCTTGGCCATTAAGCAGCTAATACAAATGGCTTGCTTTTCATTCAACAGGTCACCCAAATCAGTTAGCCCTTCATCTACCCATCTGGCTGTCCAATATCAAACGCCTCAGGCTGGAACCTGAAACATCTCAACACAACCAGCCAGGCCTGTCTAGAAGGCTCGCCTTGAAAACTGGCTAAATTAACTAAATTGTACACTTTCAGAAATGTAAACATGGAAATTAAAAATAATACACACATTGTATTCTTTGCTTTTCACTAAAAGCCGTTTTAAGATGGGTTTAACCCTTTAACGACGAAATTTGTTCAAAAAAATTTTAATATTTATTTATTAAAATGTCCATTTGCAGGCCAACAGAAGACTATTTTCGAAAATTTTCCACTGGAATGATTGGCTCGGTTATCGAGCCAACCATTCCAGTGGGAAATTTTCAAAAATAGTCTTCTCTTGGGCTGCAAATGGACATTTCCCAAGAGCAATACAGAGGCCGGTTTTGGCCGCCTTCGTCGTGAAAGGATTAATCGTGCTATCGTGAAGGTACAGCCACATTTTACAGATCATACGAGAAGCAAGAGGCACTCAAATTATTGTAAGTAAAAGTAAGCAGATACTGAAGATGTTCTGTCTCCCCCCCCGTAGATAAAATCTGTATTTTGGTTGTAATATGTTATGGTGATGATGTAATAAAAAAGAATGTTTTGGGGAATTCTGATTGCAAAGGAATTGGCTAAATTGTGAGAATCTAATTGAAATTTGATACTAAGTTTCTAGGAAACATAAACATTTATGTTGGAATTCACTAGGCGGTTTAAACCTCGGTTTAGCCCAAATCTGGTAATAACCCACTGCATAAAATAGATTTAACTGTAATCTGCGTCCAGATCTGGCTGATATTCTATAATAGCTGTGTGTATGTGTTACCATCATTATGATCAATACTATAGCTGTGTGTATGTGCTACTATCATTATGATCAATACTATAGCTGTGTGTATGTGTTACTATCATTATGATCAATACTATAGCTGTGTGTATGTGTTACCATCATTATTATCAATACTATAGCTGTGTGTATGTGTTACCATCATTATGATCAATACTACAGCTGTGTGTATGTGCTACCATCATTATTATCAATACTATAGCTGTGTGTATGTGTTACCATCATTATGATCAATACTACAGCTGTGTGTATGTGTTACCATCATTATGATCAATACTATAGCTGTGTGTATGTGTTACTATCATTATGATCAATACTATAGCTGTGTGTCTGTGTTACCATCATTATTATCAATACTATAGCTGTGTGTATGTGTTACCATCATTATGATCAATACTATAGCTGTGTGTATGTGTTACCATCATTATGATCAATACTATAGCTGTGTGTATGTGTTACCATCATTATGATCAATACTATAGCTGTGTGTATGTGTTACCATCATTATGATCAATACTACAGCTGTGTGTATGTGTTACCATCATTATGATCAATACTATAGCTGTGTGTATGTGTTACCATCATTATGATCAATACTACAGCTGTGTGTATGTATTACCATCATTATGATCAATACTACAGCTGTGTGTATGTGTTACCATCATTATGATCAATACTATAGCTGTGTTTATGTGTTACCATCATTATGATCAATACTACAGCTGTGTGTATGTGTTACCATCACTATGATCAATACTACAGCTGTGTGTATGTGTTACTATCATTATGATCAATACTATAGCTGTGTGTATGTGTTACCATCATTATGGTCAATACTAGAGCTGTGTGTATGTATTACCATCATTATGATCAATACTACAGCTGTGTGTATGTGTTACCATCATTATGATCAATACTATAGCTGTATGTATGTGTTACCATCAGTATGATCAATACTATAGCTGTGTGTATGTGTTACCATCATTATGATCAATACTACAGCTGTATGTATGTGTTACCATCATTATGATCAATACTACAGCTGTGTGTATGTGTTACCATCATTATGATCAATACTATATCTGTGTGTATGTGCTACCATCATTATGATCAGTACTATAGCTGTGTGTTTGTGTTACCATCAGTATGATCAATACTATAGCTGTGTGTATGTGTTACCATCATTATGATCAATACTATAGCTGTGTGTATGTGTTACCATCATTATGATCAATACAATAGCTGTGTGTATGTGTTACCATCATTATGATCAATACTCTAGCTGTGTGTCTGTGTTACCATCATTATGATCAATACTATAGCTGTGTGTATGTGTTACCATCATTATGATCAATACTATAGCTGTGTGTATGGTCCCGGACTGCCACTTCCTCATTGCGGGAGACTTTAATAGCCAGTCCCAGAGCTGGGGATACAGAACACTTGATAAACGAGGAGAAGACATTGAAGCATGGCAAGATGAAAAGCACCTTTTACTTGTCAACGATCCCACAGATCAGCCTACCTTCTACTCGCGCCGATGGCACTCGACAACAACGCCGGACTTGGCATTTTGTACAGAAGACATTCACAGAAACCTCAGTAGAGTGGTCGGATCGCAGTTAGGAGGAAGCGACCACCGCCCAGTCCTCCTCTCTCTTTCTGGAAGTATTTCGACCAGTTCACCTCAACATCCAAGGTGGAACTACAAAAAGGCAAATTGGAGTCTGTTCGGCATTCATTCCAATGAGCTTACCCATAATATAGCAGTAGAATGGAGAAACATCAACAATGTGGTCAAGGAATTTAATTCAAGTATCCTCAAGGCTGCCAATGAAGCGATTCCTCGAGGGTTCAGGAAAAACTACCGCCCCTACTGGACAACAGAACTGCAAGCAGCACATGATAAACTAGACAAGGCCAGAGAAGATGCAGAGGGTAATCCCTGTCATGAAAACCACTTCACGCTACAACAAACTAAAGCCAGGTATCTAAAGACCAAGCTGGAGGCCAAAAGAAGAAGCTGGAGGGAAAAGACGGCAGGGTTTAATTTAGAGAGAGACACCACAAAACTATGGAGACTGACTAAAGCACTCAATGATGAGGGTGTCAGGGGAGAGAAGATTACTCTTGAAGAAGATGGACAAACACTGACAGGAAAGATGGCAGCAGATGCCTTTGCGAAGGCATATGCAAAAGAAAGCAACATTTCTATACCACGAATGCGTCAAAGGGAGGTTAGAAAAGAGCAAAAGGAAAGAACAGACACCAACACTCACGATGCAATGAAAGTTGACATTAGTTTAACAGAACTGAAGAAGGCTATCCGTCAACTGAAAAAGAAGAAATCTCCCGGGCCAGATGGCATTACGAATGAAATGATCCAACACCTTGGTAATGCATCTCTTCGCAAGTTGCTAGACATCTTTAATCTCAGTTGGACCAATGGAGAGGTTCCTCAGTGCTGGAAGGAAGCCAGAATGACTCCTATTCTGAAAAAAGGAAAGAACAAGACGAAAGTGCTGAGCTACCGTCCTATCAGTCTTACAAGCTGCATATGCAAGACCACGGAGCGCATCATCAACCAGCGGTTGCAGTGGTACCTGGAGTCGGAGAACATTATAGTTTCAGAGCAGGCCGGATTCAGAAGATACAGGAGCACAGAAGATCAAACAACACATCTTGCACAGGTCATAGAGGACACTTTTCAAGCCAAGAAGGTGATGCTAGCTGCCTTTATCGATCTGCAGAAGGCATTTGACAAGGTGTGGAAGGATGGCCTCCTCGTGAAGCTCCGGCGCACAGGCATCGGTGGCAACATGTTCCGATGGACCAAGTCATACCTACACAATCGCAGAGCTAGGGTGCTGGTGGATGGACAATCTGGACAGAATGTATTGCTGAGACAAGGGGTGCCACAAGGCGGAGTATTATCACCTACTCTGTTCATACTCTTCATCAATGACATTGTAGCAGAGCTGCTCAATGGGATCCAAGCAGCCCTCTATGCAGATGACCTCGTAATCTGGTGCACCGAGGAGTACACAACGACTGCCACGTACAGAATGCAGCTCGCCTTGGACAGAATTACAGCTTGGGCCAATCGCTGGTGTATTACCATCAACAAAGAAAAATCATCAGCCATGCTATTCACACTGTCCACCAAAACCAAGGTTGGCAATCTGACACTGGGCGGTACTCCACTCGAATACGAGGACCAGCAGACATACCTGGGAGTCACATATGACAGAAGATTAACATGGAAGGAGCACATCCAGAATGCAGAGGCAAAGGCCAGAAGAAAGCTAAACATCATGAGGAAGCTGGCAGGTACAAAGTGGGGTGCCAATGAAAGGATCCTCAAGACCATCTACCTAGGTGCCGTACGACCACACCTTGAGTATGGATCCAGCTCATGGATGACAACAGCTAAATCTCATCAACAGAACCTCGACAGAGTACAAAACCAGGCACTGCGCATCATCACTGGTGGAATGAGATCAACACCAATAGAAAAAATGGAGCAGACAGCAGGCATTCCCCCACTTAGCAAAGGAAGGGAATGCAAAGCACTGATCCAAGCTGCAAAGTTCAAATCGTTCAATAACCACCCGATGAAGATCAGGCAAGCACAGCTGTCATCAGGAAGACTTAAAAGATCAAGTTTTGTGAAAGAGATAAAAGCACTTCAAAGGAAACACCAAGAGATGTTGCCAGCACAAATAGAAGATCCAAACCACACCCTTGATCCTCCACCCTGGGAAAACAAACTAGAGAGCATAGCTATTCGCACCACAGTACCTCATCTCACAACCAAAAATGAACACAGTGATGTGAGCAAGAAGGCCCTGACCCTAGCCATGCTGGAAGAAATGTACCCTCAGGAGACATGGATAAGGATCTACACAGATGGATCAGCCAAAGATGCAATTAGGAGCGGAGGTGCCGGACTGCACATACAGTATCCAAACGGACAACATGAGTCAGCTGCAATACCGACAGGCAAACACTGCACAAACTACAGAGCTGAAGTCGAAGCACTGGTTCATGCAGCTAATACCATCAGCAGAACAGCAGACCCTATTGCACAGATTGTCTTTTTATCTGATGCCCGCTCCGTCCTTGAGGCTATCACCAAAGGTAAGCTGCCACAACTTGAAGAAGCACTACAAACCATCAAATGCTTTCGGATAGCACTGCAGTGGATCCCCTCACACTGTGGAGTCCAAGGAAATGAGGAAGCAGACAAGATGGCAAAGGTGGGTGCAGAAGAGAATCAGACAGAAAACATGGTTACCCATACAGAGATGAAGACTATCATTAAGTCCCTCTATAGAACACCTCAATCAGAAGATGCCTACCATCATCTCTCGAGGCCAGAGCAAGTGACCATTTTTCGTCTCAGAACTGGACACAACAGACTAAACCAACACATGTACAGGCGGTTCCACCTTACGACATCGCCCGCTTGTCCTTGTGGAGAAGCAGAACAGACCACAGAGCACATACTTCAATGTTGCAGTACGTATCAGCTGCTGAGAGAAGAGATCTGGCCTTTGTCAACCTCTATTCTTGAAAAGCTGTATGGGCCTGTGGAAGAACTGCAGAAAACCACAGATTTCATCTTGAGAACGGCTCTCCAAGTGTGATACCAGCGATCGAAAAGAAGAAGAAGAAGATTATGATCAATACTACAGCTGTGTGTATGTGTTACCATCATTATGATCAATACTACAGCTTGAAGATTTTGATGACGTATCTATCTTCAAGATGCACCGCTAAGATTCACTATTACCGATATGTTCTTATCTGCAATAATCGACTCGTCAGTCTTCTACGTTTTGGGTAAAGCTTGTATGAGTAGTTGCTGTGACAACTAACTTTACCGAAAGCGCAAAAGAGGGATATCAGCTCGCCTCGTAACTAGATGTATTGAACGATATTTGTATTCGATATCCGGGCCTGATCTGACTGAATCTCAGAAGTTGAAGGTACGTTACGGTGGTCTTCCGTAATATCCAGAATAAATATAACAAACTAGTGCCTTGAATTGTCAAGGGGATGACTTTAATTCTACTGCTAAACGTATACAAGAATAAGATGACTTATACTGTCAAAGAAAATAATAATTTTACTTTGTATAAATGAAATTTAACTACTTATCAAACTAGCCTAATTCTAACTCACTTCTCCTAACCTATACCAACTTTGCCGATCTAGGGTATTCGACCAATTGTTTCCGACCCCTCTCAAAACTCTAAGTTCTCCTTTTATACTCTACTAGCTCCCATCCCATTACGTAATGGTTTCGCATCTTCATCATCCGCTCATCTTATCTCCCTCTGATTATGACGTCACCCTACACAAGTAAGAATGGTTTCGCATCCCATCTTATCTCCCTCGGATTATGACGTCATTTTCCTCAACTACACCACTGAACCTGGTCCAACTGGTTCTCACCGGTTCTGGCTTTGATGCGATCTGTCAGTCTCTATCAACAATTATCCATTTCTGATAATTAGCCCGCTATGAATGATTGCCACATTATTGATATACAATTGTGTTCTCAACAGGATGTTATGTTATTGACTCTAGTCCGTCCATGTCCTCTTCCTTGCCTTTAGGCCTATGCCTGTCATTTAGGAAGGTTAAAGCACTGGAGCTATACGAGCTCATCACCAGCTGGTGTTGTTGTGCTTCTATCTCGACCTTAGGGTCAGTTAGTCCGTTGTTATTCTCCCACTATACTTAACGCTTCTCATCGATTCCCATCGCGTTTTACTTGCTTATTATTTTGTAAACTACTGCTCGTACCTACTGTTGAATAATACCAATTGATTGTTGATCCCATGGCAACCACTTTCATCCTTAATTTATCCATTTACCGACAGATACCATCAAACCATCACCGTCGCTTCTTCTTCTATTCATTATATTTTCAGTCTTAATAGTATACTAGTTTCCCTACCAGTTTCGCATATGCATCATCATTGGTGACATCATCCATTCACCCAGTGCAAACACTACTATTACTCACTCTCAGTTTCCATACTAGTTTCACATCCGCACACTCAGTGCCCTCAGTCACTCTGTGCAAACACACACCCTACTCGGTACACTATCAGCGCCATGTTGTCCCTTCTTAGCCCACCTGGTATTTTCAAACGATACTAATTTCTACTAAGGTCTTACTTATAAATATAAGATGTCCATCGGGTCATGACTCCCACTAGACAATCCGATATCTACAGATGCCCACCAACCGAAGTTAATTAACCACCTCTTAAGGCCTTAAGGGTGCGTCAATTAACTCGTTGTATAACATCAACAACAAAACTACCCTATACCAGCGGCTCTCCGAACGAATAACATCCCACCCCCACACTCACCAATCACACAATTACGATCGCCTATACATGAAGCATTGTAATTATCAATACGATCGCCTATACATAAAGCATTTGTAACTATCAATACGAACGCCTATACATAAAGCATTGTAACTAGGAAATCGGATTACACCAGAAATGGAGCATCATGCTAGACAACCCATTCCCGGCACGACTATACATACATACTTGTCCGGATAACATATAGTACATCACCATTCAATGTTCCACACGCAGCATATAAAGTTTGTACCACAACGTCACATGGATATGTCCATTCGAGCCACGCCCTCATCAGGACCCACCACGTCGTCCTACAGTTCTACGCCCACCCAGTCGGCAGCCGTCGGGTCGATCTCAGTCCTTGGAATACCATTAGGCGACGACCCGGTTGCCAACCCCAGCAACTCCGGCATCAGTGCAGTTTTCCGGAATCGCTGAGCTGGAATAGCTGGTGCAGCAATGTGAATGGCGGTGTGTTTGTCACTACTATGGGCCGCACGTGGCTTGCATTCTAACCAATTCCACATGCGCGAAAGTAATCCACATTTGTACAGCACAATTATAATTACGAGCACAGTTACGAAAGAGCCCGCCGAATAGGATACAAAGGATCGTACCCCGATGCCATTGACCATCACTGGGTCAATCGCAGACAATGGTGCTAGCGGCACATACTTAGATTTCTGTAAATGATCCCAAGGTTGCACCTTCAAATGCTCTACTATCAAGGATTTATCTAGCACGCCGGTCACATCCAAGTGGGGCATCTCAATGGCCAGGCTAACTCGAGTGTACGTCCGACTATAAGACGCCACCGGCTCGAATTGCCAACCCTTCCCGCTATACCCACATTTTCCAGACATCAACGCATACACACCATTGCTTACGTCACATCTGTCCGTCAGTTTTCCGTCACAATGAATCTCCATAGTCTCACCGAAGGTTTGCAAAACCACACCGATTTTCCTATTGGCAAATAATCTACTTGCAGTTATGTTGGATTCAGATAGTTGAATATTGCAATTTCTATCGGTGGTGTTCGTTAATATGCTTACTATGCAGGGCACGTGGGTCTTGTCGACCCTTAGCTGACCCTGACACACCCTAGGCCCTTTACCTCTACACCCAGATACCGTAAAATACCATCCAGACTTGGTGTCCAGGCCAATGCTGGTTCGACCCAGCTCTACCTTCATATAATAACCCTTTTCCGCTATCGGTTCGGCCCATGAATGTAGCCCGTACTCTATGTACCGTCCTCCGTCTATCAATGGTAACGTTGCAACATAATGTAACTTAGAATCGTCTTTCCACAAGGGGTATACTATCACGTTCCTATAGTACCATTGGTATGGATGTATCAAACGATTTCCCACACCGACCTGCTTAGAAACGGATCCCAGGTCAACGGGACTGAACAGTTCCTTAGTCAATCTTCCCAATTCTAGCGACGCAGTTTGTCTATGAAATTGTTCAGCCGATTTTTGGTAGTCATAAACCACATACTCAGCAGAGTCAATCATATGCCCCAAGCGTACCAGGGCGAACAGTTCATTCTGTCGTGTTTCGTGTATACGCAATATCTTGCTCATATTTCCCGTTACTTCCGCTAGACTATCGCCCAGTTCATTTATGCGGTCCTTATTCATATTAATCTCATGGAATGCCAATTTCACATGGGATGATAATTTATTAGCAAAATGTACTACTCTATTAACATTACCCATTGCTGTCTTTACCACTTCACGTAGAGCATCCATGTCCCCCGAGGTAGTGGTTCCGAATAACGACGATGCTATGTCCCCGACAAAATTAAACAATCCTCGTTTCTCCCTACGGCGCGTTCCCTTTACCATCGTCTGCTGTGTTTTTATGGCAATCTTTCGCACTCCCCTTATTCTATGCTGGAGGCCAAATATATCCGCACTGCTTATGAATGAAGTCTTTCGACTTATATCAGCCACTACACTAGCCATTTGGGCTAATCTTCCCATGAAATCACTCGGTAAATATGGATGGTCTATAGAAACTATCACCGTCCATTCCGCTCTTATTACCGATACTGATTCTGGTTTGGTTATCATAATACCATTCGGCAATCGGTGCACACTGGAATCCTTACACATACCTAACACCATACTAAACATCACTACGGCTATGCTCAACTTAAATGCATACATGATGCTAGACTACCGCGACACCTCTCGATACTAAAATCAAAATTTTTATTAAATATGCGATGCTACACTAATACGATGCTTACTGGCACAGAGTATACTTTAGAATGATCAGTATCTGCGGCTATGTCGCAGTATGACTGCATCTATACGATCGATGAAGTCATCGTATAGAGCACGCCCAAAAGCACCGATCCTGAGTCGCTTGGTGTTAGTTTCGACCTCAGGTACATGACTGCGCTTGCGCAGAAAGTACGGATGTGCTGGCAGCGTTTCCATTGGCTCCGGCACACTTTCGGGTACCTCCTCCGATGTGTCCATCATCGCGTCAGGAGTAATCACGTGAGTTTCAGTTGGTGACTCACGGTTTCGATATCCACTTGTACCGGGTTGACCGATGTTATTATCAACCATCTTACCCACCTTGCTCACCCTTGGTTCATCGTCAGAAGCAGGTCGCTTCCTACGAGTTATCCCACTCGGGGTCGCACTCTTGCCAGCTACCGGCAAGGTTTCAGACTCAGGGATCTGCATCACCCTCGGATGATGGCTACCCTTAGTACCTTTTGTGGGGTTACGAACAGGGCGTGGTCGTACCTTGTCCCAGCACATCTCTGAGTCAACTACGCGTAACTTGGTTATATTAAGTACACGCACCTTCCCAGATCTCTGATGTCGGACATGAGCCACTGGCCCGTTGATCTTAAAGATCTCATATTCGGGGTCACTGCGAGAGGTCAATTTCATCCTCTCCTCAGCTTTTACGACCACCGAATCCCCCACCTTAAATACACCAGCGTTTGCACGCTTGTCAATTTGTTCTCGGTGAATCTCGCGAGACTTCGCCGTTTCACTACGAGCACGTAGCAAAGCATTATTGAGACATGTCAGCCTCTCACTAAGATCCTGCGAAGCATCTACAGGGATCGCAAACGGAAGTCTTGCTCGTCGACCATACGTCAGATAGAATGGCGTATATCCGGTCGTGGAATGACGAGTACTGCGGTACGCTGTCAAGGCGGCACCCAACTCGTCTTCCCATGCACGAGACGCATTATTCACCCCTTTCTGGATTAACTCCTTAAGAGTTCGATTGAACCTCTCGGTACGTCCATTTGTCTGTGGATGGTATGGACTCGATCGCCTATGATCTATACCGTGTTCATTAAATCGTTCCTCCAGAGATTTAGAACAAAATTCTTTTCCCTGATCAGTTATCACTATCTCAGGGACACCATGACGCGCGACGTACTCATTGAAGAACTTGTCTTCAACGTTCTGAGACATCTTAGCCGGAATCGGATATGCTTCTGCCCACGCAGAACAGTGATCAACGATCGTCATGATATACACATTACCCTTACTCGATTCCAACAGTGGACCGATCAAATCCATGCCTATTATCTGACTCGGATAATTGGCCATGGGCATTTCACTGTACCTTGGTCGAGTAGTGACAGGTCGATTGACCTGGCACGTCGTACACCTCTCAAGCATACGTACCACATCTTTCCTTAAAGATGTCCAAACAAACGAATCCCTTACCATACCCATGGTCTTCTGCAGACCTTGGTGACCAGCTCGTTCATGAGCCATCCGGAGCACCTTCTCACGGAACAGGGTAGGTAAGACAATTCGGGGATACTCAGCGTCTAACGCTGAGGGCGTAACTAAAGAATACAGAATACCATTCTTAACCATGTACTCCTCTGGAGTGTTCTTAAACAACTCTGTGTATTCCTTGGTTTGCTCGCTACACAACTCGTCGTAGGGAATATCGAATGTCTCTAGAGGGACATGCGGTAACGCACCCTCATCCACATCCGGTATAACAAAATCGCCCGTATCTAAGGTGGCGACCTCCACTGGACGACGTAACCTGGACAACATGTCCGCTCGAATGTTCTTCGAGCCTTGGATGTACTCTATCTTACACCCGTATTCTGCAATCAGCACGGCCCAGCACTGCACCTTCGTGTTCTTAACCTCTCCCACAAACAAACTCTTTAGGGGTTTGTGGTCAGTATACACGGTAAACTGCGCGCCAAATAGATATGGTCGAAGCTTCTTCAACGCATAGATCACTGCGTACGCTTCCTTTTCTATTACAGGCCAATTCAACTGACTGTCTTTCAGAGTAGAGCTCACATACTGGATTACTCGCTCTACACCATTATCGTCTACCTGTACCAATATTGCACCTATCGCATAGCTAGACGCATCGGTATACAATTTATATGGGGCATTTAAATTTGGATATGTGAGAACCGTCTCACTACACAGCAAGTTCTGCAATTTCTTAAACGCTTGCTGTTCATCCGGCCCCCATTCAAAACGTTTATACTTCTTTGTTAATTCTATTAAAGGCTTAGCAATTTCGGCGTAGCCCTGCACACAGGAGCGGTAATAACCTGTAGCACCAAGGAAACTTCTTACTTCGCCCACATCGCGTGGGGGTGACATTTCCCTAATGACCTTGACCTTTTTAGCCTGAGGAACTACTCCTTGTGCAGAAATGCGATACCCTAACAAATCAACTGATGGTTTAGCAAAATCGCACTTCTTTTTCTTAACCTGAAGATTATACTCTCTTATCCTACGCATGACCTTACGCAAGTGCTGTGCATGTTCCGTCGGATTTCGTGAATATACGACTATATCGTCGACGAAAACATGCAGATATTTTCCCACGAATTCTCGAAAAATATCATTCATTGCCCTCTGAAATACGGCACCTGAGTTCGCAAAACCGAACGGCATACGAATCCATTCGAAGAGACCTTCACTACAGACGAACGCTGTCTTCTCTATGTCTTGGCTGTCCATTGGTATCTGCCAATAGCCAGACTTCAAGTCCATAGTAGAAAATATCGTTGCGCCCCCCATAGAATCAAAAATATCCGAGATATTCGGCAAAGGATAACTATCCTTACGACATACGGAATTCAATTTTCTGTAGTCTATACAAAACCTAGTGTCCCCGTCCTTCTTAGGAACCAAAGTAATAGGCGACGCCCATGGTGATGACGAAGGTCTTATGACGCCCGCTGCCAGCATCTCAGCCACTTGGTTTTTGACTATATACTGCTTGGCCAGCGGTAAACGGTAGGCTTTCTGCCTTATAGGATATGCATCTCCTGTTAATACTGTACATTTCACTTTGGGAACCAATCCAAGTGTCTTTGGACGAGCCGTATCAAAGATATCCGCAAAGTCCCCCAAGACTTTATCGATATCTTTATATCCGGTCGTTTCCTTACAACTCTCATAGACATAATTCGTCTGTTCTCTATAAGGATACCTAAATGGATATACCCGGCCAAACCATACTACTACTTTGGCCTGATAATCTATCTTTGCATCTCCCAAGTGCAAAGCATCTGCTCCAAGCAAACATTCATGCCTCAATCTTGCTACTACCGTACTAGGAATAGGCCGGGCGTTCTTGAACTTTACTTGAGTTTCTCCCAACAATTCTATGGGAGAACCATTAACAGCCAAGAGCGTCTTTGCTCTTTTCAATGGCCTAGCATTCAGCATGCTACGCCATACATCTTTACGAATCAAGGATGTGCTAGCACCAGTATCCACTAAGGCATGCAAGTACTCACCCTGATCCGTTAGACCGTTCAAATCTACTACTAGACGGATTAAAAACCGCTCGGTCGGTGCTTGCACCAACGGTTTTCTCCATCCTAGTTTAACGGGCTCCGTCTCCCGCTCACGGCTCCCACATAGGAATCTCGCCTCGGTGACGCGTCGCGTCCACCGTAGCGACCATACGCGTCAGTCCCAGGACCCGTTAAAACGAACCCATCTCTATCCTCGTATTCACTGTCTTGCCGTCGCATATTATCGAAATATCTCCTCACATTGCGAGAACATTCCCGCGGAGTAATATGTCGCTCCCGATCAACTTCGTCGATGTCCCAGTCTTCGTTGGCAGGACGTTTTTCTGCTCGGCGCATTATTTTCCGTGGTTGTTCGTTAGGTCGTCCGGACGCCTGTTGTCGTGTTTCCGGTCCCTTTCTCGGACATTCTCGCGCCCAGTGGCCTGCATGACCACAAATGAAACATTGTCCCATCGACGGCTTACTGCCAAACACACTGTCCCCACAATCTCGGGCCATGTGGCCTTCCTTCCCACATCGAAAGCATGTCATGGGTGGCCTTTGGGGTCGCGGTCGCGTTACTATCTTACGTGTCGTGTTACGGGGTGGTTGTGCCTGCGTCTTACAATCACTCTTGTAATGCCCCATTCTCCCGCAATTATAGCATGTAATTTGACTTACATCCCTTGGTTGTGCGGTCCTCTTTACAATTGCCTGTCTTCTCGGTGTTTGTGGAACCACTTTCTTCGCGACTGCCTTTCTTGGCTCTATCGGTCTCGGCCCTGCATCCGCTGTTTGCAGGTCCCTCACCAGCCCACACAGCTGTTCGATCATTTTTGATTGCGCAGCTATTTGTTGTTTTAGTTTTTTAACAACACTCCATATCTCGCGCTCCTCAGCCTCCTCTAACATGTTCACCTCCATCTCCTCTTCCTGTCTACCTCCGATCTGCATTGCTTTTAGCAAATCATTACAGGTCTCCTCCTCTTCGGAGATCTCGATTGCTCGGGCCAAGGTGGTTGCTCGTTTTCTTACTATGCGCTTGCTCATCCCCCGGTCACCCAACGCCCTCAAATATATACCAAGAATGGTACATCGATTGTCGGCGTTCTCAACCGGGTATGCTCTACTGCTTTCTTCTTTGTATCGCCGATTAAAAGTAATCACGGTCTCGTTGCGCCTCTGCTTGGTGTTCTCCAGGTCATACTTTATCCTCTCGGGCTCATTCGTTGACACAAAGTTATTAGTTATGTACGTCGCTAACTCGGCGTACGTTACGTCCTCTCTTCTCTTTCCCACCATGAAGCTATCGACCACTCTCGACAGCTGCCCTCTAGCTGCCCTCGTCACCACGTATGCTGGTATCCCGTCCAACCGCCCCTCATGTGCCACACACGCCCTCCGGGTCTCATCTAGGAAGGTGCGTACCTCCTCCGGTACCACCCCATCACAGGGTTGTATACGGTAGATGTTGTCCCGTATCTCCCTCCTGTACACCCTAGCTGTCTCCCGCATTTCACTACTGTTTACGATTTCTCCCGCCATGGCCGTCCCCATTTCCCGCATAGCAGCCACTGTTTCTGGCCTCAGTTCTATCGGGTTCAATCTATCTACCGGGGGTAGCGTCGGGTCGGGCACTATTCTTCCCGTCGCCATTTTATTTAACCATAATGGATGCTGATAACTACCCTCGCTACTCTTGGATGCTCTGGACAGCTGATGGCAGTGGTTATTTTGCAAATCGACGCTGTCCAGTATTCCCGATGCTGGGTCACTTGGCACCCCTCTGACTGTTGTGCTATCGTCAAGAAATCGGCCACCCTGTCCGCCACGTCTTTAACCACTATCGTTGTTGGTCGTCTCCCCTGTTCCTGGGCCATCTATTCTTAAAGTACTCACTGTTTTACTCTGGATCCTGGCAGTTGAAGCCACTGAAGATTTTGATGACGTATCTATCTTCAAGATGCACCGCTAAGATTCACTATTACCGATATGTTCTTATCTGCAATAATCGACTCGTCAGTCTTCTACGTTTTGGGTAAAGCTTGTATGAGTAGTTGCTGCGACAACTAACTTTACCGAAAGCGCAAAAGAGGGATATCAGCTCGCCTCGTAAGTAGATGTATTGAACGATATTTGTATTCGATATCCGGGCCTGATCTGACTGAATCTCAGAAATTGAAGGTACGTTACGGTGGTCTTCCGTAATATCCAGAATAAATATAACAAACTAGTGCCTTGAATTGTCAAGGGGATGACTTTAATTCTACTGCTAAACGTATACAAGAATAAGATGACTTATACTGTCAAAGAAAATAATAATTTTACTTTGTATAAATGAAATTTAACTACTTATCAAACTAGCCTAATTCTAACTCACTTCTCCTAACCTATACCAACTTTGCCGATCTAGGGTATTCGACCAATTGTTTCCGACCCCTCTCAAAACTCTAAGTTCTCCTTTTATACTCTACTAGCTCCCATCCCATTACGTAATGGTTTCGCATCTTCATCATCCGCTCATCTTATCTCCCTCTGATTATGACGTCACCCTACACAAGTAAGAATGGTTTCGCATCCCATCTTATCTCCCTCGGATTATGACGTCATTTTCCTCAACTACACCACTGAACCTGGTCCAACTGGTTCTCACCGGTTCTGGCTTTGATGCGATCTGTCAGTCTCTATCAACAATTATCCATTTCTGATAATTAGCCCGCTATGAATGATTGCCACATTATTGATATACAATTGTGTTCTCAACAGGATGTTATGTTATTGACTCTAGTCCGTCCATGTCCTCTTCCTTGCCTTTAGGCCTATGCCTGTCATTTAGGAAGGTTAAAGCACTGGAGCTATACGAGCTCATCACCAGCTGGTGTTGTTGTGCTTCTATCTCGACCTTAGGGTCAGTTAGTCCGTTGTTATTCTCCCACTATACTTAACGCTTCTCATCGATTCCCATCGCGTTTTACTTGCTTATTATTTTGTAAACTACTGCTCGTACCTACTGTTGAATAATACCAATTGATTGTTGATCCCATGGCAACCACTTTCATCCTTAATTTATCCATTTACCGACAGATACCATCAAACCATCACCGTCGCTTCTTCTTCTATTCATTATATTTTCAGTCTTAATAGTATACTAGTTTCCCTACCAGTTTCGCATATGCATCATCATTGGTGACATCATCCATTCACCCAGTGCAAACACTACTATTACTCACTCTCAGTTTCCATACTAGTTTCACATCCGCACACTCAGTGCCCTCAGTCACTCTGTGCAAACACACACCCTACTCGGTACACTATCAGCGCCATGTTGTCCCTTCTTAGCCCACCTGGTATTTTCAAACGATACTAATTTCTACTAAGGTCTTACTTATAAATATAAGATGTCCATCGGGTCATGACTCCCACTAGACAATCCGATATCTACAAGCTGTATGTATGTGTTACCATCATTATGATCAATACTACAGCTGTGTGTATGTGTTACCATCATTATGATCAATACTACAGCTGTGTGTATGTGTTACCATCATGATGATCAATACTACAGCTGTGTGTATGAGTTACCATCATTATGATCAATACTCTAGCTGTGTGTATGTGTTAATATCATTATGATCAATACTACAGCTGTGTGTATGTGTTACCATCATTATGATCAATACTGTAGTAACTTAACTACGTATAAAACGTTACTCACCCAACAGAGGTCTTGAATCGGCCAGTGGAACAAGCGGCAGATATGCACGGTTCAGGTTCCAAGGTACGACTGCCGGGCGTCCATAGAAACGGCGGGAATCAGCTAGCCCGGCAGCCGCGAAACCCGAACTGCGGAATTGCGGGATACCGCCAGCACAACACTCTCCCCCGTTTATAAAAACATGCTTATTTAATTTAAAATATTATCTTTTAATTAAAAATCCTATCTAAAAATCTACTCTTTTAAAAATCTGCACACCATGAAAACACACAGGCATTGACGTGCAACTGCTAAAGGTAGCAAAAGAAATTGCCAATTAAAAAAATATAGGTGTCGATCCATCTAGAAGGAAGGAGCGGTTAATAATAAAACAGATGGATCGATCAACAGCTGCTGGACGAGGGCCAGCGTCACAGATTTAAAAATAGCATAGCATCCTAACTAAAATTAAGGACAGTGGTTTTCCACCACCGCAGAAAACTGACAGAATTGCCGAATTGATAAAGAAGTAATAAAAATAATCTCACATGAATTTAGTTGGAGTGTTATCTGAAATTAACTTAGGTGAGATTCGAGGAAACTTATGAATATTGCAAATTTTTAAATTTAGTGAATATTTTTAACCTTAACATTTATAATATACCTCTTATATAATTGAAACTGATCTGAATCCACAAATTTAGGAAATCCGGAAAACCACTATCCCTATCACAATAAAGATATCTGAATGAAGCTAAGCGGAACGGATAATACAGCAGAAAAAAGAAACATATGAATTTGCGCTATGACTAACGCGCCAATTACTTCGCGCATTATGAAATGGTAAGCACAAGAAATGCATCTGTACGATTTATGCAGTCTTTTGCTCAATGCATATTATAAATATGCTGTCATATGCAAGACTTCTGCATTATAGAGTAATGCACATTATAAATATGCCTGAGTTATGCATTATAGAGTAATAATGCATCATTGCATCATTTTAACATGTAATTGCTACACGTTTAATAAATGAAATACCTAGGTATGGCAATATATAATATGTTGGCCTAATATAAAATATCTGAACTGACCTATGTAGAATTAATATACCTGGGCTATCCTATAAAATATCTGTGCTGACCTACTAAAACTACATATAATATATTTGAGCTACCCTATAACATATCTGAGCTGACAAATGTAGAACTGGCATTAAATAGCTAACCTATACAGGATATCACTATACATAAATGAGTTTGCATCATAACATATGATGCATATACTAATAAAAGCGTGTACATGGATTTAATCCATATACACATAACAGAGAGCATTATTATGACCACACGTCATGACGGACAATAATTGCAGTTAACAATACAATGCGTATGATTAATGTGTAACAATTTACACATCATTTGACAACACATATTTGTAATGTGTAATCAAGAAATGCGTAAATATAACCACGCATTACTACGCGCAATTATTCACGCGTCATTTGCAAAAACGCGTAATTATAATAACGCGTTCTGTGAGTCATACAGCGATGGACCCCTGTTGGTTTTTGGTATCTCCCGGAGTATTATTGCTGGAAAAAGCCACTATGTGCTTATGTGTCCAACTAATTTAGTGTCCCAAAACTTACAAAAAATAGAACATCACGATTTTGCTGTTGCTGAACTAAAACCAAGATGGAAACGGAACATAAGCCAATGATTATAAATGTTTTCCGGACAAGTTGAATGTCTTCAGTGTCATGCAGCATATTAAAATTTGAAGTCATAATTTCATATCATCTGGATTACAGTAATTCTTTTAATGTTGAATTACTGTTACCATTGTACATTATCACATTACTATTATAGTACTGTACTACGACCGAAAAGCTAACTGCAGTCCGCAACAATACCATGACCAAATGAATCCGTAATAAGACGAAACCAAAGGAACGTTTATTCAGGTGGACACGTAGGGTCCATGAAGACTTATATAGTCTAATTCCCGAATGCTTAAAGATCATTCTAATACATTTCATAATCTAGGAACCTGTTAGGAAGACGGCACTGCCTTCCTGTTCGACTCTGAATGGTGTGAGTTTGGAGTTGGTCATCTCTAGGAGATGTGTGATGTATTTCCCCTCGGACCTGACACCTCATGCGCCTAGGGGAAAAAGTGTGATGCGGTTCCCCTCGGACCTGACACCTCATGCGCCTAGGGGACGTGTTATGCGTTTCTCCTCGGACCTGACACCTCATGCGCCTAGGAGAGTGATGCTGTGTTTGTGGGACGGGTAAAACAGAGTCGATATCCAGGTTATCTGTCAAAACAGCATCTAGATCATTATGCAGAATTGATGAGGATGGATCAATACCATATGGAATGGTTTCATCCGAATCCTCTTCAAAAATGGAAGCACGGTTATCATCAGATAACCTAAGGCCATTATCGGGGGATAATAAGTCATCATCATCGCCATGATCTTCAGAGCTCATAGCATGTCTCATTCGCAATATCCAGAGAGGTAAATCACGATCTCTGCACAGCTTTAATCTATCATGGTGAACAACTAGTTCCCGGCGTTGGTTTTTGATACCAAACAGTGCTTCTGACAACTTTTTATAAATAATAAATCGACCAGTCCAAGGAGGTTGTAATTTACTGGACTGGCCTATTTTAGTTGCAGAATTAGCAAGATAAACTACATCACCAACATGATAGGCATGCTCATGCAAACGTAGATCATACTCTTTTTTCTGGCGCTTCTGAGCCATTTTAAGGTTATCCCGTGCTATCTCATGAGTTTCATGCAACGTTTGCTGTAACTGTTGGACGAAGTCACAGGCATCTGAAGGGGCATTCTCTGTAGTCACAGACACAGGGCATTTGCACATTATGTCAATAGGCTGTAGTACTTCTCGACCAAGCATCATCATGTTGGGAGTATACCCCGTCTGTCGGCTTACAGTAGATCGTATAGCTCCAGCGATGAAAGGAATACACTTATCCCAATCTTTCTGTCTGTCATGCTCTTGCAGGTAACACCGTATACACTGCAAGACAGTACGGTTTATACGTTCAATCTGTCCATTCGAACATGGTCTATAAGCTGTGGTGCGTGTTTTTGAAATCTCCAGTAGATGGCACAGTTCCTTAAATAGGTTGCTCTCAAAGTTACGACCCTGGTCGGTGTGTAAGAAATATGAACAGCCAAATGTGGTGACAAAACGCTCCACATACGTTTTGGCTACCAGTTCTGCCCCTTGTTCAGGGAGCGCATAGCACTCAACCCATTTAGTGAACTGATCTATGATCATCAACACGTATTTATTTCCCAGTGTAGATGTGATAAAGGGGCCCAAAATGTCCATATGTACCCGTTCCAAGGGAAACCCAGCATGGAACTCGCCCAGAGCAGCTCTAGGTCGGATGGAAGCTTTTTTTGCTACAGCTACAAATCCGACAGGATTTCACATACGCCACCACATCACGAGAGTATCCGTGCCAGATATACTTAGCCTTCACTCTCTCTAATGTCTTCTGCCCACCCATGTGACTGGCAAGCTTGGAATCATGACAATTTTCCAAAACCAGCTTCTGGAGAGACTTTGGGACTACCAGCAGATTCCGTGTGGTATTTGCTTCTACCCAGAGATAGTGCAAAATGCCATCGACAAAAATCAATTGATCACAACGAGCCCACCAAAACTTGACAGCTGGACTAGCTAAATATAGCTCCGCGTCAGAAGGTGTGTGTGACTGCTCAATCCATGATACAACTGTCTTCAGATCAGGATCCTCCAACTGACGCTCCCTTAGATTTTCCGAAGAGAATGCGTCTAACCAGTTTGACCTTCCGATAACCTGGTCTGTTTGGGGGACACCATTCAGCAGTCCATCTGGATCGTCGCTGTCTGTGTCGCTGTCTGATAGGTCATTATTACTCAGTTGAAGGGCCCTTATGGTTTGAAAAGCCAAAGGAATTACATCATCAACATCTTGTTCAAATTGAGACCATTGCTGCTGAAGCTTGGTACAATATTTGCACCCACCACATGGTAACGAACTAAGAGATTGGCCAGTTTTATAACAGTGGCAAGGTGAAAAATCACTTGGAACTCGTGATAGACCATCAGCATTAGAGTGCTGTTTACCGGGCCTGTACTGCATCGTCATATTATATTGGGACAGTTCTTCTAGCCATCTAGCTAGTTGTCCTTCGATGTGCTTGAAACTGAGCAGCCACGTGAGACTGTGATGGTCAGTCCGCACAATAAATGACCGTCCTAGCAAGTACATACGGTACTGCCTAGTAAATGCTACCACGGCCAGCAACTCTTTGCGTGTAACACAATATTTACGCTGAGCCGGTGTCAACGTTCGGCTCGCAAAACCAATAAGCACCTCTTTCCCATTCTGAATTTGGGATAACTCTGCACCAATAGCCGCCTCCGAAGCATCCGTATCCAGTATGAAGGTACCATCCGGTGTCGGATAACCTAACACTGCAGGGTTGGCCATAGCACCCTGAAGTGTTTTGAAAGCTACCTGATGCTTTAGAGTCCAGTCATACTCTACTTTGGAACTGGTAAGTGCAGAGAGAGGAGCAGAAATACCAGCAAAACCCTGTATGTGCTCTCGGTGGTAATTCATGAACCCTAGGAAAGATTCCAGCTCTTTCCTGGTCTTAGGAACAGGCCAATTAGCGACGCTTTCCATATTGTTTGGCTTAACAGCGATTCCCTTATCACTCACCAACTTACCTAAGAAACAGAGTTCTGTACGGAACAAATTACACTTCTTAGGTTTTAATTTAAGGTTGTGCAACAGGAATCGGGAAAGGACAGCTTTCAAGTTGGTCATATGACTGTCAAAATCAGTCCCTGTCACTACCACGTCATCTAAATACGCAAGACACTCGCACCAGTTAAGACCTTGCAATACCAGCTGAACAACCCTCTGAAAGGTAGCCGGGCTGTTGCACGTACCAAATGGCATCCGGACAAATTCAAAAAGCCCATATCTTGTGATAAATGCAAGCTTGTGGTGGTCCTCTGGGTCAACCTCGACCTGCCAATACCCAGCTGCCATATCAAGTGTGCTGATGAACTTAGCACCACCAAGTGCATCCAGACATGTCTCAATGTTTGGTAGGGGGTAAAGGTCTTTGCGAGTTATACTGTTCAGAGCTCGAAAATCGACGCAGTACCTCACGGTACCGTCTTTCTTCCGAACTAATACCGGGGCTGACGACCACTCAGATTTTGACGGAACGATGATACCTTTCTCTAACATTTCCGCAAGGTGTTTCTCTTCCTCATTCTCAAAACCAAGAGGAGTTCGTCTAAGTTTAGAACGAACAGGTTGTGCATTACCTGTGTCAACCTTATGTCTTATCCCCTTGAACAAACCCAAATCAAGATCATCTTTTGCAAATGCATCCTGATACTCGATTAACATGGATTCAACTTGCGAAGACTGCGTCTCCGATAAACCCGATGTCGACCTCACATACAGCTCCTGTAAGAACACAGGGAGGTCCACCTCAGTGGCTGTAGAAGTCTGTAAACCGTCCTGGTTTATGGGATTACCAGCAAGTTGAAATTCTGTTCTAGGGTCTAAAACCTCCTCAATTTCTGTGACAATACCAAGGTTGTGGTCTTGTTCCAGAGTAATATATTGGGCCGACATGTTCCTTAACAAAATAGGAATCTGCGAATCTTTGGCAGTGGCCACTGTATGAGGTGTTACCAGACCCTCCAGTTTAGATGAGGGCTGGAGCACAACATCATTCTGTACCTCCCGATCCAGAACACCTGTGGTCTTCACGGCCTCAAAAGGACCCACGACCACTTTCTGCTTCAATGTTACCCGAGCTACTTGGGCTTCCTTCCCATGAGCTCTCAACATTGAGGCTTGAATCGGTTCTCCATTAATTGTCAGACATAGTCTAGTCAGATCAATGGTGGCCTTGTGTGCCTTCAAGAAATCCAGGCCTAATATAATCGGATCATTAATATTGGCAAGAAGTACTGGCCAGTTGAATATCATAGAGCCTAATGCAATTGTGACTGGCTCAACACTTTCCGCAGGGATAACATTGTCTCTACCTGCACCTTTCAATGCAATAGACTCCAACCTCTTTAAAGGGTAAGGTAATTTATTTGCAAAGAAATTGCCAATTACTGTCACTTGTGCCGCAGTGTCCACCACTGCATCAACGGAAACACCATTTACTTTAATGGGAATGACTAGTGTCATAGGGTCACGATTAAACTCATACATGCGAACATCATATGATCACACAGGCGAAGATCTCGGTGAAGCAGAAGGTGATGGCGACCGTGTACGCCTCGGCTCTGGACACTCACGGGAAAAATGCCCCTCTAAATTGCAATTAAAGCACTTTCCCGATCTGAGAGGAGGAGAAGGGGAACGTGATGGAACGACCTTCCCTCTTGGAGGAGACCGACCTCGACCGAATTGACCAGATATAAGATTCAAAATCTTAGCCACATCTACCTTCATATCCGCCATATCCTTCCTAAGTCCTTCGACATCTTTCTCCAATTTATCTATCCTGCTTGGAGCCGTTATGCCTCTCAACTGCTCAGGATTATCTGCCTCCAACAACCCAGAAGCATCGTCCGGAAAACGGACCTTTCGAACCTCAGGTCTTCTGGAACCCATGATCAATCTTTGATTATGGATAGCTGCATTGACCATTTGTACAGCCTCCTCCAGGGTGCTCGGATCTTTATCCATAGCTATCAGAGCGGCTCGTTTATGCTCAACACCCCGTAGGAATGCATCAATGGCAATAGTCTCGCCCAAACTCTCTGAGGCATCAGGGTAACCATCTAAAGTGAGCTCCTGAATGATGTCTGCAAATTCTTCTAAAGAGTTACCCTCTTGTCGAATATCTTGCATCTTTTTTCTGATGATGTGGGGCAGATCTTTCTTCCCGAATCTCAACTTTAATTTCTCACATAAACTAAAGTAATCATTCTGGACCTGCCCAGAACAGATGCAGTAAAACTTTAAGGCCTTGTCCCTTAAAGCTGAGATGAGCATGTCTAATTTATACATATCAGACCAACGGTACCTTGAAGCAGTATGCCCAAACTGTATGAAAAATGGTTTCCACTCAAATTTTCCATCAAAAGTTGACATTTTAGGTGGAGGAGGACCATCAGAGTAGCTTCTACGACCGGGGGATGACATTCTAGAGTCATTGTACGAAGAGCCATCCCAGTAAGCTCTACGAACTGGTGATGACGTCCTAGTGTCATGGTGAGAAACTGATCGCGACTCCCTCTTAGGTTCTCTAGGGGTATATACCCCCCTAGGAGCCAGGTTATCAACTAGGGTATGATCACCCCTTTGTTGACTAGTTGAGTTAAGGAGTGCCTTGTATTTGATACCTTGAGCTAACAGTTCCATGTTCAGTCTAGCTACCGTCTCTTCCAGGGATTCTTCCCTTGGGTGTGAGTCGACCCCACCAACAGCGCCTTCATCATTGATGTCGAATACAACTTCCCCAGCATGGAGCAATCGTGCAAGGATTGTAGCTATGGCAGGCAGATCAGGATCTGCCTTAATGTCGGCCAGGGATATGAAACCTCCTCTGGACTCACGAAAATTTACTGTGCCAGCAGCTCGAACTTTACCAATATTATGGAGTGCACCAAGTTCCTCCACGGTTGCAGTGTTAATACACAAAGGTTTCGTCATTATGGGTCACCGGTTGTTTTATACCAAGGAAGCGAAATTAATATCCGCTAAAAAAGTAATATCACCTACTGAAATGAGTCGTAAGCGTATGCTTACTGAAATATATAAATCACTGAGTAGTGATGGTGGTGCAACTCCGGAGAACGTCTAAATGAATCTTCCGAAGCCAAACCAAATTCAGTAACGTACCTGCATGCAAACCATCCTTCAGAAACTCGAAAGTATAATGATAACGGACGCGTTTACGTGCACTAGATTTTTTACGGAGTATTAACTCTACACTGCACTTGATGGTGTGTACACCAATATCTGCATTAATTTTCTCAATTCTATCATTGAGAAGAGAGAGTTGGTCATGCAGTTGCAGCTCTTGGTCTTTGAAGGAACAGGGATTCAAATGGTGAAGTTGCTCATTATACAGGACCAGAGAATACGCCGGGATATCAATAAATTTCACCGTTTGGCCATAATGCCTTACTATGTCTATCGCACGTTGATAGTGTTGGCAAATGCGGTCTACCGCGAGTTCATCATCGGCTGTCCTTAAATAGACAAAACCGTCGCCTCGTTTCTCGGTAAGGTCGCACGTTCCGGCCCAGATATAGAAAACGATCCGGTGAAATTTCTGAACGGCGCTGGCTATTCTCGACTGCAGAATATTGACCAAGTCTTGTGTAGTACCACCGCTTTTACACCAATACTCAACAAACCCAGTTTGATCAGCTCTTTTCAAAATGAAACCATTACTTGTACCCAACAAAATCGCTTTGTGGGTAAAGGACTGATCCAACGAAAACTGGGTGCGAGCCAAAAACTCCTCAGATTTAACTTGAAAAGGAGGCATAAGCTGAGTATTGTTTCAACGGAGTAACTAGCAATGTGATTATGAACTTTTTGAATTAATAATAACAAGAAAAAAACCCAAAACAAATAGTGTTCAGCGTAATTAGTAAACCTAATATTACAATTGAAACATATTTGTTAATTAGAAGGGAGATTACCCTCTAATGTTCAAAAAGTTAATAATAATGATAATAATAACAACAAAAGTGATTTATATCACTTCTTTATTTCAAATAATTCTGAAATAAACAAAGAAATTGAACTGTAATTAACATATAAAGAAATATCGAAAAACCTACGGTTAAATTACAGCTCAGAATCGCGTACATATGACACTGAAGACAACTAACAATAACAATCCAGAAACTATAGGGTTGTCATTCCACGGAATACTGACATAGATGATAGGAACTAAGCACGAAAATATACCTCAATTCATTACAGTTCAAATAAATAACATTGAATCTTGAATTTATGACGTATATGACGTATGTATGTAAGGTATATTAATCTATATACCCGACATTTGCATGCCTAGTATAAATAAATAATATATATTTAACTATAACTCACCTATCATCCGTGATTGTTAAATACTAAAAAATAACTATCAATAATCAAAATGGCGGCCAAAGTCTGTAAAATTGACGTTCGGGCAGGACTAGAGTAGTCCTTATATTTCCGAGAATTCTATCTTTTTTTTTCAGCAAAATCGTGAGTAGAATTTAGAAATAACTAATAACAATTTTTTATTTAGGGCCCAAAGTACTCCTGACACCATTTGTAGTAACTTAACTACGTATAAAACGTTACTCACCCAACAGAGGTCTTGAATCGGCCAGTGGAACAAGCGGCAGATATGCACGGTTCAGGTTCCAAGGTACGACTGCCGGGCGTCCGTAGAAACGGCGGGAATCAGCTAGCCCGGCAGCCGCGAAACCCGAACTGCGGAATTGCGGGATACCGCCAGCACCACAATACTATAGCTCTATGTATGTGTTACCATCATTATGATCAATACTACAGCTGTGTGTATGTGTTACCATCATTATGATCAATACTATAGCTGTATGTATGTGTTACCATCATTATGATCAATACTATAGCTGTGTGTATGTGTTACCATCATTATGATTAATACTATAGCTGTGTGTATGTGTTACCTTCATTATGATCAATACTATAGCTGTGTGTATGTGTTACCATCATTATGATCAATACTATAGCTGTGTGTATGTGTTACCATCATTATGATGAATACTACAGCTGTGTGTATGTGTTACTATCATTATGATCAATACTACAGCTGTGTGTATGTGTTACCATCATTATGATCAATACTACAGCTGTGTGTATGTGTTACCATCATTATGATCAATACTACAGCTGTGTGTATGTGTTACTATCATTATGATCAATACTACAGCTGTATGTATGTGTTACCATCATTATGATCAATACTACAGCTGTATGTATGTGTTACCATCATTATGATCAATACTACAGCTGTGTGTATGTGTTACCATCATTATGATCAATACTACAGCTGTGTGTATGTGTTACCATCATGATGATCAATACTACAGCTGTGTGTATGAGTTACCATCATTATGATCAATACTCTAGCTGTGTGTATGTGTTACCATCATTATGATTAATACTATAGCTGTGTGTATGTGTTACCTTCATTATGATCAATACTATAGCTGTGTGTATGTGTTACCATCATTATGATCAATACTATAGCTGTGTGTATGTGTTACCATCATTATGATGAATACTACAGCTGTGTGTATGTGTTACTATCATTATGATCAATACTATAGCTGTGTGTATGTGTTACCATCATTATGATTAATACCATAGCTGTGTGTATGTGTTACCTTCATTATGATCAATACTATAGCTGTGTGTATGTGTTACCATCATTATGATCAATACTATAGCTGTGTGTATGTGTTACCATCATTATGATGAATACTACAGCTGTGTGTATGTGTTACTATCATTATGATCAATACTACAGCTGTGTGTATGTGTTACCATCATTATGATCAATACTACAGCTGTGTGTATGTGTTACCATCATTATGATCAATACTACAGCTGTGTGTATGTGTTACCATCATTATGATCAATACTACAGCTGTATGTATGTGTTACCATCATTATGATCAATACTACAGCTGTATGTATGTGTTACCATCATTATGATCAATACTACAGCTGTGTGTATGTGTTACCATCATTATGATCAATATTACAGCTGTATGTATGTGTTACCATCATTATGATCAATACTACAGCTGTATGTATGTGTTACCATCATTATGATCAATACTACCGTTGTGTGTATGTGTAACCATCATTATGATCAATACTACAGCTGTATGTATGTGTTCCCATCATTATGATCGAAACTACAGCTGTGTGTATGTGTAACCATCATTATGATCAATACTACAGCTGTATGTATGTGTTATCATCATTATGATCAATACTCCAGCTGTGTGTATGTGTTACTATCAGTATGATCAATACTACAGCTGTGTGTATGTGTTACCATCATTATGATCAATACTATAGCTGTGTGTATGTGTTACCATCATTATGATCAATACTACAGCTGTGTTTATGTGTTACCATCATTATGATCAATACTATAGCTGTGTGTATGTGTTACCATCGTTATGATCAATACTATAGCTGTGTGTATGTGTTACCATCATTATGATCAATACTATAGCTGTGTGTATGTGTTACTATCATTATGATCAATACTATAGCTGTGTGTATGTGTTACCATCATTATGATCAATACTACAGCTGTGTGTATGTATTACCATCATTATGATCAATACTACAGCTGTGTGTATGTGTTACCATCATTATGATCAATGCTATAGCTGTGTGTATGTGTTACCATCATTATGATCAATACTATAGCTGTGTGTTTGTGTTACCATCATTATGATCAATACTATAGCTGTGTGTATGTGTTACCATAAGATGCATGATGCCTGTGAAGAATTCTACATGTTTTTAGAAGGACTGGTTTTCCTTAGCACAGGCTATTCTGAGATAACCAGATTCCCTGTGTCTAGATTTGCAGTCTCTGACGAGGCATACTATGTGCTCCACTAATGCCAGCAGCTCAATGTATGGCAACTATGACCCTGACCACCCTATGTATATACTTTGACTTCTTGACTACACACATGCTAGACCCCTCCCCATCCATTCTGTCTATATGGTATGTGAGCCTTAAAGAACATATGCGAAGAATCATTTACAATGCCAGAACTATTATGTTGAAGCTAATTTGCAAAATTTTCATGTGTAATTGGTTTCAAAATCGTCAACAGCTTAGCTGCATTAAGCTTGAAATTGAAATTCTGAAAATCCAGTGTTTAAATATTAACCAAGGCAGCGTTCTACGTCATTGAGAATATCAACCCTTTAATGGCCATGACTGGTCAAGAAAATCAAACTATCTGCTTAACCCACTAATGGTCACGCTGGCCAAAATCGGACGCTGTAGTGGTCTTGAGGAATATCCATTTGCAAGCCAAGAGAATACTATTTCTGAAAATTTACCACTGAAATGACTGGCTCGATAAGCGAGCCAGTCATTCCAGTGGTAAATTTTCAAAAATAGTCATTTCTTAGCATGCAAATGGACATGCAATAAGCACATATTTTGATTCTCTTGACCAAGTTTGACCATTAAAGGGTCGAGCCAGTCATTCCAGTGGTAAATTTTCAAAAATAGTCATTTCTTAGCATGCAAATGGACATGCAATAAGCACATATTTTGATTCTCTTGACCAAGTTTGACCATTAAAGGGTTAAAGAATGTCCATGCGCAGGCCAAGAAAAGCCTATTTTTTAAATTTTAACACTGGAATGACTGGAGACCTCAAAACATATCACCGAAGTCTACGGTAATGTCACTTAACCCTGAATCTGACCAAAGACTGCTTCAGCAGTAATCTTGAGATATCCATCTGCAGAACACGAGAAGACTCTTTTTTTAAAATTTACAATTCGAATGACTGTGTTGATAACAGAGCCAGTCATTTCAGTGGTAAATTTTCCAAATAATCGCTTGGTCTGCAAATGGACATTTTCTATAATGAAATTTAAATTCTCTTTAACACGATTAATTTGCATGTCTGGAAAAGTATGGAATTGCGAGAAATCCATTTCCAGGCCTTAGAAAGTATGGAAAGTTTCAACATATTCTGCGTTGGGGTGGGTGGGGGAAGTTTGTGTATGAATGCGTGTATAATTGATGTAAATTTAATATTTCATTTTATAACGGTAATGTTGACCCGTTACTCTCTACTGCTCGACCTAAACGCAATGTAGCTAAACCACTTAGATACCGCCAGTCTAGCTCTGTTAATTCACCATTCCAGAGTACTCACCCATCATATGACGTCATAATGAACTGCGTGATGTGTAGAATGACATCACAATGAATGACGTCGATAAGTACGTCACGAACGCATATTTGAAGACGGGCTATGTGTTGTTGTACAAATTGTTTGCTTTTACTATTTAATAAATATTCTGCTGAATATTTTGAAACTAATTTGACTGGGCGCTGTTGCTGCCATAGGCAGCAACAACACCCAGTCACATTAGTTACAAAATATTCAACAGCTTCCCTGTATAGTTTTCAGGAAATTGATAGCTAGGGCATTCGGGGATCGATCAATCCCAACACGGCGAGGTGTGGGTAGAGCTTAGCTAGTGATGGGCGGTGCATAGCTAAAAATGGAAAGGTCCATTACGAAACAGTTACATCAGGTTCAGAAACGGAGGTATATCGCATTTTGGCCCAACGCTATACAGACACCGGAAGTGAATATTTAGTACATTTTTCTGGTGAACCGGCACAAAATGCAGTTTGGATTCCAGTCGATGGTTTGAATGAGAAAGCCAAAGCTTATTTACTAACTCGACCACCGCCAGTAGTTTAATCATGCCACGGCTGACTTGTGTAGGCCCTATAAGGAATTATTTAATTACCATAACAGGTAACGATTTCAGGGCTACATATTTTTGTGAATTGTCATAATCGGTTTGTGACAACTTTCAACAATACTGCTCTCATTATGGACATTTATACATTATAAAACGGGCTTCTCAATAACCTTTGACGTGGTATGAAGCCAGTAAAATAAGACCATTTACCTGTATTGTGATTGTTTGTTATGATTATATTTATATTTTTATCGTTTACGTCATGATTGACTTGTTTGTTTGACCACATGATACGATTGTATCACGTTTGTATCCATCGTCCTTGTCGAAAATATGTTCTACTGTAAGATAGTTGTAAATTGATCACCGCTCGAGCCAAACTTACTTTCGCTCCGCTGATTCTAAATGGCTAACAATTTCTGAGAAACTGTCTGGCTGAAAGCGGGCTATCTGTTCCTTGAACGTCTGTTGAGAGAATGTGTATTTTGTCAAAGTTGTCATACAAGACTTGAATACACACGACCTAATCTTTCAACGCCATAGAACTCATAATGCTACCATTTTATGGGCCCCCGATGGTTAGCGCCAGCTATGAGAATTCTTGAACTTTCAGTCTCAAACCTCTAAGATACGCAAGCACGCGCATATACCAACGCACACACGAACGCGCTCATACGCTTTTCATTCGTGCACACAGAAAACTGCACACATCGCAGTGCAGGCGCTCGCGCATCCAGTCGCACAAAACCGCACACACGCACATTCACGCAAAACCACGCACGCACGCAATCTCGTACCTATATGAATTTATTATTGTCAACTATTGAATACTGATTTATGTAGTTCAATTGGTTGATGGCGTTTATGTGTCCTGTTACACGTTACAAGTTGCTTATTATGTTGGTCAATCATATCGCAAGATATATATATATATATATATATATATATATATATATATATATATATATATATATATATATATATATATATATATATATATATATATATATCGATCTATGGTTGTTTACCATTCAACTATTTATCCTTAGATTTAGCATTGTGGTTAGTTGCTTGGTTAGATTGAAGTCTAAATGATACCCTATATTTACAATCTGTAATATCTTCAATAGCGAACTGTCGAATTTGGTATTTTATACTTTTTGCTCAACAAATTTACTTGCCCTTGTATTAACTGAGTTCTGTATATAAAATATAAAGTTCCGTTATATTGTGAAATTTTGTGTCACGGAAAATTAGAAGGCTATTATGGCGATAGCTACTGATGACTCGGTTGTTTATACTCTAAACACATGACTGATTGTGGGAGTTTAATTTTGAAGAGCGAAGTTGATGGTTTGAATACTATGATTGCCAAGCCAACGCAGGACTTTATGTTGCGTTGTTTTTGTGTGTGTTTTGGCGAGACACAGCTATTTTATATGTCACAATATTGCTCAATTATTCTCAAAACACATGATCAATTGCGTGAGTCTAATTTGAAGAGTGAAACTGATGAATATGAATGATATATGTCTGTCTCCCATCACCGGATCTTTATACGGATTTTCGAGTACTCGGTTGTAATATGATGATGTCTGTTAAGGTTATATGTAATGTCTAAATGCGATGCATGCCGGAAGTACAGTGTTAATTGTTCTGTAAAGCCGGACACAGGCTGCTAATGCTAAAATCTGATTGTCGTGGCATTACAGACACAATTGACTTGTGTATGGAACGTGATTTATAATATACATTTGCTTGGTTTTATATCTATGCCAGACAGAGGTATAAAGTGTGTATCGATGATTTATATAACTGATTGATGTTTTTTGCCATATACCGTTGACATTCCCTCGCAGCTACATATTGGCTATTGTTTCATTAGGTGTATAATATATGTACATATATTTTGTTGATACTTGACTTTTTCACTCATTCGATCAGTCATAATGTTAATGTTGTGCTGTTGTTGTTTATCTGACTGAAACCATATATCCTACCATAGTCACAACTTTTATGTTTGTTCGCATATTTCTTCTTTTTTATGACTTTGCCTACAATACAACATGGATAAGGTTCCGTATTGCTATTATATAACCTGTGATACACCGACTATTTTATGTTTGAAGAATGACATGTAGTGTTAAATTGCCCTATGCGAACAGTCACTATAGACACTTCTGTATGACATGAGTAATAGTACGTGAGTACAAGTGCAAGTCGTTGACTGGACACAGCCCCCCCCCCCCCTTGTTCTATGTTGTATCTGCTGGTATTGAGATAGTGATGCACCTCATTGTTGGACTTTGAGTATAATTGATGTCAATGGCATGTAAGAAAGGACTTAATGTGTTGATACCCATATAATACGAGCTCACTCTCTGTTTTATCACCTGAATGATGACATGCTTTCATATCATGACAGATGAATGTGACTGGACACTGATATATATTCAAGTCTGGTCCGCATTTCAATGTCTTTGTACGTGTGCGTATCTACGATTGTCTCCTATCGACAAGCGACAAGTTCAACAGACACTCATTGAGAACATGTATAATAACTCTATTTTATTGACTGCATACATCAATTTATTTTTTGTATGTTTATGATTTAGCGATTTTTATCAATTGCATCATTGTTTATAGCAAGTATTTTGTCAATTGCACCGCACCCACGCCGTCCCATCCCACCGCCCATGGCCTTGGCCAGTATTTTTCACTAAATTGTTAATATTTTGTATTTTTGCTATCGTTAAATGCTTTATGACTAGCCTTACGTACATGTAATATTTGTTAAATTATTTTTTGTTAGCTATTGTTCCACTAATTTGAATACTGATGTTGCTACACACTATATCACTGGCGTAATCATTGACTTATTTGTGGTCAATTGCTCACAAACACAGCGTTTGGCCATTTTGTTTTTCTTTCTTTTTTCTCGCGTTTTTTTCTTGCGGAAATGATTATGTATGATAGTTCACTTGAATGCGTATTTACATACTCGAATAGTAGTACTTAGTTAGTCTCATATATACAGCATTTATAATTTCATATAATCTCATATCTTAATAAAATATATTAACATTGTGGTGTATTTGATGGTGTGGAATGGCCACAAAATGACACACCACACCTCAAGAATGAAGTAAGCATTTCATGGTCTGGGACTATCTGACACTTTAATGGTCTGTCATACAGGAAGCACCATGTATAGGGAGTTGTCTGGACTAACAAAGCTTGGACAGGGGTTCATTGATAAAGTGGGTGGCGATCTGTATATGCTTGATCGGGTGATATGTTCATGTTTGACCCCTGTGACGACATGGAGCAACAGGCATGTTTACGGGACCAGATGTTGACAGTCCGCTACTTTGTCTTTGTCCAGATCTTTGTTCAATTCTTCCTGTTGTGTTCATGAATCTTAGGTGTGATGTTGTGCTCCACTAGCTTCGCATATTAAAGTATCTGTCTATGCGTGGGTAACTTCCGGTCTTGATTCCACCGTACATTATGCTTAGTCTATTGACTTGACTGCTGACATTCTCCTGGATTGCGATGATGGAGTGATTGACTGACGCCTATATCTGACCGGTGGCCAGTATATCTGCATGTCTGTACTGAGTGAATGTTTTACCCTCAGGACTGTGGGGCAAAAGAGTGTTAGTGTTGGTCATTGTCGTCAGGTGGCACTGTTTGTCTATCACTTGATTATTAGGAAACCCGTTGATTTCAGTTGTTCAGTCACCCAAGTTTCCACCATTAGTGTCAATTTAAAGAATGTAAAACTCAGAGTCACTCCGTATTTATGAAGCTATTATTTTCATGTGACTCATGCTAAAATTTACATGCCGATAGCCAAGTTTGAAAACATGGCCGGGATGTTGTAGTTATTAGAATATGAGTCACGTGGAAATCTTAGCTGGTCATGGAGACCATTTTCAAATAGATGATATGATGTTAGAATAAGCCGTTTTAGATTTTGGTGCTGACTTTGACTGAAAGTTACGGGTTTCATGCTGACTCACTGTCAACATACCTTAACTGCTTGCCTGTATGCTTGCCTATTAGCTCTTTTATGGGACATTTATTGATATTCCCACTTTATAAATTGTTGATCATTCCAGACATTTAGGGGACATCACTCCTATATACCCGTCACACCAATGAAACTTTATTGAATTACTTCCCTTGATTTTGACTGCTATATAAGGCTGTGTATATAGATCAGAGAGCTTTTCCCCAAACGCGAGTAATAGAGAAAGAAATAAAGGGAAGCGATGTTTATTTAAATTTATTTGTCTGTTTTATATTCATAAGATAATTTATGATAATGGAGCTCGTTAAGCTACAATACTGTATTTTGTTGCTGCCATATGCAATAACAAATTTCAATCGACTTGTTTCCAAAATAATAAGACACTACTTCTAGTTTAATTCCACAGCGTTCATAGACGTACACTCACTCACTCACGCACGCGCGCACGCGCGCACGCGCGCACGCACCACCACCAACACCAACACCACTCAAAGCAATAACATATTGTATTTGTAGACAACTTTACAAATACCTCCATCATTAATTGGACTAAAAGTTTTCGTTAAATTATTATTTTTATAACCATACAAGATGGTTCGCACAAATAACTTTTAAAGCATAGATCGGTAAGATGCTTGGAATTTTGAAAACTGTAGGAAAAGTGTATAGGAATTCTGTTATTAGGATTCTCAAATGCCGGTATTATTTCATACTGTGGTAGAGCGTGTCTTTAACGGTCCCTAAAGGAAGATAAATGCTTGAGTAAATGACAAGAAAACACATACACATTTTGAAGGTAGATTAACCGCGTTTATCGATAAACGTAAAACTTTATTTTTGATTATTATTATTATTATTATTATTATTATTATTAACATCCTCAAGTGACCGCCTACGTCATTGATAAAATGTTAACCTATAAATAAAATTGTGACACTGGGTTGCCTCCATTGGGCAAAACTTTGTTGAATGTTTCAAGGGAGATAACTAATGTTTATTATTATCTAACCATTTCATACCAAAACCGGCGTCTGCAAAGTAATGCCAATTTACATGGCAAGAGACGACTATTTTTTTTACCACTGGAATGATTGACTCAATAGCCGATCAGTCATTCTAGTCCTAATTTTCCAAAAACATGGTCTTTTCTTGGCCTGTAAAGGGACATAATTATTTATATTTTCTTGACCAAATTTAGCCTTTAAAGGGTTTCATCATTACTCATTCCTGATGACTTAGACATTGCTAAGAGGAATTTCATCGACAATGGACCGTTCCAGTTTTAGCTAGGCCCACCCATCTCTAGCTAAACTCCATCCACGCCTCGCTCGTGTTGGGATCGATCGATCCCTGAATTCCTTTTGACTATCAATTTCCAGAAAACTATACAGGTAAACTGTTAAATATTTTGAAACTAATTTGACTGGGTGCTGTTACTTCCTATGGCGGCAACAGCGCCCAGTCAAATTAGTTTCAAAATATTCACCAGCATGTTTATCAAATAATAAATACATAGAATTCGTTCAACAACGCTAAGTCCGTCACCATTATACGTTCGTGATGGACTTATCTACGGCATTCATGACGTCATTGATTATGACGTCATCCTACACGCCACGTAGTTGATTATGGCATCATATGATTGATGAATAAACTGGAAAGGTCAATTAGAAAAGGTCAATTAGACCGGTACCAACATCAGACATTACTAATCCTTCAGGTGTTCTGTTCTTGCTCTACAAATGGACGCCGGTGAAACATAATGCTTTCCAATGGTCAGCCCAACAAAAACATCCTCTGTGCACAGTCGTCTTGGGAAATGTCGATTTGCGGGATAACAGGAAGCGACTGGAAATTCTGAAAAATAAAACACTGAAGAGTAGCTTAAGCAATTATGACGCAACATATTTTTCTGAATTTGGAATGTAGAGAGGACTTAAAATTGTGGATTAGGAGCATTGCAATGTGTGAAAAACCCGGTGACGGTTCCCAACCGTGACATTATTTTAACTAGTGATGCCTCAAATTTAGGCTCGGGTGGGACATATAATGGGCAATCGACTGGTGGACTCTGGAACGAAGGAGAGGCGTACAAACATATAAATTATTTAGAACTACATGCAGCGTTACTAACTCTTAAGTCATTTTGCAATAATATGCATAATGTTCATATCAAGATATTGGTGGATAACACTACAGCTATGATTTATATTAACAAACAGGGTGGAATGAAAGTGTTATATAATAACATTGCTAGGGAAATATGGTTATGGGTTATCCCGAGAAATATTTGGCTATCAGCTGTACGCTTACCCGGCTCCATGAACACAGAAGCTGACTTGACTTCACGGGACCATGATAGTGACACAGAATGGATGTTAAACGGGTTTGTTTTTAAACATCTCATGTCAGTTTTTGGAAAACCACATATAGACATATTTGCAGCCAGGTTAAATAACCTATTACGCAATTATGTGTCATGGAAGCCAGACCATGGCGCGTTAGCTGTGGACGCTTTTGCCACGCATTGAGGGGAAATCACGTAATTACATTTTCCCTCCTTTTAGTATCATAAGTTGTGTATTAAGAAAAATGGAGGACGATGCAGCAGAAGCGATTTTAATAGCACCTATATGGCCAACACAGTTTTGGTTTCTGAGGCTTCTAAATTTCATCTCGGACTGCCCATGCGTCCTTCCAGTGAGCAGGACATTGTTAATAACGCCACACAACATGGTAATGCATCACCACTCGAAGCACAAGCTTCATCTGACTGCTTTCAGAATATCGGAAAAGCACTCCACAAGAGAGACATATTACAAAAAGTTGTTGACGTGCCGTTTCATGGCGCAGTTCCACACAATCCCAATATCTGGTATATATCAAAACGTGGATGTGTTTTTGTGAACAACGGGAACTTGATGCCTTTTCACCATTTATAAACAATGTGTTGGATTTTCTCAATTTTTTATACAAGTCTGGATTATGCTTCAGTGGTCTAAGTTCAGCAAGATCAGCATTATTTGCATTGCTTAGTGTTGAAACTAGTGAAGGTATCGGTAATGATCCTTTGATAAAGAGATTTTTGAAAGGTGTATATAATATTAAATCAGCGCTGCCGCGGTATATCGCAACATGATATCGCAACATAGGATGCCAATTTAGTTCTTGACTATGGTAACAATGAATCAGATGTAAATAATCTATCATTGAAGCGAGTATCATTAACCTTTGTGATGTTGCTTGGTCTTCTGTCGGGCCAGCGATTTCAATCGTTACATCTGATTGACATTCGTAATATGGAGTTTGTGAACACATTTGTAAAGATTAGATTTGGAGATCTGCTGAAGGCAGGCAGCAAACGGAACTAACTGCTTTGTGAAAAATATTCTACTAGTGAAAAAGTGTGTGTTGTGACTTTATTGAAAGAATATATACATAGAACCTTGGGTTGCGCAATAACTGTACAAGATTGTTCATTAGCTATGTTGGTGATCATAAACCAGTATCAAAAGACACACTAGCTAGGTGGATAACACTATTATTGGTTAGTGCAGGTGTGAATGTTAACATTTTTAAGGCGCATAGCATTCCGTCAGCATCGACAAATAATGCGGCTTTGAAGAATGTGTCAGTAGCCACCATTATGAGGACTGCTGGTTGGTCGAGTGGGTCAGTTTTCCGGAAATTCTATAGGATGCCAGTTACAGTTGAGGTTACATTTGAAAATGCTGTTGTGAAAAACACGATATAACAGCAAGGGAAGTAAAAGATTCTTCTAGGCATGTTACATTAGATTGCATGTACGTCCTAACATCGCTCATTTACAGTTAAAATATTTTGACTGCTTCTGTACAGAAATCAAATGCATTTCTCTAAATATCTCAAATAATATATTTGTACCAGAGGGACTGGATGGAATTAATAAATTGTAATTCCATCCCGTCCTATATGGTACATAGATATTAATGTGCCCTTCCTTACTGTGGGTACCCGCCGTTTAATTCACAATGCATTTGATTTCTACGCTAAAGCCTGTGGAGCTGTCTTCATCTCACATAATATCTATGTACCGTATGGGACGGGATGGAATTACAATCAAATATCAATAAATTTTATTTAATTTATTAATTATAATTGATTGTGTATTTGCACAAACCAATACAAAATTATATACGAGCACATTAAGTATTTCATGTGCTATATAGAAACACCTAGGTAACCAAAACACGTGTACTTATTTTATCGCATCGACCAGCTCATGAGAAATTTGTACAGAAATGAATATTTCCAATTTTAGCTACGCCCCGCCCATCTCTAGCTAAGCCCCACCCACACCTCGCTCGTGTTGGGATCGATCGATCTATGAACTCCCCGACTATCAATTTCCAGAAAGCTATACATGTAAACTGTTGACTATTTTGAAACTATCTTGACTGCGTGCTGTTGCTGCCTATGGCAGCACCAGCGCCAAGTCAAATTAGTTTCAAAATAGTTGACAGAACGTTTATTAAATAGTAAAGCCATAAAATTCGTACAACGTGTCAGACTATTAAGAGTTTAAGACGGACTAAATCGAGTCAGTCATGACGTAATTATTATGACGTCATCATACATGTCACGTATTTGATTATGACGCCATATGAAGGATGGATAAACTGCAAAGGTCTATTAGTATACTACTGGCATTATTTTGACATCGGCTGTATGTGGTGGTTCATGGGAGATAATGGTGGTAGGTTTTGTTTGTTTCTTTCACTGTAAACCGTAGTTGTCTCCCCCTATACACAGTCAGCTTTAAAATAATTGTTGATTTATGGTTTTGACACAAATTTTACGGTCGGTCCTATACTTCTAGTCCGAGTTCTCTGACTCCGCCCTATGCCCATTCTGATATGCCCGGCATATGATCATTAGAATTGGTTTAGTTTAGTTAAGTTTAATTTATTTTTTGATTAATTTCTTTTGAAGCATACGAAAAACAATATACAATAGAATATTTCATGAAAGAAACAGTACAAATATTATTCAGATCACATATGAATTTTAGATATACAATAACCTACAAACATGTTGGCAAATTTAATAGAGGGTTCTGTTTCTAGTCATACCTCGCCTATTTCGAACCAAGCTCCGCACATCCTTTACTCGTGTGGGATCAATTTTTATAAACTTGAAATCTTGAATTCCCACGATCTAAATTTCGGGGTAACTAGAGGCATAGAGCGAAGTAAGAGAACTCAGACTAGTCCTATGCTTGATAATGGATGTGGAGGAGTCTTGTATTAGTGTTTTGAGATTTGTTGGAGTAGAGGTTGTAAATACGCTCGGTGTTTGTGTTTCCAGTCTAGTAGTTTTGAAAATACTCTGGTTTTTGTCTATGGTTATTATAACAAAAATTCGGTGATAAGCGTTACACAAATTCATGCGCGTTTCCATGGCATCACGTGATAGCATATGCAGTGGTTGAGTCTTGTAAATGTGATTTGTATGGAAGCATGATCAATGGATGAATCCAGTTTTAGCAATGCCCCGCCCATCTCTAACTAGGCTCCACCAACGCTTTGCTCGTGTTGGGATCAATCGTTCCCATACGTTTTGAATCTCAATATCCGCAAAACTATACTGGTAGGCTGTTAAATATTTTGAAACTAATTAGACGGTGTGCTGTTCCTGTCTATGGCATCAACAACTTCCAGTCAAATTAGTTTCAAAGTATTCCACAGCATGTTTATTAAATAGTAAAGCCATGCAATTCGTACAACAACGCTTAGTCCGTCATCCATTATGCGTTTGTGACGAACTTACTTACGTCATTCATGATGTCATTGATTATGACGTCATCGTGTATGTCACATAGTTGATTATGACGTCATACCATTGATGGATACACTGGAACTGTCCATTGGGTTCAATACGTGGTGAAATGAATTTTTCTATAGGTGTGCTCGGTCAGAACCGATTTACCAGGTTACAGGAAATCTCACCTTATCTTATATTAATCATTCAGGTGATATAATTTGCCACCCATAATCCATTCCTGGCATTTTAGCTTTTTTATCTTGCCGACAACGAAATACATTCATGCTTTAATTGCTAAATGATGATCATACATTTCTATAGCCTATGATGGCTGTCATGATTTACTTTTAGACCAATCAGAAAAAAACTAGCGCGTCTGCCTCGGTATATAGGCGGTCATAGATGTGCCAGCTATAATTTAGTAATGTGGTAAAAAACAATCATACAGGTAAGCTGTCGAATATTTTAAAATCTAATTTGACTGGAAGTTGTTGCTGTCATAGGCAGCAACAACTTCCAGTCAAATTAGTTTCAAAATATTAAACGGGATAAATATTACCTAATAAAGAATGTAATGCATTGGCACTTATATGACATCACACAATATCGCTTGAGGAGACAAAATGGTGGCGATCACTGTTCAACATTTACTCGATATTATAAAGCAAATAATTATGATACAGATAATGGAATCTGACAGGATATGAATGGTATGGAATCTATAAACCATACTATATGGCTGCAATACAACATTTGAAATGAGATTAGCATCCCTTTAAGAGACATTTTCCCAGGGAACTAGTTCTCTACCCGTGAGAGGCTATATAAAGACTGCTCGTGATGTGGAGAAGTCTTTCATCCGTCTAATGCCATCGTGCTAATCTGAATGTCTGATTAATCTGTTGGGAAGTGAGTGGATTTCTCCTCTGCCAATATTTTACAGTTCACTAGGAAACATAGTTAAGAATTATTATTGTACGTGACTGAACATTTTCATACACAAACACAAACACTCAAGCAATGGAACAGACGCGGCTACACACATGCATACAGCCTGATACAGACACAGATTGACACAGACAGAGACTCTGACGGGTGGGTGGGTGGGTGAGTGGGTAGGCGTGCGTGCGGGCGGGTTAGTGGGTAGGCTCAGGCATAAATAGATTCAGACATCTACAAACATACACAGACATATATGCAGACAAACACACTAACACATATGGACTTATTCACATACAGACGGACACATTGATAGACAGACACAGACAAACTCAGACAGGAACAAGCGGACTCAGGGCGGATTACACGCTAGGCTACTTAGGCTACAGAGGAGGGTTTCACGCGTGCGTGCGTGCGTGTGTGTGTGCGTTGTGTGTGTGTGTGTGGGGGGGGGGGGGGGTGTGTGGGGGGGGGGGGATGTGGGGCTCCTCGTGCTTTAAACCAAAAAAAGATTTTAAGGTTTTTTTCTATAGGCTATGTAACGCAACGAAGAGACAAAGACAGTAATTCAGTTGTCTTGATTAATGTCCATTTCAGCTAAGGAGATGACTATTTTTTAACATTTACCACTGGAATGACTGGCTCGGTAACTGAGCCAGTTTATTTGAGTCGTAAATATTCAAAAAATATTCTTCTCTTGGCCTTGCAAGACGAGGGAATGCTATTTTCGTAAACTTCACTGGTAAATTTCCAAAAATTCTCTTGGCCTTCAAAAGTGATGATTGTCTTTAAAAATCTGGACCAATCAATAACTAATAAAAGTGTGCTAATTATGTCTCAAATTCCATCTCAGAGCGTCCAGATCTTAAAAATCAAACCCTTAGGACCGCCAGCCTAGGACCTCGCCCCAGCCTAAGCCGGCACTGACACGCAGATACGCACACAGAAATACAGACGGATTCAGCCACTTTGTATATGTTGCAAACGAGCACCTTTGATAGCATTGGTCTTTAAAGGGATGCTAAGCTAATCTGAAATGTTGTATTGTACGGATAAGAGTATTGCTTATTAAAGATCGCATATCATTCATTTCCTGTCACATTCCCTTATCTATATCACAGTTAGCTACTTTATAACATCGCGTTAATGTTGAACAGTGATCTCCGCCATTTTATCCCCTCAAGCGATAGGGCGTGATGTCATGTAAGTGTCAATGCATTACATTTTTTATTATGTAATACTCATCGTTGAATATTTTGAAATTTGCTTGTCTGGAAGTTGTTGCTGCCAACCTAAAAGGAAACATGCAAGAAGAACATTTCCGCCGCTTCTTGTATTTCTCAAAGAGACTTGTGGACAGAAACACTGCGCCTCCCGCTAGACACTGCCATGACCGCAGTCCAAACTTCCCGGCGCAGTTCCGCCGCCAATCATGACCGCCGAACAAGAAAACCTGCCTCCCGCGTAAATGCTGTGAGACTCATTTTGGTACTTATTGCTGACTGAGACCCGCTGTGCCGGCAACTCATTGCCATCTAAAAAATACGCTGCCCGACCCCATTACTCACTGACACGGACCGTTATATACTACCAATGCTGTGCCCGTCTTTTCACGAAAAGACTAATCCTGACTTTTTCTTCCGCTCCTAGAAGTGCCGCTCTCCGACTTTGTGATCTCTATCTAGCCACCGAGGACTAAGTCACCGCGTGATGTTGTGCCTCGGGAATATACCTATGCACGTGAAGATTCTGAATAGCACTGTGATTAAAGACGTCTGACTCTGCCAAACAGGGCCCGTTTCCCCCACTCGCTCATTAGGCCCACTGCATATAACTTGGAACCTCCCCTAAAAAGATGTAAGAGTGGCCAGCAGACATTATTCTCGCCAACTCCCATTTAGCAACCGTCCGAAGATCCCGTGATCGTCGCGTGTCTCGGGCACCAAGACACACGCTTTTTTGGCTGGCTTAAAGTAGCGAATTTTCTTAGGATAAGGAAAGCTGAGCTCCTGGATCACCTCGTTTTCTCAGCTCGCCTTCTAGTCTCGTATACAAGTGAACGAATTGACCGACTTTGCGAGGTTAGAGTTTCTCGCTTAACCTAACCGATCACGTCCTTCTGCGACCGCCTGATGCCTTAAATGGCAAAAACACCTTGGTTAGATAAACCACTGCCTATCGCAGGATCCCTCCTAAAAAGCTCGCTAGTGATCGGCACACTCAGAAGGACTGCCTCTGGCCATCTCCTAAAAACATTGGATCAATCGGGCGGAATTGACTAAAACACGACCCTCTGCCCTGATTCGTCAAAGCAAAGATACCAAAGTAGAAATTTGTCACGTTCCGCCTTGACTGGACTTTCAGGACTCAGCTCTTAGCACTAAGCGACTTTTGTGACAGAATAACCTTTTATAGACCGACCGAACAAACAGCGACCATCAGCGACGTAATGACCATTGGAAATACCCTCCACTGTCTCTCGCTCCCCTCCTGTTCCCACTCCGCTCCCGTGAGGATTCCCGTTTCCGAGAGACAGCACACCCGCCGCCAGATAGGCCCTCTCACCTCTCGAGCAGCGATCTTAAAACCCAGACGACGAGGACACAAATTGGTCCTCTCGCCGCCATGTTGGGCACCTTTTCGGAAGACGGAAAAAAAGCACACAGAGCCTTTAGAATAAAACTAGAAAGAATCCCTCGCCGGCCTGGGGACGCCTTTTCGATTGTGCGTCGCCCCGAGGTTCGCAGACCTCGTCGCGCAGAGAGCCACCGACAGAATGATCGATTCCGCAATATTGCAGGTATTTAATAAACTGGATTACCTGCCGTGGCAAAAATATTGAATTATGAAAAGGAATCTAATTTACAAGGCATGAAGATAGATGACCGATACCGCCGACCAGGGTTAGTTTATCCTTTAGCTACGCTATCCCGCTAGCCAAGTGGGTCAGTGTTACAGAGTCCACCTTGTACACCATGGATATCAACAGCGACCATGCAAAATTAGTTTCAAAATATACAACAGCATGTTTATTAAATAGGCCTAGTAGACATACAATTCGTACACCAACGCTTAGTCCGTTATCAATTAAGCGTTCGTGACGAACTTAGCTAACCTATATAATTGATGATGACGTCAGCCTACACGTCACATAGTTGATTATGACGCCATATGATTAACTGTGAAACTGCATGGATTCCTCGGATTTATCCTCCATTGAATGATTGATTTCGTCTCTTCTGCGTCGTTCATTTTATTTTATTTTTTATTTTATTCACCATGAAAATAGCTAGAGTATCCAAAAGCGTAGGCGGGTTGACGAACCATTTTGGTCATTTTTTTGGTTATACGGAACCTATATATCGTGGCATTATGGCGGATAATAATTAGATCAGTGAAATTCCATTTTACCAATTTCCACGCTAACTTGTTTTAATTTTGGAAACACTGTTGCTGTAAGCAGTTTCTGTCTGAGAGTATCTAAGACAGAAACAGCCTACAGCAACATTGTTTCCAAAATTAACCCCCATGCACTCTTCCGTCTACTGTTTCTGCAGGTAGCATTAAATATGTGTAAATCAGCGTGATAACTGTTAATGAATGGATCCAATGTGTCACTCAAGCATATGACATCATAATCAAAATACGCCCTCTGTTAGCTGACGTCAGAATCAAATGATGTCTGTCGGACGCGAAAGTAACAAAGCTCAACCAATAAGCCTTTGAACTGTATGTCTTTGCTGAATTTACTTTTTAATGTCCATTTTGTTGAATATTTTGAAAATAATTTCACAGAGAGCTTTTACTGTCATAGACAGCAACAGTCCCCAGTCAACAATGTTTCGAAATATTCAACAGCTTACCGGAATAGTTATTTGAAATTGACATTCCGATAATTCAGTTTTCACAGTATTAAAATCGGTTCAAACATGTGTGGAGAGTGGGTGGGGCTTAACTCGAAATGGGCGTGGCAGATCTAGATATAGCTCCCTTTATAGCTACCATGTGTTAGACGATTATCTACGGGAGTATAATGCAGGATTCCAGTTTATCCATCTATCATATGACGTCATACTTAACTACTTGTCCTATAGGATGACATCATAATCAATTACGTCATGAATGGCGTGGCTAAGTTTGTTACGAACGCTTAATTGATGACAGGCTAAGGGTTGGTGTACGAAGTATATGTTTACTATTTAACAAACATGATGTTGTATGGCGTTAATATGTAATAAGTGTGTTGGTGAATATTTTGAAACTAATTTGACTGGGCGCTGTTTCTGCCATAGGCAGTAATAGCGCCCAGTCAAATTAGTTTCAAAATATTCAAGAGCTTACCTGTATAGTTTTCTGGAAATTGATAGTCAGGGAGTTCAAGGATCGATCCCAACTCGGCGAAAGTGTGGGTGGAGCGTTGCTAGAGATCGGCGGGTTATGGCTAAAACTGTATTACTCCATTACGTTTGCGTCAGTGGGCCATTATCCCGTGGCTATATCTCATAGACCTGTCATATTTTTTGGGTAATAGCAACAGACAGGATACTTGTTTGAAATGAATGATTTATTTTTAGAGTCTGGCAAAATTAGAAATTATCCAACGTAGAAACTCTTTGTATAACAGGAGAGCAAACTTCTTATGAGTTAAACTTTTGAACTCTGAAATCCCAGACTCTAAATGTCAATGTCACTCTCCAGGTAAGCTGTTGACTATCTTGAAACGAATTTGACAACGACCTGGTGTTGCAGCTCCCAGTCAATTTAGTTTCAAAATATTCACCTTGTAAATGAGTTTTCTAATTCTTATTTCGGATTCAAAGGGTGAGAAATAATATGATGAAACGAATGTGATTGTGTATGGGTGGAGCCCTGCATGGTTATTTGAGGAAGACGAAAATCACACATACACAGGTAGGGCCTAACTGCGTGGAGGCCCCCTAGACAGACACCTGTGAGAGGGCGGATAATTCTCATGGCTCATCATCAATCACGGATGTACAGCCGATGGATGTTGAATAATTATTTAGTCTCCGAAGAACCCCGATCTCTGACTGAAACATACGATCGTTTTCAATCACGTACGCTCCACCGAGCGCCGATAGGCATAGAATCACCTAATCAAAACTCTTTGCGAACTGGCAGGTTCAAGATATTGTGATGAACTTTAAGATCTAGCAGGTTGATGATGCCGTGATACACTTTAAGCTTTTAAAGGGCGCGTGCGTGCGTGCGTGCGTGCGTGCGTGCGTGCGTGTGTGTGGTGGGAGGGGGGGGGGGGAGATTGAGAGTCGAAAAGAAATCAAGACACTTTGTTTCCACGTAATATATCCAGTGAAAACATTTTGAATATAGATTCAAAACTCTCTTAGATCTGGTCCGGTAAAAAGATTTTCTTTTACATATCTTCATCTTTTTATTAGGGGTGGCGGGTTGGGGTGGGGGCGGGGTGGTGGTATCTCTCGCAAATATGGACGGATATTATCGAAACAAACTCATGACACTTAAGCTCACTGAAAAGCCCACTGAAAAAGAATTAAACATAGATTCAAAACTTATACCCTTAGCCCTTTAGCACTCATATCAGCCAAAACGGCTTCTACAGTGGTCTTGAGAAATGCCTATTTGCAGACCAAAAAGAAGACCATTTTTGACAATTTACCACTGAAATTACTGGCTCGACAACCGAGCCAGTCATTCCAGTGTTAAATTTTCAAAAATAGCTTTCTCTTGGTCTGCAAATGAAGATTTTCTATAGGAAAATTTAAATTTTCTTGAATAAATTCGAAGGGTAAAGGATTAATGATATCGTGAATAAGAGAGAAAGAAATAAACCAGATGACTGATGTAAAATGGCCCAGTTAAGCTACATTCTGCTATAGCTACCATGGCACAAATGAAGGAATACAGTTTTAGCTATTCCACGCCCATCTTTAGCTAAGCTCCACCCACATTTCACCCGTGTTGGGAACGATCGATCCCTGACCTTTCTGACTATCATTTTCAAGAAAACTAACTATACAGGTAAGCTGTTGAATATTTTGAAACTAATTTGGCAGTGTGCTGTTGTTGCCTTTATTAAATAGTAAAGCCATAGCATACAATTCGTGCACCAACGCTTAGTCCGTCATCAATTAAGCATTGGTGTCGAATTTAGCTCCGTCATTCATGACGTAATTGATTATGACGTCATCCTACACGTAACCTTATTTATTATGATGTCATATGATTGATGGATAAACTGGAAGCCTCTATTGACGAGAACTACCTGGCAATAAAGTAACCGAGAGGAAATCACAACGCCCTTATCTGTATTTCCTATAAATACCATTATCCATGTTGAATGTACTGGATGGATCAATTTCCAGCTATGCTTCGCCCATTTCTAACTAAGCTCCGCCCACTCTTTTGCGTGTGTTGGAATCGATTTATATACTTTGATTCCTGAATGCCAGAATCTCAATTTCAAGGTGATTTTACAGTTACGCTGTTGAATATTTTGAAACTAATTTAACCGTGACCCGTTGTTAGCAATGGCAGCAACAGATCCCAGTAAAATTAGTTTCAAAATATACAACAGAATGTTTATTAAATTATAAATTCATAAATTCATCAAAGCCAGACAATCGGTAAACTTCATAACAAACTTTCCAATTTTCATGACGGGGTTAAATACGCCATAATTATTGTGACGTCAGCTCACTAGTGGCGTAATTAATACTGACGTCAGATGCTTGAGGAGTATGTAATTGCGAAAGAAATGCATGCCGAGCCATTGGGCCATTTTGCATTCTCCAACAAAAATTGGATCTGTTTTCAATTCAAATCTAAAGCGAACGTTACGGGAATATTCGAATGAGTACGCACAAACCAATATTCTAACGCGTTCTGATACACCAAAGTAAGACATGACAGAACTTAATAAATAGGCGAGTACGACTATTCTCAAGCTATGAGTGACGTACTGTACATAATAGAAGAAGAAGAAGAAGAATCAGGGCAACAGAACTTTACATTTTTGTTTTGCCTTCATAATGAAATAATGATTCCAATGAGTGGACAGATAATGGACCTTTACATTTTTAGCTATGCCCCGCCCATTACTAGCTAGGCTCCACCCACACCTCGCCGTGTCGGGATTGATCGATCCCAAAATCCCCTAGCTATCAATTTCCTGAAAACTATACAGGGAAGCTGGTGAATGTTTTATAACTAATTTGACTGGGTGCTGTTGCTGCCAATGGCAGCACCAGCGCCCAGTCAAATTAGTTTCAAAATATTCAACAGAATATTTATTAAATAGTAAAAGCAAATAATTTGTACACAACGCATAGACTTTCTTGAAACATGTGTTCGTGACGTACTTATCGACGTCATTCATGACGTCGTTCATTATGATGTCATTGTACACATTACGCAGTTCATTATGACGTCATATGATGGGTGGGTACTCCGAAAAGGTGAATTGATCAGAAAGGCTAGTGACGGTATGATTAAAAGGAGGCTAAAATAAATTATTACGACCACCAACTAAATGTGAAGACACGTTTTTCAGGTAGGATAGAAATTACATCCGTGAGTCAAGGTAGGCTTACTGCAAAAACCGCGATTTCAAAATTGATATTCAAGAATTAGCATAATCTAGGTATCGAACATACAGCAGCCTAGAGCTTAGAAATAGAATTTCTCCCACGACGCAAGAAATGTTCTGTTGAATATTTTGAGCATATTGTATCGAAAGACATTGAGGTCTTAGGCAGCAATTGCTTCCAATCCAATTATAAATGTTCAAAATATTGAACAATGCGTTTATATATTTTTTTGGAAACGTTTTATCTTATTTCTGAGATGCACTGTATTAAATTATTACTAAAAGTCTGCTCCAGTTAGGCATCAGTACCATAAAATACTGCATTTTTTATGAGATAGCCCCTACTGGTTAATTATAAAATTGGCCAGTATCAGATAGGGCCCTACTGACAGAGACTGCGCAAAGAACGCGGATTAATTCAGTCCTTTAACTCTCATATCAGCCAAAAACGGCTTCTGTAGTGGTCTTGAGAAGATTATTTTTGAAAATTTACCACTGGAATGACGGGTTCGATAACCGAGCCAGTCATTCCAGTGGTGAATTAAAAAAAACCAGTCTTCTCTTTATCTGCAAATGGACATTTTATGAGGAAATTGAAATTTTCTTGTACAAATCTGAGGATTAAATGTTTTGAGGACCAATTTTGCTCTGTGAAGGTCCATGTATGTTGACAGTACGAAATGACTGACACAATAGTTTTAATTATTTTACAATAACATATATTTCAAGGACGATTTTGTAATATACATCCTAAAATGCATGGCAGTACATGTGCTATAGCCAATACTAGGAATACGTAGCCTAGTGCTTTACATTTGTTCTCAGCACGAATCCATGCATATATAATTATATATCACGTTATGTGTAACCATTTGCACTCAAGGGTCAAATGGCCTATTGTGTGACAAGATCTATCTATCTATGTTATTATTTTACGCGATCTTGCAAAGCAGGATTTGGACATACCATAATCAGTATTAATCCAAGTTAGCAGGTCCTGACTAAAAAAAATTTCGTTAGGATATAACTGGCTGACTGAAAAATTAACTAGAACACTGACTGAAAGCGTTTGAAGCAGTGACTAAAATGTTAGCAGATTTCTTACAGAACCACCCGTTTGTGGCTTCCAAACACAGATGGTCGCTATAATCAAATTCACCTACAATTCTATATAGTGCTATAAGCTCGCATGCGTACTAACTCTCTTGGAATTTCACCCTGTGGTATTTCTACAAACGACGCGCCATTATAATCCTGGTATTTGGACTGAGGCAGAATGATAAACTCCATAGAAACTTGTTTATCTATCGCGGCTCTGATTCTGCGCATGACATTGTTAGTCGGTGTGTAATAGACAGATGCTGTTGCACTTGTTATTTCAGGCATCGTTTTTCTGATACAATGTGATGCTCGGTAGTTCTCCGACCTTTCCGGTAACTAGTCTCGGACCTTTCCGGTAACTACAACTAATCATGATAACGCATGTTACTGGGCCAGTACTGGGCCAATACCGGGCCAATATGGCCCAGTCTTGGTCCAGTACCAAACCAGTAACCTGCAATTTATTGTCTTTGAATATCTGATTGTTGATCAGCACATGTTGATCGGTTAGACGACCACTCCCTCCCACTCTCAATCTCCCCGTCCTCCCTCCATCTCTCCATCCCTCCCCCTCCACACCCCCAAACCCCCCCCCCCCCCACCACCACCACCCCACCCCCTCCCCACCCCCATTTCACTCTCCCCCCCTTCCCTCCTCTCTCTCTCTCTCTCTCTCTCTCTCTCTGTCCGTCCCTCTCCACCTACCACCACCCCCTCCTTCCCTCCATCCATGCGCACAATGGAGGAATCGGAGCTGTCATAAAAATCGAAAAAACATCACTAAGGTATATGAATTGTATGTCTTTGATAAATTTATAATTTAATAAACATTCTGGCATTAATTTATTGTTTCCTCGTTGATTTAATAACACACAGCCTCTGCCCTCACAGCCGCTCTACCCACCCCTGTCCAGCCCACAGTTTTAAGGCAGGTTTCGATTACCATCTCATCCACACCCTTTTCATATGATTGAGCTTGAACGAGCGAATATACCTTTCTTAAAATAAACCTAAAAAATTCCCAACATTAATTGATGAATCCTGTTTCTCAATCAATCATATGACGACATAATCAACTACGTCATGTAGGCTAGCGTCATAATCAATTACATCATGACTGACTCGATTTAGTCCGTCATAAACGCTTAATAGTCCGACAAATTGTGCGAATTGTATGCCTTTACTTTTTAATAAACATTATGTTGACTAATTTGAAACTAATTTGACCGGTCGCTATAGGCAGAACAGCATCAGTAAAATTAGTTTCGAAATATTCAACACCCTAGCTGTATAGTTTTCTGGAAAATGATGTTTATGAAGTTCAGGATTCGATCGATCCAAATATGGGCAAATCGTGGGCGGAGCTTAGCTATAGATTACTGTGGTATAGATAAGATGGCATACGGTAATAATCGTTCTATATAACAACAACAAAATTGATAAAACAGAAAACATGTAATGTGATTATTATTATTATTATTATTATTATTATTATTATTATTATTATTATTATTATTATTATTATTTGTTGTTGTTGTTGTTGTTGTTGTTGTTGTTGTTGCACCCAGTTAAATTAGTTTCAAAATATTCAACAGCGTACCTGTATAGTTCTCTGGGAATTCATATTCAGAGAGTGTAGGGATCGATTGATCCCAAGACGGGCAAAGCATGGGCGTAGATTAGCCAGAGCTTGGCGGAGCATGGCTAAAACTGGATTCCTTAATTATATGTATAGCATAATCCAGCACATGACTAACTAATATAACAAGATAATCTTAGTACCGAATTCATTTACGGGTCAAGGTCAGAGCTATACTAGCAGACTAATTGTCCATTATTTATAAACTGAGACACGACATCCATTATCGCTTCATCAACCAGCTGATTCCGAGCCAATATACAAGAATAGGACAATTGCTTTATCTGATTCCATTAGTCTATTCATAGCTGTTGCCGAATTACTCATTCCTTGTTTCGCATCGGCCACCACATCTCCCACTCCCTCCCTATCCAAGTCCCCCCCCCACTCTCTTTCTCTCTCTCTCTCTCTCTCTCCCGCCCTCTCTCTCCATCCCACACCATATCTCTCCCACCCTCCATCCCACCCCGTCCCTCCCTCCCACTCACTATCATTCTCAATCCCCAAACCTCTCTCCCTCCCTCCGTAAGCCCTTACTCCCTTCCTCTCTCACTCGCTCCATTCCCCCCCCCCCCCCGATCCCTCCATCCATCCAGCTATATCCATCCCTCTCTACCTACACTCTCTCCATCCTTACCTCCATCTCTGCGTACAATGGAATACACGAATTGCATGGTTTTGATAAATTTACAATTTAATAAACTGGTGAATATTTTGAAATTAATTTGTCTAGGAATTGATGCTGCAGGTAACAATATTCCTCCAGTCAAATTAGATTCTAAATATTCAGCAGCTTCTAAAGGCCTACCTGTATATTTACCTTGAAATTTAGTTCCTGGTGATTCCGGTTTCAGAGTTTCAAATAGATTCCAAGCCTGGTAGACTAATAAGTAGATGGAGCTTAGGTAACAATGGACGTCTTCGCTGACGCAAAATACGAATAAATAGATCCAGAGTTCGTTAAAATAGAACACTTTTTACTCTCCGAGAAAAATTTCAATAGAAAAAGGCATTTCGTTAAGCTCAGAGTCAGTGCGCACAATCTTCAAATCGAAGTAGGAAGACATACCTCTCCCAAAACACCAGCCGAAAATAGATTCTGTCAGCTGTGTAACCTTCAAGCTGTAGAAGATGAGATGCATTTTGTCCTCCATTGTCCCTTTTATCAAACGGAAAGTGCTGCCCTATACTCCTCATTTAGCAACAATTTTCCAAATTTCACATCCCTCAGTGGTACTGAGAAATTTTCTTTCATCATGTCTTGTAATTCTGGCGATACAGAGGTGTGCAAACCTGTCCTGCTATATGTCAGCCAATGCATGATGAAAAGAAACGATCTGAATTCCTAAAAGTCTGAAAAAAGCTAAATGTCCGCTCACCTGATCACCAGAATCTTCCACTATATCCATACTCATTGTTTCCTATTGTATCTAAATTTCGAGGTCACAGGGATCCCACAATCTGAAGTCAATGGATCCCAAACTTGAACCTAGGGCTCATTACAAGCAAGAGTTCTTGAGTATTTTGGGGCTAATATGACTGGAAGCCATTACAATAATGACTTCCGGTCATATTAATTTCAAAATATTCAACGTAAAGATTGTACCTGAACGCACCTCAATGAATCCACTTACCATTTCATTGGTTGTTAAAAGGCTTAATGTGAGCAGTTTTCTCCAAAATAATTAATTAGTATTTCTCAACCATCCATGACTTCAGTAGACCTATGGACCCATTGCGTTTCGTTTTAGGAGTACCAAGCCATATTCTTGGGATAAATACGCTCTACGCTCAATAGGATAATGTAACTTCCAGTGCTCTGTAAATAGTAAATAATATAGATTGCATATTTATATACATATATATTTTTATATATTCATATACTCATATTCTGTCCGTCATGTACATATTTCACGTCACTTGATGTTTGGTTATATCTATATGTATGTAGATTCATGCCAATAAAATATTCTGATTCTGATTCTGATTCGTTAACCCCAATTTGTGTCAACAGCGCCTCAAAGCGCTAATATACTACTTATATCAACTAAGCATTTTAATGATCAACACTTTTCAAGATATTTTAATATTAGAAGACTATTTTGTTGCGAATTTACGTCTGGAATTTTTGGCCGGCTTGACCATTGATTATAAAGGGTAATGAGAAAGCAAAGTCCAACTTTGGCTTACTCAGTATCCATTTGCAGGCCAAGAGATTATTTTTGAAAATTTACCACTGGAATGACTGGCTCGGTTACCGAGGCAGTCATTCCAGCGGCTCATTTTGAAAAATAATCTCTTGACCTGCTAATAGACATACCTCAAGACCATTGCAGAGTTGTTTTGGTCAGCTTGATCATTAAAAGGTTAAGTTGACACAAGAGGGAATAATTGGCATTCGTCTTGTGATTTTATTTAAGGCCTATGTTACAAGATGCCCTTGGTAAAAATACTACCTTTATACAATGCAACCTGCGTATCCTTGATGATGTATAATAACTGTAACAGCTGGGCAGCTCCAAAGGCAGCGCTAGACAAACTTGATGCCTGCCACCGCAAACATCTACGCACCATCGCTGGACGCCGATGGCCAGAGAGCGTAATTTCCAACGATGCCAGTATATCAGTAAAATTACGTAATACCGTACGTAGTTACGCGCATGTGTGTACTAAATCATGTTCCTCCCTTCCCACCTCAATATTCTGTAAAACTATCAGCGTTATCTACTCACGATTTTAGCACCTGACGGACATCACTACCCAGCCACCCCATCTCCATCCCAGACCGCCTGTCAACACGCATATGTTAGCTATCATTTCCGAACCACATATTTGTATATATATAGAATCCAATACTCGAACCACGAGGTGCACCCCAAAACTCCAATTGACGTATGATTATGTGTGTATACCTCTCACTCTATCGTAGAGCAACTGTAAATAGCTTAGGCCTACATCACGGCAAAATCTATTTTAACCATTTAATGTCGAAGCCTATCAAAACTGGCATCAGCGGTGATCTTTAGGAATGTCCGCTTGGCGTTTGCCGGCCGAGAAGACTGTTTTTTTGAAAACTTACTGCTGGAATGACTGGCTCGGTAACCGAGCCAGTCATTCCAGTGGTAAATTCCCAAAAAAAGAGTCTTCTCTTGGCCTGCGAATGGACATTCAATAAGCAGATATTTAGATTTTAACCATTAAAGAGTCACAGGCGCGCATTCAGACCATAATGCTTGAAAATAAAATTATTAAAATTATTTACGTTTAGAAGCTTAAATTGTGGACCTCGGAGTAGGCCTCCTGAAACCAAATAAATATGACGCTTTCATTAGTTGTGAAGTTGAATTAAGATACGTATTCCTAATTTAACTAAAAATTAAATCGATTTATATGGAATGAAATCGTCATGTGCTAAGATTTATTTCGTTTCATTACATTGATCTACACAATTTTAGGCCGTGTTCTCATACAACCACAATTTCGATAACTAGCAGGTATATCGGCTAGCGTTCTCATTGGATTGGCTCTTGTACAGGAATAAATACGTCATTTATTTCAAAACTTAATCCCACAAAATCGGCTGTTTATCTTCCGATATATCGCTATTGCTTCCCGATGTGACCGCAGCCTATTCCCTCAAAATTTGCCCGGTAGCGTTACCGTAAGTATTTTCTCGCACTGTCTGCCAGGTAGCGCTACGGTCAGCATTTTATCTAGCTCTCCACCAGGTAGCGCCACCGTCCAGTCCAGGACTATCTTCCAGCAGTGCGAATGACATAGTACACGAAATAGTCAAACAGGATTAGGCAATGAGAAAGGGCCCTGAGTCTCCAAAAATATACACATTAAAGAATTTTATTTTCAACAATTCTGGTGTGAGTATGTGCCTTTAATAATGGATGACACCACCCCCCCCCCCCCTCCCCCACCCCACCCGACACCCCCTTCACCCCACTCAGAGCTACGCCCCATCTCTAGCTAATCTCCGTCTACGCTTTACCCGTGTTGCGATAGGTCATACCCTAAACTCCCTGACTATCAATTTCCACAAAACTATACAGGTAAGCTGGTGAATATTTTCAAACTAATTTAACTGGGCGCTGTTGCTGCGTATGGAAGCAACAGCGACAAGTTAAATTAGTTTTAAAACATTCAACTGTTAAATAGTGAAGATAGGAATACATTTAATATTAGACATACAATTCGTACTACTGGCGGACTTTTAAAGGTTTCTGACGGATTTAGCTAAAACATCCATTACGTAGTTGATCGCGGCGTTAGGCTATATGTGGCGTAATTGATTATGCCGTCATATGCTTGCTTTACAGAGATCGGATTCCCTTATTGCTAAGCCCCCCCCCCCCCTCCACACCCCAACCCCCATCGGTTTAAACACACTTTGAGCCCATTCCCCATCCATCAAATATACCCCATCTCAGCACACTCGCCATCCCCTACATACCATCGTAATTTTAACCTACCCTCGTCTTCTCAACCAACAACGGCTTGAAACATTTAACCCTTTAACCCTCAAATTTGTTGAACAAAATGTCGATTTTCTCATAGAAAATATCCATTTGCGGACCAAGAGAAGACTATTTTTGAAAATTTACCGCTGGAATGACTGGCTCGGTTATCGAGCCAGTCATTCCAGCGGTAAATTTTCAAAAATTGTCTTCTCTTGGTCTGTAAATGGACATTTCCGAGGACCACTGCAGAAGACGTTTTTGGCTGATATGAGTGTTAAATGGTTACAGACCAAATCTGCTAAAGAAAGAATTAAAGGTACGTATTCACTCTAAAAAATGCTTTAAAAATTGTTAAAATTATGTACTTTTAGAAGCTTAAATTGGGCGTCTAGACGTAATGAAACCAAATAAATGTTAGCATATGATGATTTCATTACGTATGAATTCATATCATTTTTTAAGTTGTGAAATTGAATTAGAGACACGAGTCCCTAATTCAAGTTCGTAATTAAAAAAATTCTTTTAATTTATAAGGAAGGAACCCATCATAGGCCCCTATGTTAAGATTCATTTCGGTTTTTTTCTTTCAGGTACACAATTTCAAACTTTTAAAAACATATAATTTTACCACTTTTCTTTTAAAGCTGTTCGGTGTGAATATGCTCCTTTAAATGTTTGCTTACTGAATGTCCATTTGCAGGATAAGAGAAGATCAATTTTTTACAATTTACCACTGTATCTCAAACGTAATTTAAATTCAAAAATTTAAATCCAAATAGTCTTACAATATGCAACTGAATATTTCCCTACATTTGAATAAATATACCGCGTCTGGTTCATATCAGTGAGAGGCTTAACCCCTCGTACCTTGAAGGCCAAATTTGAAAATTCAATTACAATATATTAATGAATATTATATTGAGAAAAGTGAATGTCATTTGACTGGGATTAGTTGGAAGCAACAGATTCCTGTTGAATTCCTCTTTAAAATACTAGCACGGCTAAGCTGTATAGTTACTTTCAAATTAAGATTCCTCGAATCTCCTGTAACCCATCTCGTCAGACCTACGTGCATATTAGCTCTCTATATACGTCACTAATTATGAAATGTAAGGAAATGCGGATCGGATGTTAGTGGGAGTGGTTGTGTGGCGATTCCGCAATCCCACAGACAGAACCATGCCACAAATCTGCCACCACCAACAACACATCGACCATCACCTCCACGTCCACCACGACCACCACTTCAACCACCACCACCGCCGCCGATGCCACCAAGACCACCACCATCACTACCAATACCACCTCCATCGTCATCAACACGACCACCACCATCACCACCACTATCCTCACCAGAACCACCTCTACCACCTCTACAACCACCACCCCACCACCATCAACACCACCACCACCACCGTCGCCGCCGCTACCGCCACCACAACAACCACCACAACCACCAATAACACGTCCAACATCACCACCACCACTACCACCACCACTCTCATCACCAGAACCAACTCCACCTCTACCACCATCATCATCAGCACCACCACCACCACCACTACCACCACCACCACCACCAACAACAACAACAACCACCCTACCACGTCCACCATCACCACCACCTCCACACCCTCTACCAATAGCACCACCACTACCATCACACACCAGCACCAGAACCACCACCATAACCACCACCATAACCACCACCACCACCACCACCACCACCACCACCACCACCACCACCACCACCACCACCACCACCACCACCACCACATCACCACTGCTGCAACCACCACCACCATCACCACATAACCACTGCTGCAACCACCACCAGCACCACCAGCACCACCACCACCTCCACCATCACCACTGCTGCAACCACTACCATCACTACCATCACACACCAGCACCAGAACCACCACCATAACCACAACCACCACCACCACCAACACCACCACCACCGCATCACCACTGCTGCAACCACCACCAGCACCACCACTGCTGCCGCAACAACAACAACAACAACAACCAACAATCAACAATCAACAACAACAACAACCCCTACCATCGATCTACTGTCCCACTCACCCGTATATTATTGAACTGTACTGGCGATTACAACGTTACAATTCTAACATATACGCGTTACGTAATCCAACCCCACCCACCCTCCCCACCTTCGCCAGCCACCCATCAAGCAAACACCATTACAGTGTACAAGGCAAATACCACCCCTCAACCCACCCACGCGACTGTTCACAGCGTTTTCCAGCGTTTTCCATTTCAACAAATATATATCCACCTTTCCATATCAAAGGCCTGCGTTGGGATGGGGTGGCGGTGGGTAGACGTTGGTTCCTTATAACGGGTAGTGGTCGTTAAACCATCCCTATTGATGAACTACAATTACTGGCTCGAGATATTTACCATATAGTCAACGCCGTTTTTTAACCGATACCATGTCCATCAGGACCACATTTGCCCGCAATAGACAGGTTTTGATCAGTAACACGCGTAGCCCCCCCCCCCCCCATCAATTTAACCCTTTCACGCTTTGAGACCAAAACCGTCAAATTATATATGGTCTATGAAATATTGGAATATTCTGTTGAATATTTTGAAACCAATTGGACTGGAATCTGTAGGCAGCAACAGCTCTCAGTCAAATTAGTTTCAAAATACTCGGCAGCTTTCTTGTATAGCTGTCTTGAAATTGAAATTGGAGTCGACACCGTGGACTTACACATGTTAACGGATTACCCAGCCGTTCTCTGAGAGTAGAAGAGCTCTATCGATGACGTGGCACTACTCACCCCTCGTCCCTTGTTAGACATAAAAGGAGTCGAGAGATCTGATTGGCTGGATTGGAGCCAGCCGCGGGGGGTTTACCTCGAGCCAGAGATCCGCGGTGGAAACTCGATATCGCCGTTACGCCTGCAGAAACTGTACATCTTCTAGACGTTTCTATCTACCTACTGTCCCGATGTAAATTTATGCTAAATGTATTCCGTAGATACAGATGTACCTGACTTTTAAATTCACCTGCTTTTGGTGTGTGTGGTCCTTTAAATCAGACGCTGGGTGGAAAGACAACCTGTCTTTAAAACCATAATTGCTTTCAGACCCAAAAAGCCATTTCATATGCGACCAACGTAGATCCTATGTCAAGCAGATGACATATTTTAGTCGCCACTGTTCGCGGCGGTGTCTTAGGTGCCCGTTATAAACAGGACTATATGTAAGTCCTCGTGTAGGGAAGTATATATCTTGAACATTACTGTTATTTTATCTTCATGTAGAGAGTTACCACTTTCTCTACTGTAAACATCTTCCAACACACAACTCCCAGAGGTACTTACTTTAAACAATAGTGTGATAGCACAACGAAATAGCAACAGCTAGCAAAATGTTGCAAAATCGCATGCCCTTTTTGTACGAAAGCATAGCCCTAACTGTTTGACACTTACAGACAAAATGCTTTATGATGTGCCGAATATTCTGTTAGACGTTTTGAAACTAATTTTACTGGGAGCTGTTGATTCCTATCGAGGCAATAGTTTCTAGCCACATTAGTTTCAGGTGTAACAGCTGTCCTGTGTGGTCGCCTTTAACAAGTTGAGACACTGGAATCTTTAATGGTTAAAGCGATTGGATGGTGTGGGGTGGGGTGGGGTGGGGTGGCTAAGTGAACAAAATCTTAACTCCGTCAGATGATTCCTGGCTGTAGTGAAAGAATAATGAGTCACGTGCGCGGAAATTGTGCAGAAGGTGGATGCTCGAAACGTAATCTACAGAAACTGATAATCCCCTGAAGAATAATCCACTCTTACATAATACAGGAAGACTTTCATTTGTCCGATCAACATTTCTGACCCAGATACCCAGTTCCTTGAGTGAAAGCCTTAGCTTTACTATCATTACATGCAATTAATCAGCATTATTGCGTAGAAAACAAAAGCCAGCAATATATACCTCTGTAGACGTTATAATCATTCAGGGTTACTTGGAAACACATGCAAAAAGACACGTGCCTAGAGATCTTAATGGAGGATTTCAATGTAACCATCAATCATATGACATCATAATCAACTATTTAATTTTATCCATCAATCTTATGACATAATCAGGCATGTCATAATTAATTACCTCATGTTGTATGGCTTTACTATTTAATACACATTCTGCTGAATATTTTGAAACTAATTTGACTGGGCGCTGCAACAGCACTCAGTCAAATTAGTTTTAAAATATTCAACAGCCTAGATGTATAGTTTCATGGAAATTGATAGTCATGGGGTACATGGATCGATCAATCCCAACACGGACAAAGCGTGATGGAGCTTAGATAGAGTAGGGCGGGGCTAAGACTGGGTTCCTCCATTGTAGTGGTACAGTACAGCCCAGAAATAGTGTAACATGTTTCCAAAATAAAATAAAATATACCGTTGAATATTTTGAGAATAATTGAATTGGAAGCCATTGCTGCATACGTCAGCAGCAATATGTTCCAATCCAATTATGCTAAAAAAAATATTCAACAGAACATTTCTTACATTGTGTTCAAAATTGTACTATCTAACAAGTTTCTGTTTTTGTCGTTTTTGGAACCAACTTAGCTTATTTATGAACTGTACTTCGATACACTTCCACACCAGCAGTGGACACCGATAGCCAGATAGTATATATATACGTAACACGATGTGTAATATACACCTGTGCAAAAGTTAAGCACCAGCAAAAACAATAGAACGTAGAAACATGATGGTACAACTAGGCTGCCATACTTTTTGTCCCCGCCTTAGCTGACATAATTCCAAGTACGAAATGCACATGCATGCATGACTTCACGCCGCTTGATGTCCGTGCGTGGCGGGAAACAGCACACGTGTTCAGTTATGTAAAAGTCCAGTTTGAGGTGTAGAACATTACATACAGATTTAGGCGACAAGATTAGGAATTTTGTGTTCATGACCGTGGTTTATTTGTACAGAGAGAATTAGCTCTTGATTGTGAACCGCTATGGCAAGACGAAGGTTAAGTGATCGTGTGAAATGGCAAATCATAGGCATGCATACCACTAGTATGTCATGCAGAGAAATTGGCAGACAGCTGAACATTAACCATACTGTAATCAGTCGTTTGATTGCAAAAGATGGGCAAACTAACGAGGTGAAGGACAGGCCTAGATCTGGAAGACCGAAGAAGACTACTGCCCGTGATGATCGAGCCCTAGTACGCCTTGTTAGGAGATCTCTATTCACCAACAGCAGAGTGCTCAGCCAGCAATGGGAAACGCGCAATAGAGTATCAATGTCTACCGTCAAAAGGAAACTGTATGCTGCTGGCATGAAAGCTAGGAGACCTGTCAGACGTCCTCTCCTCACTGCACACCACAAAGAGGAGCGTCTGAGGTGGTGCAACGAAAGAAGACACTGGAACATGAGATCCTGGAGACGGGTACACTGGTCCGATGAAAGTCGGTTCCTGCTTCATGCCACAGATGGTCGAACTCGTGTATGGAGGTCCAGACGCACGGCGTACGACCAACGTAACATCATGGAAGAAGTTCCATTTGGTGGAGGTTCCGTTATGATATGGGGGTGCATCTCATTTGATTGTAAGCTCGATCTGTTGACTGTACCTGGAACACTAAATGGACAAAGATATCAAGATCCCATACTGGATAGAGTTGTGGTCCCTCATTTTGTAAATCATGCACCTGGAACCCACCCTATATTCATGGATGACAACGCCCGACCACATCGTGCTAGAGCTGTGCATGAATACCTCCGCCAGAATGCCATCGAAACCCTACCATGGCCAGCAAGGAGCCCTGACATGAACCCTATTGAGCATATCTGGGACATTCTGGGAAACATGGTGAGAAGGAGGGATCCTCCTGTGCAGAACCTACAGGAATTAACAGACGCACTCCATCTTGAATGACAACGAATACCACAATGGCGTATCAGTCGGTTGGTGACCAGCATGAGACATCGTGTCCAGGCCGTCATCCAGGCACAAGGTGGATATACCCGGTATTAATAATGACAGTCTCAAACTCGTGCACAGATGTTAAACTTCGTTTTCAGACACCATTAATGACAATCTAGCCACGTGTGTCAACTGTAGGGCAATAGTTGTCAGTTGTGTCAACGTAACCATATTCAGGCCTCGTTTTCAAGTTCAAACAAAAACATACAGTGTTTCCCCACCATCATAATCAGCATTCCTCTAGTTGCATTATTACCTCTTGCACTCAGATGGATGGGTACATAAATGTTTATGCTATTGCTTTCTTCATAGCACATGAATATTCCCTCGCATGTGCGTAAAAATATGGTGGTGCTTAACTTTTGCACAGGTGTATACATCGCCGCTGTCTGTAATAGTCGCCAAGCAAAGATGATCCATATTTGGCCATATGATGAGGATGCCAGAAGACACACCAGCACAAAGGACCTTGGAATTGTCAAAGGAAATTGTCAAAATGTCACGGCGTTCAATAATAGCTCTTATACATTCTATGAACTGCTCCTTCAGGCTACTTTGCGTGGACTAATCCGCAGCACTTGTGCATACTGTATCGACGCTCTGGCATGGTGCTAAAGATGTCAGATGGTTCTTCTGCCTCCATCTCTTCAGGTTCCACATGATCAATTAGCTCCTCGAACTCGGGGCATACGTCCAGAGTCAGCATTAGCTATGGAGTCGATTCTGCCAGTGGCTCAGGAATCATCTCCGGTTATTCCTCTAGTCGCTGAACCATAACAGGGATTGCACTCAAGACATGGTGCCTTGCATGCATACCCTTCGCAGATGTAGCCTTACTTTGTCCAAACACATCTCTGGATCTACGATGGGCAGGTTCGATATGTTCAAAATGTGTATCTTTCCAGAAAGTTGATGACGGATGGTACCTACTGGCCTGTTTACATTGAACACCTCATATCCAGCGTCACTACAGGATGTCAACTTCATCCTCACTTCTGCCTTTACGACCACTGAGTCACCACATTTAAACTCTTTCGTATTCAATCTCTTATCAATCTGAGCATAGTGGTTTTCTCTTGACATCTCTGTTTCAGCACAGGCACACAAGAGGGCACTATTGAGTCAAGATAATCTGTCCCCCAGAGCATGTCCTTGGTCAATCGATATATCCAGTGACAATCTAGCACGTCTCCCATACGTCAGGAAGAAGAGTGTATACCCAGTCAAAGTATGCCGAGTATTGCAATATGACATTACCTACAAGCCGGTCTTCCTATGTTTGGAATGAATTGTGTATTCCTTTCTGAACCAACTCTTCCAAGGGTCTGTTGAAACCTCTCCCTCTGGTCATTGGTTTGCGGATGATAAGGGCTGGTTTGACGATGGTCCACACCATATTCGGTGAACCTGAGTTTGAACTCGTTGGCATTGAACTCTTTACCTTGATCAGTAACAACAAATTCAGTAACACCATGGTGTGCACAGTACTCATTGAAGAAACAATCTCCAATATTATTCACGTCATTCACAGGCATAGGGAATGCCTCTGCCCATGCAGTGATGCGATCAAACCCAATCAAGTCCACGCCAATAATCTGTCCTGGAGCCATCGGCAACTTTATGTATGTCAGGCCAAAATTGACAATTCGATTTACTTGGTATATGGTGTACTTATCCAACATGGTGATACTATCCTTCTTTAAAGATGGCCACAAAAATGAGTCTTGTATAAGACCTAACATTTTCTGCAAATCTTGTTGACAGAGGACGAGTCAAAGATACTCTGCATGGACGGAACGATACATGACGAGATGGTGTAACAACATGAAGAAATATTTTTTCTAACAACACGCAAGTCAGGTTTTTTCAAACCATAAAATGCGAGATGTGTTCTGAAATATCATCAGAAATTATCTCATATGATACAATAATAATAACTATATCAAAAGCCAAGTCACACAGTAATAAACAAAACAGAAAATGAACAATACAGTAAATATGGCTGCAATAATTGTACACAGGTAGGCCTAGTAAAATGGTATTCACTGCTGTAAAACGATAAGCCAATGTTGCTCGTGGAATAATTCAGACCACTTGTGTATAATTATGATGATGTCAAAATAATTACACAAATACGTAATTGAGGAACAATTGGTTACTCCCTGAAGATACTATCTCTGTAAACTGTTGCAATCTTAGACAAAAACAGCCTACAGCTATACCACTTCAGACAAACACTAGTTTTATTGGTGTGCCATTGTGCACCACTACAATTACAGCTGGGGTGATAAGCAGAGAGATTACCCCTTGTTCCATTATCTCAATGGAATTCTGCGGACTAAATTTATATAATAACCAAATTCAGAATATTAAGTTAATGTATAATACCTGTTATTTACAAAATAGTTCAGCTATAAGATCACATCAAATAACCATAGTTGTATCAATTTGAAAGTTATAATGGTTAACTAACTATTGAATTTACTCAGTATGCATTATTTGTCTACAAACGCCATAGGAACAGATTTTAAACACTATAATTCTGTACCTGAAGAGTTGATTTTGCCTGAGTTCTCAACAAAGCAACAATTCTTGAGTATAAGAATGTAATCTTGAGAATCAAACCATATCCTACAGGTACCTATTGAATTGTCGGTCGTTTATAATCAAGGAACATGGGCTGGTCACATAATTTGGGTGTAGCTGTTTGCGGAAGTAGTTCCTGTTTGTAGATAGAACAGCTGATAATTTCGATGTCGATCCGTTATTTCGTGATGAAGTTCCATCAACATGCTTAGGTTATACCGTAAACATCCAATCACGTCAGTGAAGTTGAGAAATACATCATGAGTATGTTAGCTTTCTCTTCATGTAGCAAGGATAAAACACCCACATACACCGTAAAAAATTAATTAAGTAAATCAAAATATATTCGTCATCCATGTCATCTATGGACAGGAATATTCAAAACATTGTATCAATTGGCATTTGCAGAGGGAGAACATGTACTGTGCACAGAATGATTTTCTGAAGTTTCAATAAACAACTCTTGAAACTTCCGATGTTGCTCTTCGCATAATTCATCATATGATGTGCCATGCACTTCCAAAGGCACATACAGTAAGACTCCACCTTCGACCTCTGTGTTGGCATAGTCCTCTGTGAGTGTGGCAATTTCTGTCAATCACCTTAAGTAAGACAGGAGATCGGCTAGCACAGTTTTCGACTCTTTGATGTATTCAATTTTACATCCATCACCACTGTCCATCTCTGCACCCTCGCGTTCCTCAGCCCCCACCCCCACCCGCAACCAACAAACCAACCTTTCAGTGGTTTGTGGTCAATGAACACAGTAAAATCTACTCCAGCGAGGTATGACCATAGATTCTTTAGAGTATATGCGACCACATAAGCCTCTTTCTCAATGACAGGCCAGTTCAATGGACCTTTCCATTTTTTGCCATGCCCCGCCCATAGGTATAGGTATAGGTATAGGTCTAGGTCAGGTTTATAGTCTGCTTCCACTTGCGTGCTCAGCCGACATTCCAACTTTACCCCCTGGTCATTGGGCCCATTTCACTCCTTGACAATCTCAACTCCCTTTTGGGAGCATACAGCCCGGCTGCCGTTTTATAGGCACTCAGAGGCTTTGACATTCCACATTGCCGACACTGCCCTCACAGGTACCTATTTTACAGACAGGTGAACTGGAACAACGCAGAGTGAAGTGTCTTGCTCAAGGACACAACGCCGCAGCCCGGCCGGGAATCGATCCCATGACATTAGAGTCACGAGCTCGACTCGCTAACCACTCGGCTACTGCCCCTCTGTCCATCACTAGCTAAGCTCCACCCACACCTCGCTGTGTTGGGATTGATCGATCCCCGAATGCCCTAATTATCAGTTTCCTGAAAACTATACAGGGAAGCTGTTGAATATTTTGTAACTAATTTGACTGGGTGCTGTTGCTGCCTATGGCAGCAACAGCGCCCAGTCAAATTAGTTGCAAAATATTCAACAAAATATTTCTCAAATAGTAAAAGCGAACAATTTGTACAACACCGCATAGACCGTCTTCAAATATGCATTCGTGACGTACTTATCTACGTCATTCATGACATCATTCATTATGATGTCATTGTACACATCACGCAGTTCATTATGGCGTCATATGATGGGTGGGTACTCTGGAAAGGTGAATTGTCTGTCCTTCACGGTTGAGCTCACATACTGAATTATGCCCTTGATACATTGGTTATCAACTTGCACTAAAATCACAGCAATCGCATACATAGAGGAGTCTAAGTACAGACGGTCCAGCGCACTAAGGACAGGGTAGGTGAGCTCAGTATCACTGCATAACAAAATCTTGAATTTGTTAAAGGCATCTTGCTCATCCTTGCCCACTGGAATCATGTGTACGTCTTTGTTAGCTCAGAAATAGACCTGGGTATTTCAGCACAATTATTCACACATGGCCGACAATAACCTGTAGCTCCTAGTATCTTTCAAACTTCACTCATGTCCTTTGGCCATTTCATCTCTCAGATGACCATCACCTTCTGTGCTTGTGGTGAGATACCTTCTGCAAAGATGTGACAATCTAATAAATCTACACGCAAAATGACATTTCTTGTGCTTTAGCTGGAGAATCTTCTCTCGCAATTTCAGCATGATGAGTTTTACATGCTTTGATTGCTCTGTCATTTTTTGCAAAAAGACTACTATGTAGTCGGCAAATTACGTGCATAAATCTCCCTATATATTCCCTAAATGCAGCATTCATTGCCCACTGGAACACTGCACACACGTTGCAAAAACCAAAGGGCATACAGGTCCAATAAAATATGCATTCAGATCAGACAAACGCTGTCTTCTCAATGTTTTGCTAGACATAGGTATTCGCCAATACCCAGACTTAAAATCCATTGTAGAAAACATAAGATGCAACACATAGAGTCGAATACATCTGAAATATTTGGTAATAGGTAGGACTCTTTACAGCAGACTACATTGAGACGTTGATAATCTATGAAGGACCATCTGGTCCCATCTTTGTTCAGAACTAGAGGAATATGTGATGCCAATGGTGAGCATGAGGGCCCAATGTGTCGTTTTGCTATTGCTCGATTGTTCAATGTGCAGATATATGCTTTCATGATGAATCACTTGCTGTCTTGATTCTCTGATCCATTGTAAGCTAAACACCAAAATGCTTGAATCTGCTGTTAAATGTATGAATGTCCTCACCAGATGGATCCAGACTAACTTGTTTTTCAGTCTGTCACTCTTTATTTGTCACCACAAAATACCTAATTATGTGCTCCCTGAGCTGTTCCCACATGGCAGTGTTACAGTCTGCATAGCTTTAAATTAGTTCTACTTCCTTATGAAGTTGTCCACTTGATACTCAGTATAATAGCTGTGCCATCCATCCTTCTCTATGGTTTATCATTGTTAGGGCATCTTCCCATGTGTCTACGTATTCTCGCACTTCATTCACCTAATATGTCTAATGTGATTGCATATTTCTTCGTTATTTATGTGTTCTGTTATTTGATTATGTTCTCATTGTGCTGTTATTTAATTCTTAAATTACTTCTCCTAACTGATTCAATAACGGAAATACATCCATCTCTCCCATTTTGATCTGATTATTTGGTTATTTTAGTTAATTTAGAAAACATTTGATGCTTTAGTGCTTTCTAAGGGCCTTTACGCATTGTTAGACAGTTCGGGTGTTTTCAGTAATGTTTGACAATGCTCGGTAATGTTCTGTAATTTTCGGAAATGTTCGGCAAAGTTCGTTAATGTATGTGAATTTCCATAAGCAAATGAACTTGGATTGACTATTGTAACCTTTTGTAACTCTGATCGTTGATTACTGATGCATGATGAAATGTATCCAGCAACATTCCAGTACGATACTGACACCTTTGCCTCCAAAACCTACTGTTGTTTTGAGCGGTCTCTGCTCGCTGTATTAACCTCTTATTGCTGGGATCGCACTTGCTGTGTTTTCGCGTTTCTGTATGCACTCATTCTGTTTAATCGTTTGTATTTCCTAGGGAATGTTGCACCAGTTGTGGATTCGTGGCCTCTCATCTGGCCACGGAAGTGAAGAATTCATCTCCATAAAGATCATAGGACCTAAATAACACACGAAAATTTGATTTGACAACTAGAACTTTCACTCACCGAGTCAAGAACAAGGTGGTGAAATTTAATATATTTTTAGTGTTCTCAGACCTGAGAATATCTGACTGCAGATGGTGATAGGTTCGTGTGAGTGTCAGGAAATGTTAGCACGTCTTCTCATTAATGTCAACTCAATCGTAACAGTCTCACAGCATAGAATGCACTGATAGAACATTATTTGACTAAATACCAAATACGAAGCTTTAAAAATCTTCGCTTAAACTAACTTACAAACTACAAGGTGTTCGCAAGAACTGTTAATTATATTAGCATTGAATGCTTGCTCAGTTGCATACTAAAGGATCTCTCTATGAACGATTCAACTTGCTTATTGTATATTTTGCTAAACTGATCAACCCTGACCAAACAATAACTTTTTATTTTCACAATTTCACTTACATCTACTATATTCGCCCTGCCTCCAGAGACGCGTACCTTCAACATCAGTTAGAAGTAGTGACATTATTTGTCTAAATACTCGTCCAATATGTAAGTAATACTCTGAACTCTGCAGCGTATCAGTGATCCAAAACCTTCTGTTGTGTTTGGTACCACCTACAATACCATTTCATTAACATGATCATGTTAAAAGGTACAATTACATGTTTCCAAACAAGCGAGACCATTGACCGATATACTACTGGGCATGGTGTTGACTTAATAACTGGTCTGCAGTTAGAATTGTGTGTGCATTGCTTGTTCAAGCATGTGTTATCGATTCGATTGAATTTTATAATGAACTCTCTATGACTGATCATTTATCATAAGTTGATTCGGGCCTAAATGTTAGAACAAATAGAATTAGGTAGATCTGATTTTAATCCGCACATTTACAACCGGTCAAATCTGATGATTTACTAATACATTTTATCAGGAAAACTCTCACACAATCACAGTAGTTCACTTGGTATAGTTTTTCTGTGGGTGAATTCAGATATGCAATTGATTAATTTGAACCCTATGTTATATGTAGGAAATTAGTTATATTATTGATTGTATAAAAATAATAATTTGAAGAAAAGTCACCTACTAGTAATCGATTCAAGCTCACATTGCCAATCTAATGGTTTTGAAAAAAGCTAAATGAATAAGCTGAATATAAGAAAGAAAATTGGCTACGAAAGCGAAGTCAACATAAATTAGTCCGAGCAAGAAGAATAATCCAGAAGCTCTAGTGAGTTGAATGATTCACCACAGAGAAGATATGTGGTCAGAAGATACTATTCTTCGGTCTTAGCCACCAACTTCCTACAGTTCCTTGCACTTATTACTGTTTAACATAAGCCAAAACCTCGACCACAAGTACTGGTTCCTGTAAACATGTACCAATAGTAAGCACTAGAAATAATAAGAGGTTGCCCCAAGACCGAATAGAGAACTGAGGAATAAGATCCTCAGTTATCACAGTCATTCTCCCCACACGAAATCTCATGATAGAGCGCAGCCAAACTATGATCACGCTTATTGGAAGACGAAAATCCAACCTATGAGCCCTCCAGACTACTTCCCTCCAGCTCACCAGTCCACTGTATCCTACCTTAGTGGTGATGCTATAGCTTTGGGAGTGAATCTGAATAATTCCACCAAATGCCCTCTAATATTGCAGCAAGGTTAGGCATGGTTTCCGTCTGCCAGGGGAGCAGAATAATACGTGGATACGATCTATGAAGTCTTCAGCAATAGGAACCAGATCCAGCACTGGCTTTTATTAAGTGAAAGAATCCATACAAGACCATTGAATGAAGTCTGAACCTCAAGAGAACAGATCGGGATAAGAGCAATTATTAGCCATCCCTTGTATCCATAAGCTCCCTTCCAGATCCTTTCGGATGATCTAAGCTCCACCTAGTTACACCAATCTAGTATAACCTGGGGTCAGAGCATGAGGTACCAGAAGTATCGTAGTCATATCTGAATGAATCGTATACGTATATGGACAGACACCAAGTCTGAGCCTTAGATAGAGTCTGTAGAAGATTGCATGAAGACTTTGCCATGCAGACAAAACCCCGGAACTGGTGACCGCCCAATAGGTGTCTAGTTATATCTGATCCGACGTGCATGCATCTGTTGATGCAGCTGTTGTACACGTGTGTCTGAACCATCTGTTTACATTAAAGCCTTATGCGTATGGAGCAGAGTGGCTTAAGTTGGCATGGGGAGCTGATTTACACAACAAACGTGAATAAAGATTAGAATACTATTCAGTAATTGTCACTACTTATGCTCAAATGCTGCAATGTGTTGATGTTGATATGCACATATTCAACATGTATAAATTTGTATGCGTATTCGCGTTTGGCAAAAACGGAGTCAGACACAAACTCGTGAAATGATAGAAGGAGAACGTGTCCATCGAGACTCTAAACCAGAACGCAGAATCGCAAACAGAGGCAGCAACTATCGCCGAATCCGTTCAAGAGAACGCTAGGTGACATCTCACTATGACAAAGAGAGTAACAATCATTTCGTCGCCCAGCATGAGGGGGCTGGTTTATGCAGCAAACGCCACTATTAAAAGCAAAACTCTGACAATAATATGCACTTATCGCATAATTATCCCCACGTTTTTTCGAAAAGTGGGGATTATGCCATCCCGCCCGTGTGTGTGTGTGTGTGTGTGTGTGTGTGTGTGTGTGTGTGTGTGTGTGTGTGTGTGTGTGTGTGTGTGTGTGTGCGTGAGAGCACGCGCGCGCGCGGCAATCGATTGCAATGCATCTCCTCCGAAGCCATTGGACGGAATTTAACCAAATTCGGTATGTGAGTTAACCATATGACTGTGGAGTGCGCGAAGTCATTGACATTTTGCTCCGCCCACAGTGAATGGAGTGGGGGTCAAAAAGGTCAAGAAATTGATTGTAATGAAACTCCTCCAAAAGGGTTGGATGGAACTCAAAGAAATTTGGTATGCGACGTACCCATACCATTGTGGAGAACAAGGGGCCATTTACATTTGTCTCCGCCATACGAGGTGGAGATATGGGTCAAAATATCAAGATATCAATTGTAATGCAACTCATGAAAACCCGTTGTATGGAATTCAAACAAACTTTGTATACAAGTTACCCATATAACCGTGGAGTCGAAAGTTCGAAGTGGTGAACGTGAACATTTGCGATGACACGTCAACGAGAGAGCAATCTAGTTCAACTGGTATATACCCACCTTCTAACATATACCAGCTATCTCTTAGAGGAACACCCCTCAATCTATATTTAGCATGTCAACACACACTTGAGAATCCAGTTTCTAAGTCAATCATATGACGTTATAATCAACTGCGTCACGTGTAGGTTGACAGCATAATCAATTACGTCATGAATGACGTAGATACCTTCGTCACGAACACATAATTGATAACGGAAGTGTTCTTGTATGAATTGTATGTCTTTACTATTTAATAAACATGATGTTGAATATTTTGAAACTAATTTGACTGGACAAATTAGTTTCCAAACATTGATCAGCTTATATGTATAGTTTTCTGGAAATTGAGATTCAGGGAGTGCATCGGTCGATACCAACACTGGCAAAGTGGATCCTTCGCTTCCAATCGTACAGGATATATATGTAAATATGAAGTGAAATAGAAAATTTGCATGAATTTGTTAATTATATTATTCAATTTCAAAACTACGTTTCAATTGTCCAGAGGATTTGGAATATGAAAACTGGTGTGGATAGTGTGCCTTTAAAACACATCTGCGTTTGTTCTATGTTGTCTAGGTTCGAAAAACAACATACCAGGTAGTGAGTGGTTTGCGTTCGAGAAAGAATGTCTTCCTGGATGGATTCCATAACAGACGCTTTAACCACTACGATGCTATATATAAAGGTCAACTCTGGGTACCGGTTTATGGTGGAACTTGTCCATGTTGATGTTCTATTCTGAAAATTGTGTTGCAGAATGATGTTGCTGTCATGTGACGGCACTACCTTTCTGCAACACCATTTCCAAATAGACACAAACTATAAATACAAAAAAATATGGATATTTACTGCTTGCATGTTGAATTTGTGCAGACTACATTTTCCAATGGGTTTAACTCTGGTTATGTTGAATCTTTTGAAAACAATTTAACTGAAAGTTGTTTCAATCAAATTGTTGTCAGAATATTCAGCAAGCCCATGTTCACTGCCCATTTGCAATTATTATCTGGTGGCTTGCAGAAGTCAGACTGTTAATAATGGAAGTAATATGGTTTAGTTACAAATAGCCTGGAGGGGTGTTCTAATAATAACTCTCATAGCCTGGAGAACAAACTGCGCAGATCTGTGCTAGGTCTTTGAGTGATATGCCAAAAGCTAGCCATCAAATATCTAATACATAATATCAATGATTTATATGTTAATCCTGTAAAACATTCAGATTTCTGTCTCAAATATTTCTTCTAAAACCGCACTACTTTAACAACACCTCACGAGTCTTGTTTAAGTTAATTGACTGTCCTGGTGGCAGTCATCTTGAGCCCCTACCAAGCATACTGACGTACACTATTGTCAATAACCGCCAGCTTGTAGCTTCCTCGTCTGCATCTTTGAGTATTTAGTCACGTTTCCGTTGCCCGGTAATCTGCATAAAGGATGATGCGAAATTCCGGACCCTATCCTGGCCGTGGAACATGGGGGCATGCTGTACCTACTTAAGACTGTGCTATATATACCATACCTATGTTCTTGGCTTAAATACATTGACGTAAAGAAAATATGGTTGTGTGATAGGGGTTGGTGGTAAACTTCACTGACAGACAAGTGCGAAGTAACACAGGCAGCATCAACGAGCAGCAGCCGACAACAGCAGCAGTAGCAACGTTCTGGGAGATAGCAATAATACTCGTTCACTCGAGTGCAAGCCGTCTCCTGTTCACCATTCCCTAATTCCGGTGGAGTAAAAACTTAGAGGAGACTACGTTAGCCAGAAAAAGGAAACCATATTTCTTTTTCACATTTCAGCACCGTAGAACGAACCCCGTCCGATCTCGCGTCACCACACGGGACTTTATAAACCACCAACCTTAATCCAATTTTACCCGGCCTGGAATTCGATTGTGTGCGTTCGTGTTTTCGTAAATTTTTTCTTAAACCCACAAAATGGAGAAAGTTAAACCAATGGGAATGGATAGAGGCATGGCCTCAAAGGTGAGTTAATAAATTAAGTTAATTTTAATTAATTTTTTATTTAATATTTCAAAGCACCCACACCTGTCTTTGTTCCACAATATGGCGTTTTTAGTTGTATTACTGCTGAATTTCTACATTCTATATTTTCCATGGGGTTTAACTGTGGATATGCTGAATATTTTGAAAACAATTTGACTTAAACCTTTTGGTGGAAAGGCCATCAACAACTTTCAGCCAAATTATTTTCAGAATATTTAGCATATCCAGAGTTATTGTCCATTAAAATTATTGCCTAGTGGGTCAAGTATTATTGCTATTTCCCACATAGTTAACACCCGAGTTGTAGATAACTTATCTTAGCGAATTACCATCTCTACCACCTAGAAAAAACTCGTCTGTATTTCCATGTGCTGCGCTTTCTCCCCTTAAGGCGTTGTTTCACCCATCTTCTTCCAGCTTAATCTTATAATGGTTAAACCTGCAAAATGGCACATGCAGTGCTCTTGAGTGATGTACATTTGCAGGCCAAGAGAAGACAATTTGTGAAAATTTATCACAGGAATGACTGGCTCGGTAACCGAGTCAGTCATTCCAGTGGTAAAATTAAAAAAATATTCTTCTCTTGACCTGCACATGTACACTGTCAAGGAAAAGAGTTGGATTTTCTTAAATATTAACCATGTAATGATCAAGCTGAACAAAACTTGTGGCAACAGAAAGTTATTTCTGTGGCAAATTTACACACATTGTCTTCTCTAAATGGACATTTACGGAGTGAGAATTGCAATTTTCTTTGAGATATCTAGAGCTTTAAAGGGTTAATTGATATAGGTAGCATTCCGAGCGCTTTGAGGCGTTGTTGACACAAGAAGGGTTAATACATTGGTCTGACCAACCACAGTCGGTAGGACATTTTGAAATATTAATTTTCCGTTTTATTCTTTCAAATATAACCCTATGAAAGAGCAAACGCGTACCAGACGTAAAAAGAGGTCTACTACGCGTGTTCGTTATTAATCGTTCATTAGTGGGTCCGAATTGCCCCACCCCCCACTCCACCAACCACCACCCACCACCTCCAACCCGACCCCACCCACCCCCGACCGCACCCAGTCACGCACACCCCACCCCACTCCCAACACCCCCACCCACCCCCACACACACCCAAACTGTCCTCTGGCAGATATTTGCTTGGAAATGATCGACCAGTTAGCATACCCACCAACCACGCCCATCAAAATATCTGTCACCGGGTTGGTCGGAGGGTTAGAGCAAACCCGGCCTAACGTTTCCAGTATGATTAAATAATTAGAAATTCAAAGATTTGCTTGTGAACATACTCTAATTAAATAACAATATGTGTTCGTGTCGCATGTGATGGTGTGGAATATATTCCCATGGCAACAAATCACCAATATATCCGTTATAATGAATGTCTTTCGTATATTATGTGTGGACCGTCTGATTGAAAAGGTCTACCCTGATAACGCAGCTTACTGGACTGATGCTGGGCCGATACAGTGCCGATACTTTTAGTATCGGCCCGGTATCGGGCCGGTATCGGCCCAGCATCGGCCCAGTAAACTGCGTTATCGGGGGACCGTTTAAACTGTGACACAAGTCTAGATCAAGTTTAGGAACATATTCCGTACATTTAGAAGTTATTAAATCTGGTATGTGGGTGTTGAAACGTGTGTGTTCTAAACCTAGCGTTTTGCCCACATTGTGGTCTAACATGCACATGCATACACGTGCGTGCAGTATAGTTCAGAAATAACCTAACATGCACATGCATACACGTGCGTGCAGTATAGTTCAGAAATAACCTAACATGTTTCCAAGACAAAATAAAACGTGCTGTTGAATATTTTCACTTAATTTGATTGGAAGCCATTGTTGCCAATTAAAATAAGCACGTTTCTTACGCCATGCTCAAAATTGAACTAACTAGTTTCAATTTTTGTTTTAGAAACATGTTAAATCTCTGAGCCGTACTGTGCATGGAAGTAACACAGGATGGAGGCATCCAGTTTTTGCTATGCCCCGCCCATCTTTAGCTAAGCTCCACCCACACTTCACCCGTGTTGAGATCGATCGATCCCTGAACTCACTGATTATCAATTTCCAGAAAACTATACAGGTAAGCTTTGATTATTCTGAAACTAACTTGACTGCGTGCATAGGCAACAACATTGCCCAGTCAAATTAGTTTCAAAATATTCAACAGCATGTTTATTAGATAGTAAAGACATACAATTCGTACAACAACCCTTAGTCCGTCATCAATTAAGCGTTCGTGACGAACTTGGCTACATTCGTAACGTAATTGATTATGACGTCAGCCTACACGTCACGTAATTGATTATGACATCATATGATTAATGGATAAAGTAGAATCCTTCATTATCTTTTATTTATCTTACCCAACGATAAACAAAATTGGCATACAAACAACCTCGAGGAAGAGAATGCGGATCCAATAACTGCATAAAAACGCATTTTGAGCTAAAAATACAATGTTCATGCTAGAGGGAGCTATCAATTTCTCTACCTCACCCACGTGACACGAATTCCGGAAGCCGATTGGTTGCTCCAGCCGGTGTTGATTTGACAGACAAAAATGAATCACATTTACATAGCTCGCGCTGCTGACGTCATTTCCCTAGTTAGCGTCTCCTTTTCCGTTGAGGTTTATGTATGATGTTTCGGGAATGTGTTTCCGTGGTTACTCGCTTCTGTTTTTTGGTGAATAAAGTGTAGGCATATACACTAACTCAGTTGCTTTTTTAGGAACACGTTATATATTACAGATTTGCCAAATGACGGGTTTCGGAAATAAATAGTCATTTATTGTTCATTTTCTAAATCTTGGAAATAATTAACATCTTTCCAGAAGTGATGTCAATTTGAGAATTCAAACAACAAAAACGTCAAAAAGTGTTTGCTGATGTAGAGGAGTCTGCAGCTCCGTAGGCGAATGGCAAATGGGGATGGGTGATTGGTGGATTCGGCCGTGCCGGTTCTGGTCGTGTTGCTTGTAGTCGCGTACTCGCGTTGGTGGAGATGGGAAAACATTCGGCCTTCACCTAGAAAACCTTGAAAACTGGATGCTTTTTATGGCATTTCCGGAGAGGCATACATTCATTAATTGCTGTCCTATCTTTTCAACTAAGTTCCAATTTTTGGCTCACCTAGGTGAGCTTATACAATCGCGATTTGTCTGTCTGTCTGTCTGTCTGTCTGTCTGTCTGTCTGTCTGTCTGTCTGTCTGTCTGTCTGTCTGTCTGTCTGTCTGTCTGTCTGTCTGTCTATCTGTCTATCTGTATGTGGTCTCTCAACAATTATGGCACGTTTCGCCACTTGCTGATGGATTAGTTCCTTTAGGCCTTATCTATTTGGGCTACGAATATGTGGGCCACGTCCACAAATAGCAGAGTTGTGTCCTTTGCTATATTTTAAAGGTATTGAAGCCTATGGGGAAAATACGTTTGTTGCACGTTTCGTCATTTATTGATGGATTACAACTAAATTTAGTAGATATGTTCCTTTGGCAACGTCTATTGGAGCTATGAATATCAAGTGACCACACCCTGAAACAAGGGCCATAACGTGGGTTGATTGAGGTGTTTTACGTGTTGAGCCATATGGGGGCAAATACATATTTTCGCCAATTGTTGATTAGATTAAAATCAAATTCAGCAGATATGTTCCTTCAGTCAAATATCTATTTGAACTATGGACATAAAGGCTATGCATATTTAAATAAGGGCCATAACTGTGGTTAATTAAATCTCAAACTATTGAACCATATGGTGAAAATCCAATTGTTGATGGATTAAACGGTGGAAACAGAGGCAATCTCCTTCACTCCCTGATGCTGCGCCATTCACATGACACGTCCTTCGGAAGGGCTGTAAAGCCGTCGTCCGAGCAACCCTACGGGGAAGCACCTCTATAATAGTGGCATGGCTCAAATACATCTCGGTGTAAGCGGCCAATAAAACAAAACCACCACCAACAACAACAGCAACAACAACAACAGCAACAATAACAACAACAACAACAGCAACAACAGCAATTAAATTTAGCAGATATGTTTATTCAGACAAATATCTACTTGGACTATTAATATAAGGAGGCCGCACATTTAAACCAAAGCCATAACTCTGGTTCATTAAGACTTGAAACTATTGACCCCTTTGGTTAAAATTCATTTGTTTTGTCAATTGTTGACGGATTAAAAACAAATTTAGCCGATATGTTCCTTACCCCCCCCCCCCCCCCCCCCCTATGAATATGAAGTGGCCACGACTTGAAATTAGGGCCATAGCTCTGGCTCTTTAAAGCATTTTAAGTATTGAACCCTGTGGGGGAAATAATCTGTGACATGTTTCGTAAATTGGTAATGGACTAAAACAAGATTTGTCAGAAATGTACCTTTAGTACACTTCAATCAAATGGCAATATTGCCAGGGATGGCTGCCCCATTGATTAATAGTACTCTTCATGTTGGTCAATCAGTCAATATTCTTGCATTTCCCCATCCAAATTTGTTACTGTAACCTCCCCATTTCGCCTTTAGTAAATGTCAGTGTTGTGACAATTGAACTATTGATCAATAGTGTCTGTGATGGCTGCCCCATTGATCAATGATACTTGTCCCGTTGCTGAATAATGCCAATGGCACCAATATTCCTGCATTTCCTCATCCACACTTTACTGTCACCATTGGTCAATGTCATCCGCTTGGTCGATAATGTCAGGGATGGCTACCCCATTGATCCATGGTACCTTTCCCATTGGTCAATAATGACAAGGACGCTAATTTTCTTGCATTTCCTCATCCAATTGGTTTACTGTGAGCATCGTCCAGTTGGTAAATATCATCTGCTGGGTCAATAAATTTAGAGATGGCTGCCCCATTTGATCAATGGTACCTCTCGTATTTGTCTATAGTGTCAATGACACTAATATTCGTGCATTTCCTCATCCGATCTTTTCAGAAGCAACAACAACAACAACAACAACAACAACAACAACAACAACAACACCTCAGCAGCAGCAGCAACAGCAGCAACAACAACAGCAGCAGCAGCAACAACAACAACAACAACAACAACAACAGTAGCAACAACAGCAGCAGCAGTAACAACAACAACAACAACAACAACAACAACATAAACAACAACAACAACAACATGTTTACTGTTTTATCAATTTTGTTTATTATAATGGAACGAGTATTGCGTCATCCCAATCCTTTACAGCCAATTAAACTCTTTGTTGGCGTTGTTGCTATGGTTTTTCCTGAATCTTCGTCAATTCATTTGAGGAAGCTTCAACGTCCTAAAGGCTCAGACTCCAGTGTTTTTGCTCATAAGTTTCACCAGGATTCTTTTGACGTAAACTCTGCGCGTCAGTACCCGACAGTGGATGCATGCAAATAATATAGTGGCGACCATCTGGCTTCAATTATCATAACCGGCATAGTTTCTAGATCGCTATAAAGTTCTATGGTCTCAGGTGGAAAGCAAAGGCAGACGCGAATAGAGGAGTCGATGGTATATATGCTAGCAAACGCGCTATACTAAGTCACAGCGAATGGAACTAGGGCGGAACTTAGGACTCAGGGGTCCGGGTGCAAAGTTTCTGAAATTCTTACCTGGAACCCTCGGAACTGTCATTACGATCGCGAGAAAGCCATGGTTTAGTTTCGACCATAATGATGATAGGGCTCCTTAGGTCAGAGAGGTGTGGGATTTAGCCACAATCAGTCTTATTCAGTACGGCTCAGAAATAATTTCAAATATTTAAAACACAAAATAAAAATTATACTGTTGAATATTTTGAACATAATTGAATTGGAAGACATTGCTGCCTAAGGCAGCAATGTCTTCCAATACAATTATGTTCAAAATATTCAACAGATCATTTTTTTATATCGTGTACAAAATTGTTTTCTTTTGGGAAGAGTCGACTAATTTATGAGTTATACTATAGGTGTGGCATTTATGTATGTAACTAAGTTATGTAGGGGGCCCAAAATTAAGAAAAAGATTTTTGTGTCACTTTTGGTTTTGGGGCAAGGGAAATTCACGGGCCCTGTGTAAATGCACTGGTTGCACTGCGGCCCTGAATGGAGCGGGTTGACTATCGTTTTAGTTTGGCTAAATGTATACAACATATCTCTACTCTGGCTGGGAGCTAATGCCGTTGTCGAATTAATTTCAAAATATTCTCCAGCTTTCCTTTATAGTGGTAGCAAAATTCAAACACTGGAATTTCAATGGTGGGCGAGTTAACCGAGTGCCTTCATAGACGCCAAGTTAAAGCTGACTGGCCATGTTAAATTGTGACAATATCTAGAATATATCTAGAAAAGTAGTTTGTCCTGAAGAGTTATTTGATGAGGGTTCAAATTGTACTTGCATATTTCAAAACTGATCTAATCAGTCCCATGCATCATCATCGTCGTCGTCGTCGTCGTCGTCGTCGTCGTTGTCGTCGTCATCCTTTTACGAGGCATAAGCTATTGGCTTGTTATTGCCTCCGTATTTTTATATAGCATGGCTGGCCCAGTCCAATTCAAGAGTTCTTTCGTTGCAGTAGATATTTGGTTTGTTCCTGAATGATTTGACTCTTATTGCTTGATGAAGTGTCCTCGAACATGTCAATATTTCAGTGACATTAGACGTAAGACTTTAACTCTGTTTTGTGGAAATGCTTTGGTACAGGTGGGTGTTCCCGTTAGCTGCGGTGTGCCGCCTACACTCATGCGTCAAATTCGACTCCTAACCATAGCTAACTAACTGGATTCCGAGTCGAACTTCAGATAATTAACTAGCTGGTCAACTATAGGCAACCGAGCACCTGAGCTCGGTTCAGATGGTTAGCATGAATTTCAAAATGGCGGACACCGATCGCTTGCCACGAATAAATGCATATAAAAGTGTAAATATTTCACTAAATAACATAGGTTTGATAAGCCTCTATTTCAATTTCGCAACTTAAAAAATTATATTAATTTATATGGAATGAAATCATCATATGTTAAAAATTTTTTCGTTTCATTACATATAGACACATAATTTAAGCCTATAAAAGAATATAATGTTAACAATTTTATTTTCACGCATTCTGGTGTGAATACGCACCTTTACTTGGCCAGGTAATGGTGTTGCAATTAAGTCTAAAGTTTTTCCTTCGCGGGTTCGGAAATATACTAACTGTTTAGTAGGTTAACGTGATCTGATAGTGCATCTGGTTCCCTTTACAAACTGCTGATATAGTGGTCTTTTCAATTTATTGACAATTTTGGCCATACTTATTCTGATCCATTTTCTAGGTCGTATACTTGTGATGATTCTAAATTTTGCTTCACTAGAAAAATAGTCCCTCCCCGCCCATTACTCTACCATTTCTGAATATATCGTAGGCTAATTCATGTGGAAATAGTTCATTTGATTCCACTGATTTATCCGTCTGGTTTCTTGAACGGCTACAATGTCTGGATTCCATGTGATAGATATGACTGTATTTCAAGTTTTCTCCTCTGATACTCTTTACATTGAGTGATAACATGTTGATTTGTTTTGTTGTTACTATTTTAGTCTTCTTGACTTGATTTCGGTGGAAATGATTCATTAATTGCTTCAAATCAGTCACTGATTTCGATTTCTGCCAAGGATGACTGCTTTGATAGGTTGATGTTGTCACAGTTTGGGCACATCCAGGCACAGTTTTGCTGTTTGTATTATCTTGTGGTCCGCATCGGAGATTAGCAAGCATTTGGTATGAACCCATTTTTACACGAGTCACATTCTACTACCGAGTCTGAGTTTGGTCCGATTTATAAGTCAAACTTCTCTTGTGCCGTGCCAGCTAAATCTGCGTGAAAATGACAGGGTCCATTATATAAATCAACAGTCATCATTAGCGACAGAAAGTTCGACTTATAAAACGGGCCTTTGAAACCTCTGCGCAAAGTACACACGGTTCAGAACAGTTTGGACAATATCATTTGTTCTCCGTGGTCTGTAATAATTTATATCCTTTGCTGTCAACATCTGCGCAACGTATGTGTATCCATGGTCAAGTTCGACTCGCTAACCATAGTCAGTTTCATGGTTTACTGATCATGCGCAGTTGCTATGCCCAGTCGAACTTGATTCTAGTCGACTATAGTTCGTTGGTACCCGGTTCCCTATTGAATTACTATTGCAGAAAATTTGGAGCCGGGTACCAGTCTCCATTAACCCTTTCTGTCGTCTGATTTGATGACCTACGAAAATTGGTTATTTTTGTCCGCTAAGACGTCAAAAAGCGTCCATATGGCATAAAGTGGGAATGAATAGGGGCTTGGGAACATTGTCATACAATGGCAAAGCATAATTTTATCAAACCTAAGTTATTTAGTGAAATATTTACACTTTTGTATGCATTTTTTCGTGGCAAGCGATCGCTGTCCGCCATTTTGAAATTCACGCAAATATCGAACTAACCATCTGAACCGAGGTCGGGTGCTCGGTTGACTATAGTTGACTAGCTAGTTAACTATTTGAAGTTCGGCTGGTACTCTAGTTAGCTATAGCTAACTATGGTTAGGAGTCGAACTTGACCCATGTGTCACATTCATCATACTGAATTCAACTTCGACGTCATAATCAGTTCAGGGCGTGTGTATGATGACGTCACAATCATCACGTCACAAAGGGTTCCATATAGACCGTCATCAAATCTCAAAGCGTCCGACATGTTGTATAAATTTTATACCTTTGTAATTCTTTGCTATTTAATAAGCATGCTGTTGAATATTTTGAAACTAATTTGACTGGGCGCTGTTGCTTCCTTAGGCAGCAACAGCACCCAGTCAAATTAGTTTCAAAATATTCAACAGTCTACCTGTGTAGTTTTTTGGAAATTGATAGTCAGGGTGCTCAGAGATCGATCGATACCAACACGAGCCATGTGTGGGTGGAGCTTAGATAGAGATGGGCGGAGCATAGCTAAAACCGGAAAGGTCCATTGGTGTGTCTGATTTCTGTACAATTTTCTTGCATACTACGCATCCTCTGTTGTGTACAGGACTGTGTTCGATGTGACCGGCGAGAATCAATAATATGAAGAGATGCTTGAAACTACTTCCTTTTAAATCTGTATACCTCCAGATTTTTCTAGCCGACGGTTTAGTGGTGCTTAAAAATAACTGCTCTGTCTTTAAAGTGTTCTGACTAGAAGTTTTTGTTGAACCCAGTGTGTGCTGATTTTCCTTGTTAACTAGCAGTGAAAGTTGGAAAAAAGCATAACAGGATGATGATGAAGATTCACGTTGTTCTGTACTCTAGTGTCATTCCATGTCACGAGACAAGCTCAGAGCATCCGGGCACCACCTGCATTGGTGATATTCCCCACACATCTTTAGCTAATCTCCATCCAGTCTTCGCCCGTGTTGTTGGGATCGATCGATCCCTGTACTCCCTGACTATCAATTTCCAGAAACCATACAGGTAAGCTGTTGAATATTTTGAAACTAATTTGACTCCGTGCTCTGCCTTTATTAAATAGTAAAGACATACAATTCGTAAAACAACGCTTAGTCCGTCATCAATTAAGCATCCCTGACGAACTTATCTACGCCATTCATGACGTCATTGATTATGACGTCATCCTAAACGTCACGTAGTTGATTATGACGTCATTGATTGATGGATAAACTGGAAAGGTCCATTATATATAATGTGGAATTAAAAATGTTGTCAATACACCTTTCCCACATCGACATCATTACGCCGACATTCCCCTAAAGCAACGCTAAGATGACAGCCGCTGGCTGGTATAGTATCCAGCAGCTGGCCAACATTCAAAAGTTCCGGTGATAAGTTAAAATCACAATCTTCTTGAAGTCATGGATCATTGGAAAGCTTATCCAATTGTCTGCAAAAATTTAATATATTATTTTTCATATTTAAAAATTTCTTTCACTGACTTATTTTCCCATATAAAGTCCACCATTTTACTGCGATTAAGAAAATCAAGCCGATAACAGCTAGGTGTATTGTACAATTATAATTATCTGATTGAAGTTTTACAAACATAGAAAATCTAATACATAAATCTGTAGGCAATAGACCTTTCCACTTTATTCATCCATCATATGACGTCATAATTAACTATGTGACGTGAGGAATGAGATCATAATTAATGACGTCATTATGACATCGCGGACGTATAATTGAAGACGGACTATGCGTTGTTGTACGAATTGTATGTCTTTACTATTTACCAAATGTTCTGTTGAATATTTTGAAACTAAGTTTGACTGGGCACTGTTGCTGTCATAGGCAGCAACATCACCCAGTCAAATTAGTTTCAAAATATGTGGCAGCTTGCCTGTATAGTTTGCTGGAAATTGATAGTCAGGGAGTTCACTGAGGGAAAGATCGACCACAACACGCGTGAGGTGTGGCTGGAGATTAACTATAGGTTGATGGTGCATAGCTAAAACTGGAAAGCTCCATTGTCTTAGTTTTCTTGTGATGTATTACTTCAATAGAATTTGACATTTTACTTCTTACACATGTAGACGGCTTAAAGCGAGTTGCATCTTAGACTAATGGTAAAGTAATGATGCTCCTGCTTCGCATGACGTGTTTAGTAGCCAGTAGTGTTCTGAACAATGCACTGTTGGAAGGTGTTTTCCTATAATACCTCAATGCAGAAATGGCATGTTAGGACACGAACGCATGTGTCGATGCTGCCATTGATATTTTAAAAATCAGAATGAGGCGACACTCGATAGGAAATCAAATAGCCATGCCGTATTATAGCACCGATGTGAAATCGTATATGACTGTTTATACACTTTGTCCAGGAGGAAGTAGGCTGTGACAGAATACAATTATGAAGGAAAGATGACACATCCCCCACCCCTCCCTACACTACCCACCAACACATCCACTAAATAGCAACCATACAACGGATCTCTATCATATGTGGATATCAAGGAAGTTCAGCATTGTTGGTATTTTTGATATGTAGATAAATGGAATAAACACCCTTAGCCATATTGGTAAACTGGTCGTTCATTGAAATCAACTATTGCACAATTACAGTAGAAATTTTTTTTAAAACGACATTTCATGGAATTCTATGTATTTCTTCATTTCATAGCGTTATATTCTGGAGAACTTGAACTATTGAAGCAGCAATACAAAGACTTAACCTATATCAACATGTTGAGAACATTTGTTTTAGGGATCTTGACTTTAGGAACAAACAAAACAATCCTCTGATTTTTTCCAAATTTCCACCTCGGCCGCCACCCCACTAAAATAAAATTGTCTGTCATATGTTGTTGCTGCCACAAGTCAACTGTACATCAGGGCTTGAAATGATCCAGAGACATCCCCAAACAGCATAAAGTGCCATACAAACTGTGTAGTGGGGGGTTGCGCTAAACCTTTTTAGCTGGTCTGGTTCCTGGACTCCCCTTCCCCACCTTCACCCCACCACCCCACCTTCACCCCACCCACCCCACCCTACCGCCCCACCCCACCTCACCCCACCATACCCCATCACCACCACTAAATGACAACCATACAGCGGATCTCAATCAGATGTGAATGTGATAGTAGGCATATCAGAGATCATATCAGAATACTTAATCCAGGAACTGGTACGATCTGTTGGCATGGGTGCACAGATAAAGCATGAATGGAGTGGCTTCAACGCCAGGATGTCAGCGAAAATGGACCTTTCGAGTGTGTCCATCCACAATATGACGTCGTAATCAACTACGTGACGTGTAGGGTGACGGTATAACCAATGGCGTCATTATAACGTCATGAATGGCGTTCGATAAGTCGCGAACGCGTAAGTGATGACAGACTAAGCGTTGCTGTACAGTTTTCTGCAAATTGATAGTCAGGGAATTCAGGAATCGCTTGATCCCAGCACGAGCGAGGTGTGAGCGGAGCTTAGCTAGAGATGGGCAAGGCATAGCTAAGACTGGATTTATTTAATGGAGAAGTAGAATACATGATCATGCATTATTTTGTCTGGTAATGCTTGGTGATGCGTGGCGATGCGTGTTGGCGTATTGTCATATCAGTTAATACCCCCCCCCCCCCCTCCAAACCCCCGTGTGTGTCGGCGTGCCGTTTAATACTGCCTTTGCAGGTGTCGTGAGGATTGCCTATTTGCATAACCGATCGAGCCAGTCATTCCAGTGGTAAATCTTCAAAAATACTCTTCTCTTGGCCTGTAAATGAAAACTGACTAAAGCAAAAATTTAGATTTTCTTTACCAGACCGCCTTTAATAGTCAAGCCGGTAAAAACAGCACTTAAAAACTATTTTCTTAAATTCCAGTGGTAAATATAAAAAAACAGTCTTCTTTTGGCCAGCAAACGGTCATTCAGGCACTGAGCAAAGATTTCAATCTTTTTGGAAAATCTTAAGATTGACTGGTTAACTGAGAAAACTAACATTTTGAGCGTTTTGATGCGCTGTAGACACAACAGGGGTTAATTACTTATACTAATACATTGATGATGAAAACTTGATTCGAAAATTGGTCTCATGTGCGATATGACATTGTTACGAACACATTATTATTTTATTATGAACCAATCTTCTGATGCGCAATGCATATATGCCAGGTGTCTTCTATAACCAGGTCATAACAGCAAGAATAAGTTTGTGATAAGGACATACCACACAGCTAGTAAATGTGTAAAAATATACTTTATGTCAACATTGTAACATATTCCACATATATCTGTTTGCATTTTAAATTTGTATGTAGATATATATTTATAATAAGTTCCGTCATCTTGACGTATTTATTGCATATATGTTTATTTGTATGGGAGACACGGTCATAAGACACGTCTTATCGTGCTTCCATTTGATGAAAAATAAATTCTGTTTAAACCAAGGTTGATATCTGCACATACTATATGTAATAATCTGCTTATAGCAAACACACAAACAATATTTAGTATTTTCTTTGCGTATACGTACACTTTATATAGTTATATAGGTATGTAGGTGACCAATGAGCATAAATGTGTACTCCGCATGGAGGAATGTACTTGACTATATATGAACGTTTGACCGATGAACTACTTCTAGCAATCGTCAATAATTGTAATCACAAAATGATGCATGTTCAGTTGGCAAATAGTCGACAATTCACCTTTCTAGAGTACCCACCCATCATATGACGTCATAATGAACTGCGTGATGTGTACAATGACATCATAATGAATGACGTCGATAAGTACGTCACGAACGCATATCTGAAGACGGTCTATACGTTGTTGTACAAATTGTTTGCTTTTACTATTTAATAAATATTCTGTTGAATATTTTGAAACTAATTTGACTGGGCGCTGTTGCTACCATAGGCAGCAACCGCAACCAGTCAAATTAGTTACAAAATATTCAACAGCTTCCCTGTATAGTTTTCAGGAAATTGATAGCTAGGGAATTTGGGGATCGATCAATCCCAACACGGCGAGGTGTGGGTGGAGCTTAGATAGTGATGGGCGGGGCATGGCCAAAAATGAAAAGGTCAATTGTTAACCCTCGTGCCCCCATTCAATGACATCCACTCTCTTTGTTTATATGCCTATTGAACAAGGTTAATTAACAGTTTAACCGTAAAATTTGTGTATGAAAATTCTAATTTTCTATCAGAAAATGTCCACTTGCAGATCAACAGCAGATTATTTGTGAAGATTTACCACTGGACTCGGTTATCGAGCCAGTCATTCCAGTGGTAAATATTCAAAAATAGTTTTCTCTTGGTTTTCAAAGTGACATTTCTCAAAACGACTACAAAAGCCGTTTTAGCCAGCTTGAGTGCTATAGGGTTAAACATGGCTTACTCACAAACCTCATCACCAGTTATTCTTAACAGTAGATATACATCCCACAGACTTGGCTACCATCTCTCAGATGCATATCACTATAAAATTCTGATCGAAAACCGCGCATATCCAGGAAGAATCTATTTATGATAAGCGTAAATTATCTCTTAGCATATATCTTTTGACTTTAAGTTCAACCAGTTCACTAAACCTGAGCCACATATATATGTTAAATGTTTAGGTTGCATTGCGAGACCTGATAAAATACAGGCGATGTACACGTTACAAAGTTCGGTCCAGGGAGTTTAGAACTGTGGCAATTCTTAGTCAAGTATGCAGAAAGATAGCCCCATTTGGACAACTGTGGTGATAACTCAGTGTTGATAACGCGCTTATAGTCGTTGTCATTTTGGTCTGAGTTTGGAATAGAGCAGTTTACCATTTTAACGTTGAGCAAGGGGTTGGTGGAATGTGTGTCTCACTTACGGGTATTGGTGGAATGGTCCAGAAAACTATTGCTTTCGAAACAGTCTTCCTTTGCCACAACATTTGCCCCTTAAAATGCTAATCTCAAATTCGAAAAACTTTACAGGACAGCGCTTGGATATTTTGAAACTAGTTCGACTGGACGATATTGCTGTCCATGGTAGCAACATTTTCCAGTCGAATTAGTTTCAAAATACTTTAATATTCACCAGAATATTCCTTGCCTCGTAAAGAATGTAGTGCTTCAGGTCGGAATGTGCTAAAGGGTTACGCTCGATGTCTGCAGCTGTCTCTCGCCAGGTCCTCAGCAGATCATCCATCCTTTCATCTTCGCTGCTTGCTTTCCCCATGTATCACGGAGCATCACTATTAAGACATATTAGTAATGTAGAATCGTGTCAATAGATAGAACGCCATACACCACGCATACACTACTTATAGCCACCTGGTGGGCAACATGTACAGCGCGTTCTCTAAGAAGTGTAATGTTAACGGATTTGAAGTATTTCCCAACAGGCATCTGCCTCTGAGAATGATTGATGTTAAGTAGTTTGAGATGAAGGCGATTGGTCATTTCACTACTGAATAATTTCAATATAAAACATCAGGTTGATGACGCACAGGGGCGCAGGGGGCATGTGTAGAGGTTTCTGAATCCCTTACCAGAGCTAAGCTCCACCCACGCGTTGTCCGTGTTGGGATCGATTGATCCAGCAACATTCCATGACTATCAATTTCAAGAAAACTTTACAGATATGCTGTTGAATATCTTGAACAGCGCCCAGTCAAATAAATTTCAAAATATTCAACACCATGTTTATTAAATAGTAAAAACATGGAATTCTTGCAACAACGCTTTCATGAATTACGCGTTCGTGCCGAACTAAGATACGTGATTCATGACGTAATTGATTATGACGTCAGCCTAAATGTCACGTAGTTGATTATGACGTCATATGATTGATGGATATACTGGAATCCTCCATGTTAAGGTGAGAAGAAGCGACCTTCAAAATATAATATTTGTTTTTCTTTTAAAAAATCGTTTTATTTGACTGTTGCATTTTGAAGTGCCTGACAGTCCTTCAATTTCACAGTGATCATACAGTTGAGCTGTTGAAAACTTTAAAACTAATTTGACTGAAAGTTGTTGCTGCCTTGTTTATCAACAGCTTCCAGTCTAATTCCTATGAAAATATTCTAGAGAATGTATCTAATACCTTTAATGGTTTATTGTGTATGGTCTGAATGTTTGACTGGAAATTTGCTGGAAATTTCCTGTAGCAAAAGGGTAGTTATGTGCGAGAGTCCGAACCATGCGCTCAAGCCCCTCATATCTCCGCCTAATCTACCATAGTGCATTCACATGTTTCTTCCTCTGTTTGTCTGCAATACAAATGCGAAAATGGTTTCAATGACAACAGACGATGATACCTTCCGGGAAAATGGTATGTCTTTCTACATATCCTAATAATATTTTTCACATGTTTTGCTCGGTGTAGTACCACGCCCACACCCCCATCCCGATCCGAACCACCACCACCACCACCACCAGCTACACCACACCCACACTCGCAGATATCTTTTCAACAACTACTGCCCGTGGTATGCTTTGTGAAGGATGGGGAAACATAAAGGTTTCTGGAACATAGCGCCGACATTCGCAATCACCAGCAGTCTACCTAGATTCACCGTAATCACTTATTTCTTGTTATTTACAAATTCCGTCAAATTTTTTAGCAAACTATACTGACTACGTTCTATATAGCATTTCCAGCAGACGATATTCAGAACATGCTATTAAAAATTCTTACTGGAAAGCAATTGACCTTTCTAGTTTCAGCTATATCCCGCCAATCTCTAGCTAAGCTCCACCCACACCTCCCTCATGTTGGGACCAATCGATCCCCGCACTCCCTGAATCTCGATTTCCAGAACACTATACAGGTGAGCTGTTGAATATGGCAACAACAGCGTACATTCAAATTAGTTTCAAAATATTCAACAGCATGTTTATTAAATAGTAAAAACACACAATTCGTTCAACAACGCTTAGTCCATCTTCAATTAAGTGGTTGTGACGTACTTATCTACGTCTGTCTTGGTCTTGTATTTCCATAGATCAGTTCACGCCATGCCTGCTTTCCTAAGGAATATCTTAATATTGCACATTTAATTGTACCATATATAGTACGTGAAATACTTGTTGACAACACTAACATTTAGACTATACGGGCTGTAACGTTTATTCTACAGCCTGAACTATCGGTAAATGTAAATAAAGCTGCGCATCTATTGATTGGCCTGTATTCTAGAATAGAGTGCTATGTGCAAATTCGTCAAATTTCACAAGCATTAACAAATGGGACTTTCCAGTGTATATATAAATCATATGACGTCATAATCAATACGTGACGTGTAGAATGATGTCATAATCAATTACGTCATGAATGGCCTACTTATGTTCGGCACGAACGTTTATTTGATGAGGGACTACGCGTGGTTGTACGAATTGTATGTCTTTGCTATTTAATAAACATTCTCATTGGAGTTGGGTGTGTCGCCTTTTCACTGTAAAATCCTACAATGTAAATGCCCTGGGATACCATTTCTTTAATAAAGAATGGTTACATTTGGTGGAAAGATGGGCCCCGAACTCTGGCTTCTTCCGCCCCACGGATGTGCATACATCTCTCCGGTAGCGGATTTGAAATTCACCTTTCCAGAGTATCAATCCATCATCTGACTTCGTATGACGTCATAATTATCTCGGAGCGTGTATGATGACGTCACAATCATTACGTCACAAAGGGTTCCATATAGACCGTCACCAAATCTCAAACAGTCCGACACGTTGTATGAATTGTATGTATTTGTAATTCTTTGCTATTTTATAAACACGGTAAGGCAGCAACAGCACCCAGTCAAATTAGCTTCAAAATATTCAACAGCTTACCTGTGTATTTTTTGTAAATTGATAATCAGGGTGTTCAGAGATCGCTCGATCTCAACACGAGTGAGGTGTGGGTGGAGCTTAGCTAGAGATGGGCGGGGCATAGCTAAAACCAGAAAGGTCCATTGAAGTACAGGGATTTCAGTGATGACGCAGAGTTACTCGATTTATACTTTTGAAATAAGATGTGAGAATAACCATGTTTTGAGGAATATCTCAGATTTTCTTGAATACCAGGTCTTCTGAAGGGGTCAATGGACCTTTCCAGTTTATCCATCAATCATATGATGTCATAATCATTGACGTCATTAAGATGTAGATAAGTTCGTCACGAAAGCTTAATTGATGACGGACTAAGCGTCGTTGTTGTAATTGTATGTCTTTACTATTTAATAAACATTCTGTTGAATATTTTGAAACTAATTTGACTGGGCGTTGTTGCTGCCATAGGCATAAACAGCACCCAGTCAAATTCGTTTCAAAATATTCAACAGCATACCCATATAGTTTTCAGGAAATTAATATGTAACGAAAAGTAACACAAAAGGAGCAGTATTTTATTTCCATCCATCATTTTATCTAACTTGTTTGTACAGCAGGTTATAAACATTGAGTTGGTCTGTGTCGGGAAGTAGCCATGGTGATGAGTGCGCGGCCCACTCCCACATTCTCAACCTATATTTCAGTCTTGCCCCACAAAGCGTTTTGCTGCGGTCGTACACTAATGCCCAGGCCCATCGTCAGCTTTGCACCACACCAAAATATTAAAGATTCGCGAGTCACCTCTTTGCCATTGACACATTTACGCATTGTTTGCAAAAAATGTGTAGTATGTCATCGACAATGATACAACTACTACTACTGCTGCTGCTACTGCTGCTGTTACTGCTGCTACTACTACTACTACTCCTCCTACTACTACTACTACTACTACTACTACTACTACTACTACTACTACTACTACTACTACTACTACTACTACTACTACTACTACTACTACTACTACTACTACTACTATTACTACTACTACTACTACTACTACTACTACTACTACTACTGTTACTGCTGCTCCTGCTAGTAGTAGTAGTAGTAGTAGTACTACTGCTGCTGCTGCTGCTGCTGCTGCTACTACTACTACTACTACTACTACTACTACTACTACTACTACTACTACTACTACTACTACTACTACTACTACTAGGTTCGTGGGTGTGCGTGCATGCGTGCGTGCGTGCGCGAACGTGCGTGCGTGCGTGCGCGCGCGCGCGCGCGCGTGCGTGCGTGCGTGCGTGCGTGCGTGCGTGCGTGCGTGCGTGCGTGCGTGCGTGCGTGCGTGCGTGCGTGCGTGCGTGCGTGCGTGCGTGCGTGCGTGCGTGCGTGCGTGCGTGCGTGCGTGCGTGCGTGCGTGCGTTCTTGCGTGCGTGCGTGCGTGCGTGCGTGCGTGCGTGCGTGCGTGCGTGCGTGCGTGCGTGCGTGCGTGCGTGCGTGCGTGCGTGCGTGCGTGCGTGCGTGTGTGTGTGTCTTTCGCAAACACTACCCATTCAGGTCACTGTGACCAGAGTTATGCACGCTAATTGCCGTGCATATTTACGGACGACACATAACGCATAACTCACACGCACAAACCGATAATTATAGGAGCATCAGAGTTTGCGAGAGATAAGTATATAGATCATTAATCATTACAGCAATCACGCATTCCATGCATAGAAATCTAGATACTATATTTAGGCTTACATTTTGAAACATGACATATCCCGTCCTGTAGCAAGCATCCAATGCTGGATTCTCAACCATCTTGATTCACTCAAATGCTTCATGAGGAGAATAGAACAATGATTATATCTCTGGATTCCGCAATATTCAAATTATATCTATGAACAACCGACAGTACTTAGGCCTATGGTTACTCATATTTAACACTTAAAATGTCAGTGTCTAAATTGCGACACACATTCACAGGAAAACTGTTGAATATTTTGGAACTAATTTGACTGTACGCTGTTGCTTTCATAGACAGCAACAACATCTAGTGAAATTATTTTCAAAATATTTAACCGCATATTGCTTATATCACAGATAATTTGTCATTTTCTATCTATAAGTTTTAAAGGGTTAAGCAGATGACTTATTGACCACTACTAATGAATCACTAGTCATGTGGATTATGATCCTTAGTGCAGAAAACTAGGGGTGTCCATTTAGTCTAGCTAATCTCACCAATTTCTAACTATTCCCGCCAATTTCTATCTATTTCCGCCAATTTCTAGCTATTCCCGCCAATTTCTAGTTATTCCCGCCAATTTCTAGGTATTCCTGTTAATTTCTAGATATTACAGGTAATCTCTAGCTATTCCCGCCAATTTCTAGCCAGTCCCGCCAATTTCTAGCTGTTCCCGCCAATTTCCATCTATTCCCGTCAATTTATGTTTATTCCTGTCAATTTCTAGCTATTCCTGCCAATTTCTAGATATCACAGTTAATCTCTAGCTATTCCCGCCAATTTCTAACTATTCCTGCCAATCTCAAGCTATTCCCGCCAATTTATAGCTATTCCCACCAACCTTTTTATTATTCCGGCCAATTTCTAGCGATTCCCGCCAATTTCTAAAGTTTCCCGCCAATTGCTTGCTAATCCAGCCACTTGCTAGCTATTCCCGCCAATATCTAGTTGTTCCCGCCAATTGCTAGTTATTCCTGCCAATTTCTAGATATTCCCGTCAATCTCTAGCTACTGCCGCCACTTTCTAGATATTCCCCCAATTTCTACCTATGCATTGTCAATTTCTAGCTATGCAACCTAATTTCTAGCTATGCTCCCCCAATTTCGAGATATCCCCCATCCCAATTTCTAGCTATGCATCACACATTTCTAGCTATTCCCCGATAGTTGCTAGCTATGCGCCGCCAATTTCCAGAAAGCCAGTTTCTAGCAATGCGCTGCCGGTTCTAGCTATACCCGCGAATTTCTAGCTATGCACCCCAATTTAGAATTTGATGAGGGATAGTTCAACGTCATTTCAGCTAATATATGACGTAATTGATTGTAACGCCAGCTACTTGAGTGACTGCCGAGAGAGAGAGAGAGAGAGAGGGGGGGGGGGGGTGAGGATGGAGGGAGGGAGGGAGAGAGAGAGGATTACCGTCAGTTGCCTTGTCAGTTGCCTTGCGTGACGATAACCATATCTATTCTTTGGTTCTATAGTGTGAGGGCATGTTCAAAATAAGGACAGAGCGTGCACCTCGTGTTAAATCTTCAAACTATGTAAATTAGTGTTGTTTAGGATATATATTATTCAAAACGTTTTGGTGTTAATTGTTGCTTTTCACTTTTAAGGTCATTTGAAGATCAAACCAACGACATATCTTCAAAACGTGGAACTACAGCTTAAAAAACCACAAAATTATTCTTTTCTTCTTCTTTTCGTTCGCTGATCATACCTCTCCCCTCTCCCCCCCCCCCCCCCCCCAGTCCTTAAGTGACTATCGACATGATCATAAGCTTTAAGTGCGTGGATCCATGGTTTATTAGAGTGCGCCGTGCGGCCTGGAACCTCCGTCTTCAGCACTCGAGGTCTCTGTTAGGGTTACCTCACCCTTACCTCCTTTAGTCGCCTCTTACGACACGCAGAGGATACGGAAGGTGTATTCTAAGCCCCACCTACAGGGCAAAATTATTCTTTTTATTGCTTTGATTCCGTAATACAATATTCTACTGAATATGAAATAAGTATGCCTATGTCAGAAGTAAAATATTTTACAGAATATAAACCCTAATAATAACCCTCATCCCGCAGGAGAGGTATTGCATTTCATTCTGTCTATCTGTATGCCTGCCTGCCTGCCTGCCGGCCTACATACCTGCCTGCCTGCCTGATCTGATTAGACTCAAATTTATAGGATAAGAATGGTTGTTCCTGAAACCCGTGATGTCCCAACATTGGGTTTGATGCAGCAAAGGTTGTGGGTGTGAGGATCCGCCATTATTGATTACTTAGTTAACGCATCCAAAGTTATTATGATGTGCATCATCAGTAGCTATATCACAAATAATAACCAAGGAGAATCGTTTCAATTTCTGTTTCTAAATCAGACCTTTATTTCATGATCGAGTCGTCTCCATAAGTGTCCATGTCAACAAAACTATCCATATCAATGTCTTGGAATTCAGCTTGTAATTCTGAATTATCGCACTCTGAATCGTCTGTCTTGGTCTTGTATTTCCATAGATCAGTACACGCCATGCCTGCTTTCTTAAGGAATATGTTAATATTGCACATTTAATTGTACCATAGATAGTACTTGAAATACTTGTTGACAACACTAACATTTAGACTATATGGGCTGTGACGTTTATTCTACAGCCTGAACTATCGGTAAATGTAAATAAAGCTGCACATCTATTGATTGGCCTGTATTCTAGAATAGAGTGCTATGTGCAAATTCGTCAGATTTCACAAGCATTAACCAATGGGACCTTCAAGTGTATATATAAATCATATGATGTCATAATCAATTAAGTCATGAATAGCATACTTATGTCCGGCACGAACGTTTATTTGATGAGGGACTACGCGTTGTTGTAAGAATTGTATGTCTTTGCTATTTAATAAACATTCTGTTGAATATTTTGAAACTAATTTGACTGGGCGTTGTTGCTCCCATACATCACACAGGCAAATTAGTTTCAAAATATTCAGCAGCTTACTTGTATAGTATCCTGGAAATTGCTAGTCAGGGAGTTCATGAATGGACCGATCCCAACACGGACGAAGTGTGTGTGGAGATTAGCTAGCGATGGGCGGGGCACAGCTAAAACTGTATTCATCCATTCCATCAGAGACATGTCCAAATACCTGGCATTTTCGGCGACGATTACTGGTATTAAAACCACACAGCAAGCGAGATCATAGCTGATTTCCACGATTCAGTATTCACATCGATACAATATGTAGGTATTGGATGTCAAGTGGCCTTCGCTATGTTGTGGCTAAAGGTAGATAATGCAGAGTTGCTTGCAGTTTAACTGGTGGTCTGCTCTTCGACCCACCTGTATATTATAGGTGTTGTGTGCTAAGCAGTTGGCAGGAAGACTACATTCTTGAGGTATGTTTATGCGGTATGTGCTCATTATACAGGGAAGGAACATCTCAACAACAATTACATAAACGCTCTAAGAATGTGTGTGTTGAGAGCATCCATTTCTGCGCAGTTAGCGCTTAATCGTCTGCCTACTGAATTTCTGCAGACTACATTTTCCATGGGGTTTAACTCTGCATATGGAGGATATTTTTAAAACGATTTGACTGAAAGTTGTTGATGGCTAAGTCATCATCAACTTTCAGTCAAATTGTTTTCAAACTCTTCAGTAGGTCCTTAGTTATTGCCCATTGAATTTATTGTCTGGTGCCTTGCAGCAATCGGATAGTTAACGATAGCACCTTTTTTTTCTTTTTTGCCCTTTTTTTGGGTGGAGCATAGCACCTGATACAAGACCACAGTCGCCTTAAACGTGTTTTATTAGAATTTCTATACACAGAAATGTGGCTACAAGCCGTTAACCCTTTCTTGAGGAAGCCTGCCAAACCCAACCTAATAAGTGGTTTTGAGGAATGTGCATCTGTAGGCCAGGAGAAGATTATTTTTGAAACGCTACCACTGGAAAGACTTGCACGATAAGCGAGCCAGTCATTCAAGTGGTAAATTTTCAAGAATACTATTCTCTTGGTCTGCAGATGGGCATTCAATGAGCAAATATTTGGATATTCTTGACTAAGTTTAGTAATTGAAGTGTGAAATATGAAAGGCATTGGCCTACATGTCGAGTTCCTTTGTCTTTCGCTGGCCACATCTGCGTAGCATAGGAGAGTATTATTAAAAAAGCTGGAAAAGTCACAGCTGGAAATTTCGTTGGCATTTTTATATGGTGCATCATACTGCGTACCTCTGGGTGTGATGGTGTTCTTTGGTGCGCGAGTTTCAGTGCCACCCATATGCATGCCAAAGATCGTGTGCCAGCAGAAAACAGCCTCCATCTACACGTGCCAGTTCAGAGACATGCCACAAGCTATGTTTATCATGTCTCATATTTGCCAAAGATTATTAAATCCTCGTATGAAGCTGGATCAGTGATGGTTTCTTGGTTTCGAAGCTGGATCAGTGATGGTTTCTTGGTTTCATATTCACGTCCACAAAACATATGGTATCAAATGTTACTCATGGCAACTGTCAGAATGTCCTTTTTGTAAAGTCGCAGGCAAATGCAATGGACCTTTCCATTTTTAGCTATGCCCCGCCCATCACTAGCTAAGCTCCACCCACACCTCGCCGTGTTGGGATTGATCGATCCCCAAATGCCCTAGTTATCAATTTCCTGAAAACTATACAGGGAAGCTGTTGAATATTTTGTAACTAATTTGACTGGGTGCTGTTGCTGCCTATGGCTGCAACAGCGCCAAGTCAAATTAGTTTCAAAATAGTCAACAAAATATTTACAAAATAGTAAAAGCAAACAATTTGTACAACAACGTACTTATCGACATCATTCATGACGTCATTCATTATGATGCCATTGTACACATCACGCAGTTAATTATGACGTCATATGATGGGTGGGTACTCTGGAAAGGTGAATTATTGGGTACTGAAAAATGAAATAAATATGGCAGTGCATCTAAATAAGTTAGAGTGAAAATGCTCGCTCAAATTGTATGTATTTGTGACCTCTAAATATTAGACAATACATCGTCTAGGTGTATTTGAACATATAATCTCGCAATGGAGGAACCTAGTTTTAGCTATGACCTGCCCTTGTCGGCATCGATCAATCCCTGCACTCCCTCAATCTCAATTTCCAGAAAACTATGCAAGTATGCTGTTGAATATTTTGAAACTAAATTGACGGCAGCAACAGCGCCCAGTCAAATTAGTTTCAAAATATTCAACAGAATGTTTATTAAGTAGTAAGGACATACAATTCGTACATCGACGCTTAGTCCATCATCAATTAAGCGTCATGATGAACTTAACAACGTCATTCATGAGCTAATTGATTATGACGTCATCCTACACGTCACGTCGTTGATTATAACATCATATGATTGATGGGGAAACTGGAATCCTCTGTTTGTCATTGTCACTCTCAGAAGCTGATTCATAACCTTCATTTCTGCTATCATCGTCAGGTAAGCTGTCTTCCTGTTCATCTTCTCTCATACCGTGTCACGTTCACTCTATAGAATACTTTCCAACATTGGTGGCGCACTTGTGTCCATTCTTTATTCACTCCTTGTACGCCATCCATTATCCTAAGTTAGTGGAGGGATACCTGGTTTTGGCACGTGGGCTCGTTTCCAAATACAGACCTAAGAGCTAACCCTATTTATAACACAAACCTGTATCTGAACATGAGATGATATTAGTGGAAAATCATATCATATTAAAGAATTGGAGAGAAGAAATATTCATGATATGCGACCAAATAATAAATGACCAAGGGGTTGACGATGACGACGACGACGACGGCGGCGGCGGCGGCGGCGGTGACGACGCAAACATTATATGATGTAGTGAAAGATACTATAAATAAACGTTAACAAGGATGTACCAATCGGGTTGTTACAGTTGGTGGGTTTCATAGTTCAGTGTTTTATGGATATTTTAGGATTTTCCTTGAAAGATATTAGCAATGAAGGCATATTTATTGAAAGTGATATTAGTAAACGAAACAGTGCAAACACGGCCATTATTAAGAACGCATTATTATAATATACTGAGAAGCTATTGGTTGATCGGTGAAGCAATGCTTGACCCAGTGTGGATTGTGAAATGCGTTTAAAATCTGGTTAGAATCAGAACATCTAATCGTCAAACTTGAGCTCAACAGCAAAGGCATATGCGTGCGTGCGTGCGTGCGTGCGTGCGTGCGTGCGTGCGTGCGTGCGTGCGTGCGTGCGTGCGTGCGTGCGTGCGTGCGTGCGTGCGTGTGAGTGAAAGAACATGAAATCTAGATTAGCCCAATCACATTGCGGCGTGATAAAGGTAAACCTAGCTGCATTGATTGTTGTCTAGGTGAACCTGTTGGAAACCTTATGTGTGACAGCAATTATCATGCTCAAATAGAGGTTTGTGGTAAACATGGCTAGTTATCAGGTATGTATTTGGAGCGAGCGCATGTTCCAAACCCAGACATCCCTCGACCAACTTACGATAATGGCTGGACAGTAATGGGTGAACAAAGAGTGGGGCCCAAGTGGTGTGAGGGTGAGCTATTGCCGTCAATGCTTGCAGGTGTTCTATAGATTGACCGTGACACCGTATGGTAGAAAATGAGTAGGAAGACAGTTTTAGCTGACGATGATAGCAAAAATGAAGGTGATAAATCAGCTTCTGATAATGACAATTATCCATTAATGATATTGTGTGGTTGAATGTACATCTATGCGTTAATCCTTTGATGTTCAAGCCGACCAAAATCAGCTTCTGTAGTGCTTTTGAGATATGTCCATTTTCCACTCAAGAGATGGATATTTTTGAAAGTTTGTCACTAGAAGGGCTGGCTCTGTAAGCAAGCCAGTCATTCAAGTGGTGGTCTTCTCTTGGCCTGCGAATGGACATTGACTATGTAATCATGACCATTAATAGATTAATCATCGTAATACTAGTAAATGGTTCATTCAGAACATTTGATTGCCTTTACTGTCCAGTACACTACAGATCAGGGCAAAATGGTCAGAGAAAATTCACAGATCCGGAACATTTTGTCCTGATCCTGATATATATATATATATATATATATATATATATATATATATATATATATATATATATATATATATATATATATATATATATATATATATATATATATATATATATATATATATATATATATATATATATATATATATATATATACTGTGGAAAAGGTGCTGGGGGATAGAACCACTAAAGCTGGTTGCATTCGCTTCCAAAATGAGGGTTCAGAGAAACATCTCACGTCCAAGAAACACAATCAATATCTATCCGCAGTTACAGAATACAGATGGGTCATTGCTTTTCGCCATCTACATTTCCCCAAAGTAGGAAAACTTCCCATCATCACAGTTTTGGAATTTACCCACGATATGAAACACAAACGTGTCCCGCCTGATTTCCTGACAGCACTATCAGCAATGGTTTGACCTTAAATCATACAACTACCATCTCTATTAAGCTGTCACTATCAACATTAAAAAATTTCGATGCAATAGCCTTTTCCAACAACATATTCCAGCATATAGGGGCATGAGTATACAATGAATTTGGAGAGCGTTGCCTTCAGACTATTGTAGACTTGAAACATGTTGATTTCTCAACGTTGTAGGTGAGTGGTATGATTGTATAAATGGTAGCACTCGATAAGGCGATGGGAGACAGATAAGGGAACAGCCTGACACGCATGCACTGACATGTATGAATCAGACAGTCTAGAGAACACAACAACTAATTCAAAAATGCCTAGTCAATAGATGATGCACAATGTAGCAATGAATGTAGGCATAATGTAACAACGGTTGTAGATATAATGTCGCAATGACTGAAGACATAATGTAACAATGGCTGTAGGCATAATGTAACAATGGCGGTAGACATAATGTAACAATGGTTGTAGACATAACGTAACAATAGCTGTAGGTATAATGTAACAACGGCTGCATATATAATGTAACAATGGCTGTAGAAATAATGTAGCAATGGCTGTAGGCATAGTGTAGCAATGACTGAATACATAATGTAACAATGACCGAAGACATAATGTAACAATGGCTGTAGACATAATGTGACAATGGCTGTAGGCATAATGTAACAATGGCTGTAGACATAATGTAACAATGGCTGTAGGCATAATGTAACAATGGTTGTAGACATGTAACAATGGCTGTAGAAATAATGTAGCAATGGCTGTAGGCATAGTGTAGCAATGACTGAATACATAATGTAACAATGACCGAAGACATAATGTAACAATGGCTGTAGACATAATGTGACAATGGCTGTAGGCTTAATGTAACAATGGCTGTAGACATAATGTAACAATGGCTGTAGGCATAATGTAACAATGGTTGTAGACATGTAACAATGGCTGTAGGCATAATGTAACAATGGCTGTAGACATAATGTAACAATGGCTGCAGACATAATGTAACAATGGTTGTAGACATAATGTAACAATGGTTGCAGACATAATATAACAATGGTTGTAGACATAATGTAACAATGGCTGTAGGCATAATGTAACAATGGCTGTAGACATAATGTAACAATGGCTGCAGACACAATGTAACAATGGTTGTAGGACATAATGTAACAATGGCTGTAGGCATAATGTAACAATGGCTGTAGACATAATGTAACAATGGCTGCAGACATAATGTAACAATGGTTGTAGACATAATGTAACAATGGCTGTAGACATAATGTAACAATGGCTGTAGACATAATGTAACAATGGTTGTAGACATAATGTAACAATGGCTGTAGACATAATGTAACAATGGCTGTATGCATAATGTAACAATGTCTGTAGGCATAATGTAACAATGGCTGTAGACATAATGTAACAATGGCTGTAGGCATAATGTAACAATGGATGTAGACATAATGTAACAATGGCTGTAGACATAATGTAACAATGGTTGTAGACATAATGTAACAATGTATGTAGGCATAATGTAACAATGGCTGTGGACATAATGTAACAATGGCTGTAGACATAATGTAACAATGGCTGTATACATAATGTGACAATGACTGTAGGAATAATGTAACAATGGCTGTAGACATAATGTAACAATGGCTGTAAACATAATGTAACAATGTATGTAGGCATAATGTAACAATGACTGTGGACATAATGTAACAATGGCTGTGGACATAATGTAACAATGGCTGTAGACATAATGTGACAATGACTGTAGGAATAATGTAACAATGGCTGTAGACATACGGTAACAATGGCTGTAGGCATAATGTAACAATGGCTGTTAGACATAATGTAACAATGGATGTAGACATAGTGTAACAATGGCTGTAGACATAATGTAGCGATGACTGTAAGCATAATGTAACAATGGCTGCATACATAATGTAACAATGGCTGTAGACATAATGTTTCAATGGCTGTAGACATAATGTAAAATGGCTAGATATATAATATAACAGTGGCTGTAGACATAATGTAACAATGGCTGGAGACATAATGTAAAAATGGCTGTAGATATAATGTAACAGTGGCTGTAGACATAATGTAACAATGGTTGTAGACATAATATAACAATGGCTGTAGATATAATGTAACAATGGATGTAGACATAATGTAGCGATGACTGTAGGCATAATGTAACAATGGCTGCATACATAATGTAACAATGGCTGTAGACATAATGTAACAGTGGCTGTAGACATAATGTAACAATGGATGTAGACATAATGTAAAATGGCTGTAGTTATAATGTAACAGTGGCTGTAGACATAATGTAACAATGGCTGTAGACATAATGTAACAATGGCTGTAGTTATAATGTAACAATGGCTGTAGACATAATGTAACAGTGGCTGTAGACATAATGTAACAACGGCTGTAGAAATAATGTAACAATGGCTGTAGACATAATGTAACAATGGCTGTAGACATAATGTAACAATGGCTGTAGTTATAATGTAACAATGGCTGTAGACATAATGTAACAGTGGATGTAGACATAATGTAACAATGGTTGTAGTTATAATGTAACAATGGCTGTAGACATAATGTAACAGTGGCTGTAGACATAATGTAACAACGGCTGTAGACATAATGTAACAATGGCTGTAGACATAATGTGACAATAGCTGCAGGCATAATGGAACAATGGCACGGAATGTTGGAGCAATGTTGGACATATTGCTTCAATGACTAAACACGCTGTACAATGACCAAACATGATGTACCAATGACCAGACATGATGTACCAATGGCCAGACATGATGTCCCAATGGCCGGACATGATGTACCAATGACCAGACATGATGTACCAATGGCGAGACATGATGTATCAATGACCAGACATGATGTACCAATGACCAGACATGATGTACCAATGGCAAGACATGATGTACCAATGGCGAGACATGATGTACCAATATATACGTGGTGTGTGCATGCATACGTGGTGGGTGTATGCATACGTGGCGGTTCGTGGTGGTTGGATGCATACGTGATGGGTGGATGACTACGTGGGGGTGGATGCATACATGGTGGGTGGATGCATATGTCGTGGTTGGTGGTGGGTGGATTCATCCGTGGATGGTGGGTGCATACGCCGAGGGTGGGTGCATACGTGGATGGTGGGTGCATACGTAGGGGTGGATGCATACGTGGTGGTGCGTACATACATGGAGGGTGGATGCATACGTGGTGAGTGGATGCATACGTGGAGTGTGTATACATACGTGGAGGGTGGATACATACGTGGTACGTGGATATATACGTGGTGGGTGGATACATACGTGGAGGATGGATACATACGTGGTGTGTGGATGCATATGTGGTGGGTGGATATATACGTGGTGTGTGGATGCATACGTGGTGGAGGGTGGATACATACGTGCTGGATGGATACATACATACGTGGTGGGTGGATATATATGTGGTGGATGGATACATACGTGGTGGATGGATACATACGTGGTGGATGGATACATACGTGGATGGTGGATACATACGTCGTGCGTGGATGCATACGTGGTCGATGGATACATACGTGGACGGTGGATACATACGTGGTGGTTGGATGCATACGTGGTGGGTGGATACATACATGGTGGTTGGATGCATACGTCGTGGGTGGATACATACGTGGTGGTTGGATACATACGTGGGGGGTGGATACAGACGTGGTGTTTGGATGCATACGTGGTGGGTGGATGCACACGCTGTGGTTGGATACATACGTCATGGGCGGATACATATGTGGAGGGTGGATACATTCGTAGACGACGGATACAAACGTGGTTGGTGGATATATGCGTGATGGGTGGATACATACGTGGTGGGTGGATACATACGTGGTGGTTGGATACATACGTGGTGGGTGGATACATACGGGGAGGGTGGATCCATGCGTGGATGGTGGATACATACGCGAAGGGTAGATACATTCTTTGTGGGTGGATACATACGTGGTGGTTGGATACATACGTGGTGGGTGGATACATACGTTGAGTGTGGATACATACGTGGTGGTTGGATACATACGTGGAGGGTGGATACATGTGTGGATGGTGGATGCATACGTGGAGGCTGGATAATTGCGTGGCGGGGGATGCATGCGTGGTTGATGGATACATACGTTGAGTGTGGCTACATACGTGGAGGGTGGATACATACGTGGAGTGAGGATATATACGTGGTTGGGGGGTGGTGGATACATACGTGGAGTGTGGATACATACGTGGTGGGTGGATGCATACGTGGTGGTGGATGGGAGCGGATCAAGTCAAAGATATGTGGTGAGTTGATAGATAGGCCATGCATCTGTGGATGTTATGGAATCCGGTTAGTAATTTGTGGCCCATTGGCAAGGAGGAAATAGGTAGTGGTAAAAGCATGCAGCACCCTGGGTTATTGAAACAACATTTCACTAACGGATTTTAATTAGACTCGTGCTTTTCATTGCCTGATATATGTCGATTGAGTGCAATGTATATGGACGCATTTGAGTAGGTCTACATCTTAGCACACCTGATCAGAATGGCCAGAGAAAATCTCTATAAATTCATTCTCTCTCTCTCTCTCTCTCTCTCTCTCTCTCTCTCTCCTCCTCCTCCTCTTCCTCCTCCCTCCCGCCCTCCCTCGACCCCCCCCCCCCCCCGCCCATCACCCCTCTCTCTCTCTCTCTCTCTCTTTCTCTCTCTCTCTCTCTCTCTCTCCCTCCCTCCCTCCCCTCCTTCTCTCTCTCTCCCTCTCTCTCTCTCTCTCTCTCTCTCTCTCTCTCTCTCTCTCTCTCTCTCTCTCTCTCTCTCTCTCGCGAACACAAGCGCATGCACGCAACACGCTCGCACACGCACACGCACACAAAGCCACATGCACGCGCATACGTACTATGTTAATGTGCTAACATCACAGACTCTCTGAAATTCTCACCCTAAATACTGTTAAACCACATCTAACATCAGAATCATCTCTGTACACCTGTTTACATCTCAACACGCGATTATATATAAAATACAACTCACAAACAGAACCTCCTCGAGTTAAAAGCAAGCTATATACATCTGTCTTTACGATTTTTATTCTGAAATCCCGAGATTCCAATCTCAAGACACGTCTGTACAGAAAAGTATTTGGAACCTCGTTTGACTGAAGTTGTAAACGAATAACACCCACACACACCCACCCCCACCACCCCACCCAGCTACTTCCAGTCGAATAAACCTGAGAATATCCGCCCCAATATTTCTTACCTGTAAGGGTTGTTACTAGTGCACGCTGGTCTATATGATGAACAGTATAGTGATGGAGCAAGCTTCTGTTCATGACCACTACCGGAGAAAGTGCTTGAATTAATTGATTAATTACCAACGTTGTTTAAGAAAATTGGAATCTCCTCAAAGAAAATCTGAATTTACAGAACAAGTAAGAGTATTTTTGAAAGCTTTATCACTGGAATGACTGGCTCGATAATCGAGCCAGTCATTCCAATGATAATTTTTAAAAAAATACCATTATTTTGTTCTGCAAATGGACATTTCACAAGACAAATGCAGAGGCCGTTTTTAACCATCTTGAGTAGTAAAGAGTTAAAATACTCAGGCGGTTACTCATCGATAATATTTATATATAGTGGTGTATGAGTGAGCTAGTGTACCGTGTATTCATGCCAGATGTGGGTGGGGTGGCCGGGTGGGTGCCGCAGGGTCTGGGTGGGTTTCATCTGGGATTGAACTCATCTGTGTTGTATAACGTACTGTTGACTGCAGATTTTCGTGATAAGATATGCAGATGATGGGATTAGGGAAGATGCGGTGGGTTTACATGCTTTTACGTGGATAATCAGATCGTCTCTGTCTTATCCAGATCTCCCAATTCCGCGAAAGCAACGTATACCGGTACATCTGTACCAAACATCTCGTGTACTCGTTGTCTGAGTTGGCTATAGACAAACTGTTGTTCTTCTCAGAGGAAGCGTTCTGTAGTTTTTCTTCAGTTGCGTCTCGTTGAGTGCATCTGAAACTCTGATTAAAGTTCTTTGAGACTGCGGTCACTGATGATGAACAATTTGTTAAGACATGTATGTAAGAAATACTGTTTCCCAAAGGGAAATCTTTTACTGACACCATACCTAGAATATTAATATGCTTCTTCAGCACCCCCCCCCCCCCCCCCCCCCCGCCCCACACATACACACCCCTAGAGAGCAAGTACACATCACAATGCTCCGCAGCGCTTCTCTTGTCTCACAAACAATCCAATATCGAATGGACCTTTCCAGGTTATCCATCCATCATATGGCGTCATAATTTACTACGTGGCGTGTAGGATGACATTATAATCAATGGCGTCATGAATGACGTAGATAAGTACGTTACGAAAGCATAATTGGTGACGGGCAAAGCGTTGTTGTACGTAGTGCATGTCTTTACTATTTAAAAATGATGTTGAATAGTTTGAAGCCTATTTGACTGAGCGGTGTTGCTGCATGCCTGTTGTTGCTGTCATAGGCAACAACAGCATACAGTAAATTAGTTTCAAAATATTCAACAGCTTACCTGCATAATTAATTGGAAATTTATAGTCCAGGGAGTTCAGCGATCGATCGATCCCAACACGAGCGTGGTGTGGGTGGAGCTTAGATAGCGATAGGCGGGCCATAGCTAAAACTGGCAGGTCCATTGAATGGGTCTATGGCGAGAACTTAAGCACTAAACTAAACTAAATTGGATGAGCATGAAACGAAAATCGACTATGAGAATTCTACCGAATGAGGATCCACATGCGCTGGGACCACGCAGAGTAAACTGTCAAGCCTATGTATGTCTTCATTTCGACAATTAGATAGGCTTCACTGCATTCTCTTCTCTATGGATTGCAGATGTTGAACGCTATAAATACATGCGCATGTATATAGCTAGCGAACGCTCTCGTGTACTCCAGGTACACTCCTTGCCAGACAGGCACCACATTTAAAAACATATTTGCCAATAATGGCTGTATTCGACTGCGACTTTTCCGTCGAGTAGATGTAGGCTTCGTCCACTTGCGCAGTGGCCGAAATGTGCTCTACGCAAACGTGCCAGTCGAATGGGAAAAAAAACCCTATCAGTATAGAAGGGGAAGAAACACGATATTGCCTAAATTTTTACAATCTTGAAAATAAAATTCACCTTTCACTGGTGTTTTCAGTCATTGTGAATGGTGAATAATAGTAGAGTTCAGCTCCCTAAGTCCCACGTTTTCATATTTTTCATCACGTGGCCTACTTCACGAAACATGCCACACGTTTTGGCTCCGGCTTCGATAAATGGCAGTCGAATAAGAAATATTCTTTATGGAGCCAATGTGCTCTGAATTTTCGGCCAGTCAAATACGGCCATTAATTAAGATATTTCAGACACAGACGATGAGAGTGAGGCTGGCGTTGCAAACTTGAGTTTAATTTGCCATGTGTAATTTATATTTAGTTAGCCACTTCATTTCTAAATAAACCAACGTCGCTGTGATGTAATGCATATTCTTTTGAAAATTTGAAATTAATCCAATTTGATATCATTACTGTCCTAATAGGGAACTCTTCCAAACAAATTAATTTAAAACGAGTCAACATCTTTCTCGTATGGGTGTTCGAAAAATGAGAAACGTGGAATTAGTCTGTGATAGGCCTATTATTGAGGATTCAATAGGACATAAATTGGTCAAATCCAGTAAATTTAATTCTTTTTAAAATATGCATCGTTGTAAACTATACAGACTACAGAATCCTGGTAAATACCAACAACGCCATTATATTAACAGACTAAATAAATACTCAACATGAGTACTTATGCAGGCTCTGAAGATAACAAATTAGCTACCCAGGGCAACCAGTTTGTTAAAATCTTATAAAAATTATGCATATCATCAGGATTTACCTTACATGTATCGGGTTTTGGATCTGATGATTTGATACTTTTCCAGTTTTGCGGTGATTGATTTTAATCAGCCGCTCTATTTTTAATTTAAAGGTGCATATTCACACCAGATTGCCTAAAATTGCTAAAAGGAATGAAATCATCATATGCTAAGATTTATTTCGTTCCATTACATATAGTCTGTAATAGTACCACAATTTAAGCCTTTAAAGGCATACAATTTTAACAATTTTATTTTCTAGTATTCGTATGTGAATATGCACCTTTAAGATTCTGCTTGTGGCAGGCTATTGTTTTATTCATTATGATTTTGTACTGTTTGCTTGCATCTATCATCTTAGTCAGTATCTTATTACCTCAATAATCATTTCTGTATTTATGATATTCTGTTATTGATGAGTGACATTCATGATTACATATTAGTGGTATGTGTTACCGTTTTACTCTAAAAAAGACTCTTTCTGAGGTTGCCTTGGTAAGATCGTTACAGGGTGAACATCTGTAGAAAACTTAAATCGGAACCGTTAGATTTTATTAAAATCTAACGGTTCCGATTTAGGTTTTCTACAGATGTTCACCTTGTTGTAACAATCTTACCAAGGCAACCTCAGAAAGACTTTTTCTAGAGTAAACCGGTAATAAGTTGCATCGAAAAGGACGTAAGCTTTTGATGTGGAATAGGATTCAAGTCCCTGGGAATCATCGCAGTGTATAATCAATGAAATACTTGTAATACAAGTTTCACGTCTCGGTTTATCATATTATTGTCATGCCCGTGGCAGCATATCGTACAAAGACCCGTAAGGGACATACAGAAACCAAATATTTTATTTTCGTAATTCGTGCGCATGACTTAGTAACTCGTGTGGAGTTACGAAAATGAAATATGTACAAAGAATATTTTTCTCATTATCATAACTCGTGCGCATGAGTTACTAAGTCCCACGTTGTCATACACACGCACGCACGCACGTACGCACGCACGCACGCACGCACGCACGCACGCACGCACGCACGCACGCACGCACGCACGAGTTACGAAAATATTTTGTTTTGCATGTCCCGTACGGGGCTCCATAATATCGCGTACCCTCGTGGTAAAATGCTACTTACAGTTATCGCAATTCGTTAAAAACCAGTACTTCAATAAGGTATCGATAGAGTCGCTTTAATTATCTATGACTTCTTCCTCTTTTCGTTCGCTGATCATACCGCCAGTATGACTATCGACATGATCATAAGCTACTACTTCTCCTTATTTTAAATCATCATAGGATCGGGATCAACATTTTTGGAAATATGATGTTTTGACGTTTCAACGGATTAGGCTTGGTTAGAGTATGCGGCTATTTATTGCGGTATTTGTAATGCAGTCTGTCATTTCGTGGTGCCACAGCAGACGATAAACTTGTGCACGTGCCACGAGTCAGAGATAGAATCTGGTGCTGTTATTTCATCTCCAGTTCTCCGATTTATTTTTGTCTTTTTGCATGACCTTCATGTCAGTTATAATTGGCTACAAGCGTCATTAATGAAAAACACGCAGTTTGTTCAAGATAAATATTGGTGCTAGGCCATGTTTGCTGGAAGCGGGCAGGCGTATTATGCCGAACAGTGTACATTGCCGAACAGTGTTCATTGCCGAACAGTGTTCATTGCCGAACAGTGTTCATTGCCGAACAGTGTTCATTGCCGAACAGTGTTCATGGACGAACAGTGTTCATGGACGAACAGTGTTCATTGCCGAACAGTGTTCATTGCCGAACAGTGTTCATGGACGAACAGTGTTCATGGACGAACAGTGTTCATTGCCGAACAGTGTTCATTGCCGAACAGTGTTCATTGCCGAACAGTGTTCATGGACGAACAGTGTTCATGGACGAACAGTGTTCATGGACGAACAGTGTTCATTGCCGAACAGTGTTCATTGCCGAACAGTGTTCATTGCCGAACAGTGTTCATTGCATAACAGTGTTCATTGCATAACAGTGTTTATTGCCGAACAGTGTTTATTGCCGAACAGTGTTCATTGCCGAACCGTGTTCATTGCCGAACCGTGTCCATTGCCTAGCATTGTTCATTACCTAACAGTGCTCATTGCCGACCAGTGTTCATTGCATAACAGTGTTCATTGCATAATAGTGTTCATTGTTTAACTATGTTCATTGCCGAACAGTGTCCATTGCCGAACAGTGGCTATTGCCTAAGTGTTCATTGCCTAATGGTGTTCATGGCCTAACAGTGTTCATTGCCGAACAGTGTCCATTGCCTAACAGTGTTCATTACCTAACCGTGCTCATTGCCGAACAGTGTTCATTGTATAACAGTGTTCATTGCAGATTAGTGTTCATTGCTTAACAGTGTTCATTGCCGAACAGTGACCATTGCCGAACAGTGTCCATTGCCGAACAGTGTCCATTGCTTAACAGTGTTCATTGCCTAACAGTGTGAATTGCCTAATGGTGTCCATTGCCGAACAGTGTCCATTGCTTAACAGTGTTCGTTGCATAACAATGTCCATTGTCTAACAGTGTTCGTTGCATAACAATGTCCATTGCCTAACAGTGTCCATTGCTTAACAGTGTTCGTTGCATAACAATGTCCATTGTCTAACAGTGTTCGTTGCATAACAATGTCCATTGCCTAACAGTGTCCATTGCTTAACAGTGTTCATTGCCTAACAGTGCTCATTGGCGAACAGTGTCCATTGCCTAACATTGTTCATTAATGAACAGTGCCTAACAGTGTTCTTTGCCGAACAGTGTCAATTGTCTAACAGTGTTCGTTGCATAACAATGTCCATTGCCTAACAGTGTTCATTGCATAACAGTGTTAACAGTCTAACGGTGTTGATTGCCGAACAGTGTTCATTGCCGAACAGTGTCCATTGCTTAACAGTGTTCATTGCCTAACAGTGTTCATTGCCTAATGGTGTTCATTGCCTAATAGTGTTCATTGCCGAACAGTGTTCATTGGCGAACAGTGCCCATTGCCTAACATTGTTCATTAATTAACAGTGCTCATGGCCTAACAGTGTTCTTTGCCGAACAGTGTCAATTGTCTAACAGTGTTCGTTGCATAACAATGTCCATTGCCTAACAGTGTTCATTGCATAACAGTGTTAACAGTCTAACGGTGTTCATTGCCGAACAGTGTTCATTGCCTAACAGTGTGCCTTGCCTAACAGTGTTTATTGCATAACAGTGACCATTGTCGAATGATGTTTATCAGCCACAGTACAAGTCAGAAATTGGTTACGACTATTCCAAGACAAAATAAAACGTAGGCCCAGGTGTTGAATATTTCGAACATAATGAACCTTTCCAGTTTATCCATCCACCATATGACGTCATAGTGAACTACATGACGTGTAGAATGGCGTCATAATCAATCACGTCATGAATGACTATTTAGTCCGTATTAAATGCTTAATAGTCCGACACGTTGTACGAATTGTACGTATTTACTATTTAATAAACAGTCTGTCGAATATTTTGAAACTAATTTGACTGGCCACTGTTGTTGCCTATGGCAGCAACAGCACCCAGTCAAATTAGTTTCAAAAATATTCAACAGCATACCTGTATAATTTTTCGGAAATTGATGGTAAGGGCGTTTGGGGCATCGATCGATACCAACACTGGGCATGGGTGGAGCCTAGGGATGGGCGGGGCATCGCTAAAACTGGAAATGTCCATTGGATTGAAAGGCATTGCAGCCAAATTAGTTGTAAAATATTCAACAGTATGCTTATTAAATAGTGAAGACATACAATTCGTACAACATGACGGATTATTAAACGTTTAAGACGAACTGAATCGGATTATTCATGACGTAATTGGTCATGACATCATCCCACGTCACGTAGTTGATTATAACGTCATATAATTGATTGATAAACTTGAATCTTTCATTCGCATAGGCGATCTTAAATATCTATCCATTTTCACTAGAGGGATTTCTAGCTACGCCCCTCCCATTTCTAGCTAAGATCCACCGCTTTGTATCCACGCGTGAATTTTACCATTTTGAGCCCTGAATAATTCCCAGAGTCTTTAGTTCAAATAACTATACAGAAAAGCAGTTGAATATTTTGACGCTAATTGACCTTTCCAGAATATCTATCTGACTTCATATGACGTCATAATCAGTTAAGTGGCGTGTAGCATGACATCATCATCATTACGTCATAAATGATTCTATTTGGCCTGTCTTTAACTCTTAAAAGTCTGACACATTGTACGAATTGTATGTCTCTACTATTTAATAAACATGCTGTTGAATATTTTGAAACTAATTTAACTGGACGCTGTTGCTGCCATAGGTTACCCAATAGCTTATCTGTATAGTTTTCTGGAAATCGCTAGTCAGAGAGTTCAGAGATCGATCGATCCCAACACCAGCGAGGTGTGGGTGGCGCTTAGCTAGAGATGGGCGGGGCATGGCAAAATATGGAAAGGTCCGTTTCACTTGGTGTTGATGTTTCCACGCTCAGAACAACAGCTCCAAGTGAAATTTCAGAAGAATGTGTATTAAATTGTAGGATCGCTCAAAGACATACAATTCAAACGGTTACTTGTGGACAATGGGGAATTCAGTTTATCCATCAATCATATGACGTCAAAATCATCTATACGATGCGTAGGCTGACGTCATAATCAACTACATCATGAATGGTATAGCTAAGTTCGTCATGACGCTTAATTGATGACGGACTAAAGCATTGTTGTACGAATTGTATATCTTTACTATGTAACATACATGCTGTCGAATATTTTGAAACTAACTTGACTGGGCGCCGTTGCTTACCTGTATAGTTTTCTGGAAATTGATAGTGAGTTCAGGGATCGATCGATCCCAACACTGGCGATGTATGGGTGAAGCTTAGCTAAAGATGAGAGGGCATAGCTAGAAACCCGGATTCCTCCATTGTGCCTTCCTATCGGACTATCGAACCTACCCCATCCGCTATCACGTGACACATATTTGTGACTGGCAGATCCGTTTATATTCTTACCCTTTCCAGATTCATCTGTGAATTCTCTGAGTTTCTTTGACTATCTTGTTTGGCCGTTTATTGGCTGCATGACTCATTGCCAGGAATTTAACAGTGGGATGGAATCCAATATTTATCTTTGCTCCGGTGATATATATATATATATATATATATATATATATATATATATATATATATATATATATATATATATATATATATATATTTATATATATATATATATATTTATATATACACGTAGTCTTAGAGATGTTTTTACAATCTTTCACATTCAAATATGCATCCTTATAAAGTGAAAGTTTGACAAAAGTCCATAATATTAACCTTAGAATCGCCTTGCATGCTTAGCACTATTCATCTTGATCAGGGGCGTGACTGTCCGTGTCTGACAGCGCAGGACAATAATATTGATACTTTGAAACCAATTTGACTGGGGGCTGTTGCTGTATATGGCTGCAACAGCTCCCAGATATTTTAGTTTCAAAATATTCATCAGTATGTTTATGAAATTGAAAATCCATCGCATACACACATTTGTACACTTCATATAGCAAGTTCATGAGTGTCAGCTAATATGGGACGTGTATGATTATGACGTCAGATACTTGAGCGACATATCGGATCTCTATATTGTATATCGTGGGAAGCATATGTTCTATATACTATGCTTTAAACCAAAAACATATTCTCTGTATATGAGCGACCTCGACTCACAGATAATGTGGTAAAGAGGCGACATTCTTATAGATTTCAGTAGAGGGGTCCATTTCTAGCTATGCCCCGCCCATTTCTAGCTATGCCCCGCCCATTTCTAGCTATGCCCCGCCCATTTCTAGCTATGCCCCGCCCATTTATAGCTATGCACCGCCCATTTATAGCTATGCACCGCCCATTTATAGCTATGCACCGCCCATTTATAGCTAAGCTCTGTCCTTGCTTTGAGCGTGTTAGGATCGATTTATATACTTTGAATCCTGAATTAACCGAATCCCAATTTCAAGGTAACTATACAGGTAACGTGTTAAATATTTTGAAACTAATTTGCGGCCTGTTAAATTAGTTTCAAAATATTCATCAGAACGTTGATTAAATAGTAAATACACACAATTCGTACTCGTACACTTGACGGACTATTGAATGTTTATACGTCATTCAATATGAATTTTGTTTGTGAAGTCAGCCCGCGCGTGACGAAATTGATACCGGCATATACTTGAGTGACAGATCGGATTAATCCATCAGCATTAAGCATGGGTGGCCGATTATCAGCTTATCAAACCATCACCTCCAGGAATACCACAGACAAGCAAAACTTTATCTAACACAATTTCAAAACAAGTTTTTAATCTCAATGCATATGCAGTGTTATAGGCCCTACTTTGATTTTCGGGTGGATCCTAAGGCATGTGAGGTGTGTTTCACCCCACCCCACCACCACCCCCACCCACTCCACCACCACCCCACGCACGCACGCACGCACGCACGCACGCACGCACGCACGCACATTCTGAGTAATAAATGTATTTGAAAATTCTTCCAAATGACATTTCCAGGTTTAGCTATGCCCCGCCCATCTCTAGCTAAGCTCCACCTATAACTCGATCGTGTTGGGATCGATCGATCCCCTAGAAAACTATGCGCGTTAGCTGTTAAGTATTTTGAACTAATTTGACTGGGTGCCGTTGCTGCCTATGGCAGGGAGTGTCAGTCAAATTAGTTTCAAAATATCCAATGGAATGTGTATTAAATGGTAAAGACATACAATTCATACAATGTGTCGGACTATTATTAAGCGCTAAAGACTGACAATATTGAATCACTCATGACGTCATAATTATGATGTCATCCTACTCGTACTTGGGGCTCGCTGGTGGTGGTCCTTTAGGTCTGGTGGTCGCAAGATCATCGAACCTGGGGCATGGTGCGCCATTGTGGCGTTCAGTGGGCGTGGCTGGACGTCCGACGCTAGCCAATATCTAGGGCATTGGCTGGCGTCGGACGTTATATTGCGCCTGTTTTGGGCCGCAGTGTTACACTGGGCCCCTGGAGGGCTGCCACCTGCTGGCACCAAGTACTAAATAACAAAACTGAGCATGTAACTACAGAGAGCCATAGGATGTGGTTCGACTTGGTGACGCGAAGTGGCGAGGTGGGGGTGGTGGTTTATGCACGTATACGCACTGGTGAGAACATTTCAATTGACGGCTATATTAAATAAGCCCACAAGCGGCAACCTTTATACTAGTGCGCGCGTGTATGGATTATTCCTCGCTTCATTTTCCCGCGCCATCACGCCGCACCGCACCTGGTGGATCTCGGAACTAGTAGGGGTCCCGGGCTGGTGCGGTTCTTCGGCGGCGGGGGAGCACTCCGGCGCGTGGTATCCCTCAGTTGAAAGCATTAGCGCAGCACTGCTGGCGTGTGCGCGGTTGCGGTGCGGCGGACTGAGTTTCTATGCGGCTGCAGCGCTGCGCCGGTATGGGATACCCTTTAGGGAATTTTTACGTCGTAGCGCTGACATTCCCCTCTACTGGTAGTGGGTCTCTCTGGTGCATTTCCAATTGTATATATGTACTTATGTTTCTGAACCTACACTACACTGCCACCATTATTACTGTATAATATCTATATAGGGAGCGAGTCGTAACTAAGTCGTAAACAACTTGTGACTCAATCCCAATTGTCCCAATAAAAATATGTTTAAATCAAATCCTTACACGTCACGTAGTTGATTATGACATCATATGATAGAAGGATAAACTTGGAAATGTCCATTGAAGCCGCACCCGCGTGAAATGTAGGAGGAGAAAATTATAAACACGAGCCATGTGTGGGTTGATCGTCCCCCACCCACCAATACCCACCCCTTGATCATATCTGTAAGTTAAAATGTATACCATGATTTTTGGCATCTATATATGTATTGTTGCAGTTGTAGGCAGTGTTTCCTAGAGCCGCAGAATACAATAATAACCATCATATGTATCACCGACAAAGTAGTTCCGCGATGAGGAAAATATACCGACTAAAATGGATGTATCGCGTATTATTACGCATTACTGTTTCTAGCGTGTGATATACTATTTCCGGTTTAGACGAATAAACCAAAAGAAAAGAAATTGCCTCAGAAATTGTTTGTACTAGATTTCTTGATAAACTGTCATGATGATACGGAAGTCAGACATTGTTTTTGATGGGACTAAATGTTACTTCCATGCGCGTGCTTACAGTAAATCAAGGTCCGATAATGAAGGTGGGCAATAAACGTATCAGATCTGTCACTCCAGAATATGAAATCAAATACGTCACTTATTAGGTGGCATTACAATCAAAACGACTCAAGTCCGCCACATACTGTATAGGGACTTTCATGGCAGATTAGTATCACCGTTATGACGAACTTGCGTCATTTTGATTGTTATCTCAGCTAATAAGTGACTTATTTGAATTATGACGTCAGATACCTGATTGATCGGATCCATCTATTGTATATAATGTATTTTAAGATGTGTTTCAAGAAGAACGGAAATATATATATATTAACACATTGGTGTGTTTGAGTATATACCACGTTTCAACCTTCCTGGACTGTCCTCGTTCAGACCATCAGATGATAAGCCCAAATATAATGTTGTTACCTACAGCTCCCGACTCATAATACCCCCACGTAAGTTATTAATAAATTAGCTCGAGTAGTTTAGAATGTCTAATCAGAAAATGATAGTTCTATAAAAGAGAGGTGGTCACTTAATACAGAATAATTATATGAGAAATGCATTTCGTTTGTCATATTATGTTAACACTTCTGTCTTAATCCGCAACCTTGACTTACCCACCCATCCACCCACCCACCAATCCACCCACCCACCAACCCACCCATCCACCCATCCACCAACCCACCAATAAACATATTTTGCATCAACCATATAAGTTCAAGCAACAATCCGTTTATTATTTTGCGCATAGGTATTTGGCCTAGTGCCAAGACTACCAAATTGTGTTTGAATAGATACAAAGTTAAAATGGCTGTATTCGACTGGGACGCTTTAGTAGACTAAATTTTCTTGCGCAGTGGGAAAATATGCTCTACGCAAACGTACCAGTTGAATGAAAAAATTCTATCAGTATGGAAGGGGTAGAAACACAATATCGCCTAAATTTTACAATCCTGAAAATAAAATCCAACTTTCAGCGCTGTTTTCAGTCATAGTGAATGGTGACTCCCTAAGTCCCGCGTTTTCTTGTTTTGCATCACGTGACCTACTTCACGAAACATACCACACGTTTTAGCTCAGGCTTGTTTCGTGCTCTGTTTTTTTTCCGGGGAATAAAAAATATTCTCTATGGAGCCAATGTGCTCTAAGTTTTCTCCCAGTCGAATACGGCCATTATGTCAACGCAAGCCAGATGTTATAAGCCATCCAACCTCACCACCCGGAGTCTAACGGCTGCCTGCTGGAAAGTTCCAGACAACGTTCAACATAATTCGTTAACTGAATCTTACTTTTAATTCTACTGAGAATTAGAAAAATTAAGTCATAGGCAATGGAGTGATCCAGTTTTAGCTGTAGCCCGCCCATCTCTAGCTAAGCTTCACGCACCTTTTACCCGCGTCAGCATCAATCGACCACTGCACTCTTCGAATCTCAGTTTCCAGAAAACTAGGTAGGATGTTGAATATTTTAAAACTAATTCGACTGTGCAGCAACAGCACCCAGTCAAATTAGTTTCGAAATAGTCAACAGAATGAATTATTAATTAGTAAAGACGTCCAATTCCTACAACTTGACGGACTATTAAGCATTTAACTCGCGTCATTCATGACATACTTATTTATGACGTCATATGATGGACTTAGAGACTGAATTCTATAAGGATGGTGTGCCCGTTGTCATGGTTCTAAAAGGGGTGTGTGCCTGTTGTCATGGTTCTAAAAGGAGGGTATGCCTGTTGTCATGGTTCTATAAGGAGTGTGTGGCTGTTGTCATGGTTCTATAAGGAAGGTGTGCCTGTTGCCTTGGTTCTATAAGCAAGGTCTGCCTGTTGTCATGATTCTATAAGGAGTGTGTGGCTGTTGTCATGGTTCTATAAGGAAGGTGTGCCTGTTGCCTTTCTTCTATAAGCAAGGTCTGCCTGTTGTCATGATTCTATAAGGAGGGTGTGTCTGTTGGCATGGTTCTATAAGGAGGGTGTGGCTGTTGGCATGGTTCTATAAGGAGGGTGTGCCTGTTGTCATGGTTCTATAAGGAGGGGTGCCTGTTGGCATGGTTCTATAAGGAGGGTGTGGCTGTTGGCATGGTTCTATAAGGAGGGATGTTTGCATATTATCTACCTGCGCGTGCGCAGTTTCTTCTGGAACGATTGGAAATATTGTCTAGTTAATTTAACCCTTTTACCACCGAATTTGTTCTGGAAAATTTTAATATTCTCATATAAAATGTCAATTTGCAGATCAAGAGAAGAGTATTTTTGAAAATGTATCACTGTAATGACTGGCTCGGTTATCGAGCCAGTCATTCCAGTGGTAAATTTTTTTAAATAATCTTTCCTTGGTCTGCAAATGGATATTTCTCAAGATCACTGCAGAAGCCGTTTTTTGGTGATAATGAGTGTTAAAGGGTTAAAAGAGGACTGAATGCTAAAAATGATCCAATCAGTGATTGTCAAACCTTCTCCGTGGTGATGTAATGGACGTCAGATGAAAATAGTTGTCGGGCGGTAGTTATAAGCCAGTTGGGCGTATCATTACCCGTGACCACCTGTATTAAAGAAACACAAGCGTTTGTGCCACCCCACCCCCAAAAAACCCACCAACCATCTGTAGCGAATGTTAGCTGTTTGCAATGCTTCATACCAAGCCGATGTAGTCAGCAACACGCACTAAGTTATGGAACAGGCGTTATTTTGGGAAATTCCTTGCAGATGTTATCCACCATTGCTGGCATATGTAAGCGACTCGAACGAATTTTATTGTATTTCGTATGAAAAGTTCACCATGTATTTCCCTATGAGGCACAATGTTGAGGATTTGCGCAACAGTGTGAATGAAGAAGCAGAAATTGACGATTTGAATCGTAATGCCAAAGACGAAAGGTCATCACGCTACGATGAATAAACTATTCTGTTGAATATTTTGAAGCCAATTTGAAGGGTGGGTATGGTGTGGTGGGGTGGGGTTGCGTGGGCTGTTGCTGCTTATGTCAGAAACAGATTTCTGTCAAACTAACTTCAAAATAGTCAACAGCTTATCTGTATAGTTAATTTTAAATTGAGATTCTGTGAATTCAGGGTTCGTGTGTTTAACAAATGTTGCTGAATACATATAGTCTTGATAAATGATGACGTAATTTCGGCTCCAGAATCGCGCGCATGCTTTCATACTGCCTATATCCATAGCAAAATGGATGAATCACTTTTATAGGCCTAGGTCAATCATATAACGCCATAATCAACTAGGTCACATGTAAGTTGACGTCATAATTCAGTGCCACAGTCCAGAATCAAAATTGACAGAAATAGTCCGTCATAAATCAGGAATAGTCCGGCAAGCTGTAGGAATCGCGTGTCTTTACTATTCAATAAACATGCTGTTGAACATAAGCAGTAACATGAATGAATGGTTTATTTCCTCTGAATTGTACACAGTTATAGAGATACAACATATTATTATTATTATTATTATTATTATTATTATTATTATTATTATTATTATTATTATTATTATTATTTTTATTATTATTATTATTATTATTATTATTATTATTATTATTATTATTATTATTATTATTTCAACAATTCTCATTATTGTTATCAATCTTATCATCATAGAAAATAATTTGACAAGAATCGTCAGTGTGTCAGTATATCAGACATGTGAAAACTGGTCGGCCAATCCTTGACTTTTTAGTCTTGGTGCGGTGGTCCAGTGGAAAGATGCCTGGTTGCTGATACTATGCGGAGTTGCAGGATGACGGTTCGATCCCCCGACCGGGAGATGGTGATCAGCAAATTAAACTAACGGGTGCAGCGCTGTCGGCTAAGTTAGCACATGGAAATTGAAGCCGCACGTTGCCAGTGCGTCAATAAAATAAAAATACATATACTGCCAGAGCCGTGCTGGAGTCAGAGTACAATAGGTGTAAAAGCCTAGGATTGATTGTGACAGATGCATCCACAGATAGTCCCATATGAATCGTCAGTGTGTCAGTATATCAGACATGTGAAAACTGGTCGGCCAATCCTTGACTTTTTAGTCTTGGTGCGGCGGTCCAGTGGAAAGATGCCTGGTTGCTGATGCTATGCGGAGTTGCAGGATGACGGTTCGATCCCCCGACCGGGAGATGGTGATCAACAAATTAAACTAACGGGTGCAGCACTGTCGGCTAAGTTAGCACATGGAAATTGAAGCCGCACGTTGCCAGTGCGTCAATAAAATAAAAATACATATACTGCCAGAGCCGTGCTGGAGTCAGAGTACAATAGGCGTAAAAGCCTAGGATTGATTGTGACAGATGCATCCACAGATAGTCCCATATGAATCGTCAGTGTGTCAGTATATCAGACATGTGAAAGCTGGTCGGCCAATCCTTGACTTACTAGTCTTGGTGCGGTGGACCAGTGGAAAGATGCCTGGTTGCTGATGCTATGCGGAGTTGCAGAATGGCTGTTCGATCCCCCAACCGGGAGATGGTGATCAACAAATTAAACTAATGGGTGCATGACTGTCGGCTAAGTTAGCACATGGAAATTGAAGCCAGTGCGTCAATAAAAAAAAAATACATACATACATACATACATACACTATATAGTATAGGAAGAATAAATTGAGCAGGTCACCAGTCAAATTACTTTCAAATATTCAACAGCTATTAGGTTATTTGTTTATCAACAGCATACAATTCACACACTTGGAGATGACACAAATCGAATACACGCATAGAATCTTCGGCAGACAAATTAGTTTCAAAATATTCAACATTTATTCGATTGTAATCCTCATAATGACATACAATTCGTACTCAAATATGCAGGTAGGTTGGGATGGACGTGGCTGGGTCTCACTTCTCCTTTCGTTTTCATTTACATGTAAGAGAGAAGAGAAGACCGGGTGAACACACTATGCGCTATAGGGTTGGGGTGTGGGTAGGTGAGGGTAAATGATGGTCGTAATAATTAAAATTGGTGATAATACTAACGATGACACTGGATGATAATAATATGGATTACAATCTTGAAGATATAAAAGTGGCAATAGTTGGTGATTATGATTTTATATTATATTATGTTGGGTATTTTGTGGTCAGCCCGACAAGGGGTGGGGGGACGTTGGTGCCATATGCAACAACAACCGCTGGTCGGACTGGTCCCAAAACTCGCAACAGCTTTTCCCTGTGCAGTTACCTTGAGATTTGTACTGCGATAAATAAGGTTCAAAGTATATAAATCGCACAGCACCCAGTCAAATTAGTTTCAATATATTCAACAGACTACCTATAGTTTTCTGGAAATTGAGATTCAAAGAGCGTGGGGATTAATCGATCCCAAAACGGACAAAGCATGGGTGGACCTTAGCTACATATAGGTGGGACATAGCTAAAACTGCATTGCTCCATTGCCTTGCATATTTTACAAGGGCAGTTATATACCCGTCCTCGTGTACACACTCATATCTACAGTTGACCTAAACTATGTCGGGGCCTATGATGTTTGAAGTTAGTGGTTGGATTGACCTATATGATCAGGTTCCTGATTTAGGAATCCATTTCCTCAGTCGATCGCATGACGTCATAATCAACTAAGTGGCGTGTATGATGACGTCACAATAATTACTCCACAAATGACTATCTACTCCGTCTTAAACGCGTAATAGTCCGTCAGGTTTTATGAGTTGTATCTTTTTACTATTTAATAAACATACTGTTGAATATTTTGAAACTAATTTGACTGGGCGCTGTTGCTGCCATTGGTAGTAACAGCACCTAATCAAATTAGTTTCAAAATATTCAACAGTTTACCTGTATAGTTTTCTGGAAATTGATAGTCAGGGAGTTCAGGGATCAATCGATCCCAACACGAGCGAGGTGTGGGTGGATCGTAGCTAGAGATGGACGGGGTATAGCTAAAACTGGAACGGTCCACTTCTCGTTACCATTCATTCCATGTCGAGGCCGGTTTTTATTTTCAGTCGCTAATTATGTCATTAGTTCCGCAGTTGTTTTGCACTGGTACCCATTTATACTCCTGGGTTGAGAAGGCAATGCCTGAACGATTACAATAACCATGCATGAGTATAACGACAGTGAGATAGTACCACCACTGAAGCGCGAACCTGTGTTCCACGGTCAACTTGCCCTGATATGAGCGCTAGCCAGTACGCCAAGTCGCCTCATAACTCTTAGATGTTTGGAGGCGCGTACGCTCCAAAATTATAATGCGGTGGTCGTCAACGCATCTTCTGATTGGTTAATAGTATTCATCCAGTGATTGAAGGAAGAAAATGGTACGGAAACATATCCTGAATTCACATGACTGCGTGACTGGACGTCTTAGGCGTGATTAAATAAGAGGGAGAGATAAAATTTGGTCAAAATTAGGTCCGCGGTTTCCAAGATACAACCACGGCAGATGAACAAACAAATATACAGACCTAAATGGCCCCGGCCAATTTCTGCCTACATGCGATGCCAGGGCCGGATTACTCACTAGGCTACTTAGGCTACAGCCTATGGGGTCGCGCTTAAGGGGTCTCAATCATTAAACAAAAACCCCATAAATTTAAGGGGTTTTTTTCTAATAGGGTACGTAACGCAGCGAAGAGACATACACGGTACCACTACAACAATACAGTCGTCTTGATTAATGTCCATTTGCACTCAAAGAGAATGTCCATTTGCACTCCAAGAGAAGGGTATTTTTGACAATTTACAACTGGAATGACTGGCTCAGTAACGGAGCCAGTCATTCCAGTCGTAAATTTTCAAAAATATTCCTATCTTGGCCTGCAAATGAACATCGGCTCTGCAAAGGTGTGAAGCTTATTGTCCATTTAATACCACTCTGATGGTCAAAAGAATTCTACAGTGGTGCTGAGGAGTGCCCATTTGCAGGACGAGAGGATGATATTTTCATAAATTGACTGGTAAATTTACAAAATTGTCTTAACTTGGCCTTCAAAAATTATACTTCTCTTGAAAAATCTTAACCAATTAATAATTAATAAAATTAAGCCGCTGATTGCATCCCGAACGTCTGGATTTGACGATCAAACCTTTATATTAGGGGATCCAGCCTAGGGCCTCTCACCAGCTTAAGCCGGCACTGGGCTGAGCTGTTACGGGCCATAATAGGACATGTTTAATCTTGCCAGAACAGAGAAAACACATATTTCACGGTGGTGTAGGCGCCAAGTCTTTTTCCGATGGCCAAATATTAAGAAAATCATTTATAATTAGGGTAGTGGTTTATTGATTTATTTACACCCAGACCTTTTTACAATGGCGGTGGTGGATGGGTGGGGGTGCATAAGATTTACGCGGAGCGACTTATATTAGGGCTACGAGAGGATTTTAGGAATTTCTAGGGTTGGCTGCTAAAGCCCGCCAAGTTGAGTCTACCCCAATGATGCTTCATACATTCCGAAACATGTCAGTAAACTAACTGGAAATATAAATACCCAACACGCGTCTGCGTGGTTGGTTTTACAGAGAGATACTGTTACTGCATTTCTATTAATAGCCCGTAAACGCGATTGAACGTCCATTGCATTCTCAGCTAAGGGATCTAAGCCCTTTAATGTTGACTCGTCGACGGTATAGCGAGTTGCCTCCCTTGAGGACAAATTTCCGCGTAAATATATTGCGTATTGTGTGGTAGGCATAATACTTGTGTTCGGATTCCATATTTCGTCACTCGACTACCGCCTACCTGTCTGCCTCCCTACCTACTTACCAACCTACCTACTTACTAACCTACCCAGCCACACACCCACCCACCACGCACACACACACGACCACCAGGCCACCCGCCAACCCAAAACCTAACCCGCCACCAAGCCACCCAACCATTCGTCCACCCACACCTCCATCCATTCATCAATCCACCAATGCACCCACCCACCAATCTATCCGTCCATCCATCTACTGACCCACCCACATGTCCACCCACCCAACCTCTCAGCCAGCCAGTCAGCCAATTATTATTATTATTATTATTATTATTATTATTATTATTATTATTATTCAGATTTCATCCAAATATGAGACGGGTTCAGAGAGGGAGGTTCGTGATTGGATCCAAGCCTTAACGGGAGAGAATGTTGGCTCTGGAGCTATTGAAGTTGAAAAGAACCTCAGGAATGGGCAGGTACTCTGCAGGTATGGAAACAAATAACGATTTCATTAAATACGCCCCTCCACAATCTAACTAACTATACAGAAAAGCTGTTGAAGGTTCTTTAGCAGCAGGTAGCGGCTCAATATATTTTCAGTCAAATTATTTTCCAAATATGCAGCATATCGAGTTAAAACCCACGGAAAATGGAAAACCGAAGATCGCGTGCGACCTGGAGCGTTGTGAATATTCATGACGTCGTAAGCCGCGCGAATGTTTCTATGCTAATCCCCGACTCCTCATCCAACGTCTGCCCCCTGATAGCACTTGTACGACGGCTAAAAGGTCCGCGTTGTGCCACATATAAAATGAGATTATGCAAAGGAGTAATCAATCCATTATTTTGTTAGAAAACTTAATTATTTTACCAACAGTTTTACTCAATATCTAACAATGTTAGAACTTAGAAAATAAATGTTTTGCGATGTTCACACATCAAGTCCGTTTGTCAGACGATAAACTGGAATCGTTGTAATGTTGAATCTGACTGACTAATCGCTAAAGAGCTTACGACGTCATGAATATTCATAGCGCTCCAGGTCGCATGTGATTTAAGGTCTTCCGTGGAAAATGTAGTCTGCAGAAATTCAACAGGGCAGGCGGTTAAACTAATTTGACTGGAAGTTGTCGCTGCCTTAGGCAGCAACACTTTCCACTTTCTGGTCGAATTCACCTTTCCAGAGTATCCATCCATCATCTGACCTCGTATGACGTCATAATCAGCCCAGCGCGTGTACGATGACGTCACAATCATTACGTCGCAAAGGGTTCTATATATACCGTCATCAAATATCAAATGGTCCGACACGTTGTATGAATTGTATGTCTTTGTAATTCTTTGCTATTTAATAAACATGCTGTTGAATATTTTGAAACTAATTTGACTGGGCGCTGTTGCTATACCTATGCGTGCGCGCACCCACATACGCTCAAATACGTTCTCAAGCATACACGCGCGCACGTACGTACGCACCTCCGTGTGTTTATGTAGCGTTATGGCCTGGTCCACTGTTATTTAGCTTCTTTCTCGTGTAATCTTAGATTACGTTCTTTAGACCTGATCGCAAAACACTAAGCAAGTTGATGCCATGCCAACAAAACAACAAAACAACAACAACAACAACAACAACAACACCAACAAACATATATGCATATGCTCAATCGAAATCTGTTTATACATAAATAGCTAAATATTATATATTATGTAATCTCTATACTTCAGCGCCCCCAAAACCACCACGACTAATAACACGACCATGATGAACAACAACAACAACAACAACAACAACAACAACGACGACGACGACAACGACAACAACAATTTCGCATATTTTATTATAGCGTTGCTACTAACAAATTGGTTTGGAAAATGAAACAAAGAAATGAGCAATTTTGTGATTTCTGTCATACACCTCCTCTGCAGTAGTCTTGACGTCTGTCTATTTGCAGGTCAAGAGAAGTCTATTTTTGAAAATTTACCACTAGGATGACTGGCTCGGTTACCGTGCGCACGAGTTACGATGAGAAAGAAATAATGTCCACATAAGGGACATGAAAAAGCTAAATATTTCGTTTTCGTAACTCGTGCGCAAGCGCGACTTAAAGGTGCATATTCACAGTAAAATTTCTTTAAATAAAATTGTTTAAATTATACACTTTTAGAGGCTTAAACTGTGAGCCTATATGTAATGAAACGAAATAAATCTTAACATATGATGATTCCATTCCATATAAATTAATATAATTTTTTAAGTTGCTAAATTGAAATAGAGACAAAAGAGCCAATAACGGGTTTCATCAGCTGTCTTTCCCACATCCCTGGTGGTATACAACTCACAGACAAATTTCTCACATAGAATTGCAGTATTCGGTGATAAGTCAACATGTTCGCCGAGTTGGGCTAAGCTAAGCTGATGACATTCAGATGACTTTAAGAGATTGAATGATTTTCTCTTAGCGACTCCAAATAATGCACTAGTGCTATCACAACCTGTAAGAGAATGAAACCCAGGCAAAGACAGACAGATAGCTGGGCCCAGTACTTGAGCAACTGTATGTATTGGTATGTATCGCAATTTGTCCTTTGTGCCCGTACGGAACCATAGTTCAGAACAGTGAAGCGAACGATACGTATATATACTAAGTACTGCCACGTCTGTATCAGGAGACTGTATAACAACACGCATGTGGTCTTTTGAAGCGTGTAGCGCGTGCAACATCATACACGTATCTGCTTCCTCGTGATCTGATCGAAGTTCTTCCAAATACGACGAATTGTTCGCTGAAATGACAACAACATCCATTCCATCGTTAAAGCCACCAGCAAGAATGACGCAATTGTCAGCAGATAGCATATTTGGACCAGTATCACGCCACCGCTTGCTGAGAAATGCAACCAGGTTACTTTTGTTGCTTGGATTGCTGATGTACTTGGCCCATTGCTTTGGAACGGGAATATTTTCTCCAGCAATCTTTACTTCCAATGCTGTTGATGACCCACGTTTTAGCCGCTCTTCCGCTTTGAGAGATTCCAGTCTATCATATCTGTCAAAAACTATATCTACTCTGTTGCAGTCTTCTTGATTCAGTGGAACTGTAAAGATGTGCCAGTATTTATCAGCCAATTCTCCAAATGTAGACGTACCTCCAGTTTTAACCATTTGCACAATTGCCATGCCATCTACTACATAAGCTGTTGCGCCTGTCTTGTCAACAGGTGGAAGCCGTCCATCAACATTTACTTCCTTTTCTAGTTCACTTAACAAAACACTTTTCACATTCTTTCTTAGAGTCCCATCCGTATGTGACAATGATAGTGGAACAGCAGACAGTTCATACGTCATCACTAGTTTTAAATCAACATCTCTGGACCTTGCAGCAATAATTAATCGACCAAATAGTTCGCGGTCAGATCTCACATTGTGAATTTTTTCATCATTTGTTTTGAGTTTTTTCTTCTGTGCTAGGCTGGCAAATGTTTTAAGTTTTAAGTGTGGCAACGTGTCCCAAAAGCTTCTCGTGTTAGTGTCCAGCCGCTCCTGAACAAAATTGTCCATAATCTCCTTACCAATGTCACAGGCGGAAACAAGTCTCTTGGCGATTTCACTAGGCAATACCACGCCAGTTGCAATGTTTACAAGCGGAAGACACTCGCTGTCGTCGTTTTCCGCAATATTAAAGGGATTGGTCATTATATCTGATGAGAACATCGAAAGTATCTTCTGCACATCGGTTTCATCCCTGTTCATTCGATTAGTCCCCATTTCCTTATGTACTCCAAACATGTGACTATCTTGTAACCCACACATTTGCTTTGTGACCGTTGTTATGGCTGCCCTCTCGTGGCTAGTTAAAAACCACCTCTCCAGAGCTCCTGGCTTTTGTGTTATTCCAATAATACCACCTCTCATTTTTGGAATCCAAATTAATCGATTGCTCTAAGGCCATATCTGTACACACTTGATTGAATGGATGGTGTGAGCGACTTACGGAATGATTTCCATTCAAGAATTGTTCATGTACATGGGGATGTGTACTTGGAAGCATCTTCATGTCCGCAAGATATATTGGCAGTCATCTTGCATAATTGGTTCTGTCCATGCTGTAGAAATATGGCGCCATAGCAGCAGTAGCAGATAGGTGTGCCTGCCAATCTCCAGTTCTCTCAGCTCTTATGAATCCAAGCAGCAGCTCTACCATATGAATATATGAGTTCCAAAATGCGAACAGGTGTGATTTCGAGCTTGACTCAACTTTAAAGGATTTGAACAGCTGTTGCAATTTATTCACGTACATACACACCTCTTTGAAATTTTCTTGCAGTGCGTCTAAGTCGTCAATGCTGCTTCGGCACATCTTAATTTTCTCATCCAGACTCTCCAAATCTGTTGGAGTAATGTGGTCTTCATGTTGTCCATTTTGTTGAACCCATTTGGAAAAAGACTGCCATTGTAATCGCAGCAGCGCTTCCAGAACCTCGCCTTTGGTATATGCATGCAAAATGTATGTTGGATATATGTTAGGTCGATATCCGTCTAAATATCATATATGGTGAATCTAATACGATATTACTTTGAGTTATGACACGATCATGCGTATATCGTTGTGCACTGTGGATACAGCCAAAGCCTAGACCCCCTATGCAAAGAAATCAGGATAACTAATTAGTGCTACCACAATTTGTTTGTACAACAGGGCTTAAAATGTGTGGGACATGTCCCCCAAGCCACAGCAAGTGTCAGACCTTCCGAATACTGGGTGTGCTACGTCACGATTCTGACCTAGCTTTAGCTCCTGGACTAGTTGTACGCCATCAAAGGCAATCGACGTAATGGCTATGACCACGGCTTAACCCTATAGCCCTTCTCATCCTGAATTCAAAATCAGAATGCAGAGTAATCTTTTATATCCAAAATCTGTACTTTGAATAATTCAGATTTTACAACATGAGCTTACTAACCTACCCAGCCACACACCCACCCACCACGCACACACACGACCACCAGGCCACCCGCCCAACCGCACATAATTTATGCATATAAAAGTATGCAATTTTAACAATTTTATTTTCAATCATTCTGGCGTGAATATGCACCTTTAATAATTCCTGAGCACGCCCGAGTTACGAAAATGAAAAATGTGCAAAACAAATTTTCTCATTATCGTAACTCGTGCGCACGAGTTACTAAGTCATGCGCACGAGTTATTAAGTCATGCGCACGAGTTATTAAGTCATGCGCACGAGTTATTAAGTCGTGCGCACAAGTTATTAAGTCGTGAGCACAAGTTATTATGGCGTGCGCACGAGTTACGAAAATGAAATATATTGTTGTTGCATGTCCCTTAAGGGGCTCCGTACTTTATTGGGTTTCTAATGATTGTAAACACACCCATCCTGCATCAGATCTGTTATGTCATGTTTTTATATTTTATTTTAATCTTTATTTGCAAGTAGCAAATATTAAAGTAGTCGGTCTGTCAATCTGTCTATCTGTCAGATTTTTTTCAACATTTCAAGACCACCGACATCGCATCTACGGCTAGTCACAAATTCTTCTTTATTTTACCCATTTAAACCATAAATTCCCAGTATTTCAATTTCAAATAAACTATGCTGATAATTTGTTGAATATTCTGACTCTAATTTGACTGGGACCTGTTGCTGCTCACAATCAAATTAGTTTCAAAACATCCAACAGAATATTTATCCAAATTTTATGAGTTTTTTTTTAATTTGGCCTTCCGGGGTCAAATTGTAAATATTCTTATTCTAATGTGTGCGGTTTTATTTATTCATTGTAGATTGATGCAAAAGGTTTTAGAACTGACGCCACCCCAGACACTGCCAGAGGCATGCAGAGGCCTGACAATTAAACCCAATACATCTCAGATGCCCTTTAAGCAGGTGCGTGATTAGCAACATGGCCACTATGCACGGGTTGTCCTAGACAACTTGTCTATAGATACTATAGGACGTCATCAATCAGAAGATAACAGATTGATCCGATCTGTCACATAGGCACCTGACGCCATAATCAATGACCACCACCACACCCCCCCCCCTCTACTTATGTGACGTCATAATCAGAATGATGTATAGCTCCGTCATGAAAATTGAAACGTCTGTCATAAAGGTGTACAAATTATGATCTTGATGAATTAAAAATTTTAAAAGATTCCGTTGAATATTTTGAAACTAATTTGACTGAGATCTGCAATACACACCCACCCACCCACCCATCCATCCATGCAGTCACATATCCATTCATCCATCCATCCATCCATCCATCCATCCACCCACCCACCCATCCACCCACCCACCCATCCACCCAACCATCTATCCATCCCCCATCCATCCATCCATTACCTCATCCATCCATCCGTGCATCCATCCATCCATCTATCCATCATATCCATCCACCCACCCACCCACTCACCCATCCACCACCCACCCATCCATCCATCTATCATATTCACTGATTTACTTATGTATCTATCTCAGATGGAGAACATTGAAGTGTTCCTGAAGGGTACTCAGAAGTATGGTGTTCAGAAATCGAGTTGCTTCAACACAGCTGACCTGTTCGATGGCCGCAACATGGCCATGGTTGTCTCAACATTGCTTTTACTAGGATCCGAGGTAATTTTGAACGCAGCCTACTTTACCACTCAAACTTGTTCAAGAAAATTTAAATCTTCACACAGAAACGTCCATTTTGGAGATTAGGAGATATTTTATTTTTTTTAATTTACTGCTGAAATTACTTGCTAGTTTATCGAGCCTGCCATTATGGTCGTTAAATTTTTTAAATAGTATTCACTTGTCCTGCGAATGGTCACCTCCCCGGGCCACTACAGAAGCCGTTTTGCCCGTGGTGCGAGTTAACCATTTAACATTCATATCAGCCAATAACTGCCTCTGTAGTGTTCTTGAGAAATGCCCATTTACAGACCAAGAGAAGAATATTTTTGAAACTTTACCACTGGAATGACTGGCTAGAGCCAGTCATTCCAGTTTGTACATTTTCAAAAACAGTCTTCTTAGTCTGCAAATTAAAATTTGCTATGAGAAAATTGAAATTTTCTTCAACCAATTCGAGCGTTAAAGGGTTAATACGTGAACAAAGATTAACCATTCGAACGCAAAAAAAAACAAAGCACCAAAATACATTTTGAATCTAATTCGACTGGAAGCTGCTGCTGACTAGACCTAATTTGAAAATATGCTTATGTGTGCATACTGATGTTGAAACTCAATGCATCCATACACCTGGTTAAAGTATACAAAAAACTCATACAATTAAAGCCTGGACAATACTTTTCAATGATGCTCAGTGAAGCGTGAAAAATGGGTCACGTTGGCCTACTTTTGATACATGACAAACCAATAGCCTACAATGCACTATATGTTTAGTGAACCAGGAAGTATATGTCAGTGACCTACTTGTGATATGCGACACACCCTAACGTACAATGCACACATACACCAAGTTTGGTTAGTTGTATAATGTTCAATGAACTGTTCAGTGAACCATATGGGTCGCTTCAGGCCAGTAATGGTTGATCAATCTCGCCATTATAACTCATGATTCCTTAAAAGCGAGTCAAGAACCAAAACACCTGGCTACAACAACAAAATAACTTCTTCTTCCGCCACCACTACTCAGAGCCGGGTGTATGCAAGGGCTGGCGGGGCTGTATGTGGCCCCCTAAAAGTTGCAATAAAAAATTTTTTCGACCATTTTAATTATTTTATAATAACAATATCTAACTTTAAAGGAAATTAGTAGTAGTAGTAGTAGTAGTAGTAGTAGTAGTAGTAGTAGTAGTAGTAGTAGTAGTAGTAGTAGTAAGTAGTAGTAGTAGTAGTAGTAGTAGTAGTAGTAGTAGTAGTAGTAGTAAGTAGTAGTAGTAGTAGTAGTAGTAGTAGTAGTAGTAGTAGTAGTAGTAGTAGTAGTAGTATGTATAAATAATATAATATACCAATGGGCAATGCACTCAGCCCCTCATTTCTTAGCCTACATGATACTTCTCTAAAGTTCCTTCACTTCATTGAAAATCTGTCATCTATCTGACTAGCTCAGGGTGCGGGATGTTTGATAGTCAAAACAAACAGCGCCATACCATTTGTCGTCTGAACCATCTGCCAACAAGCGGACAAGCGGTGTAACAGAGTCATTAGGTCTATATCTGCGTTGCTGTCTGCAAGGATTTTATTTCTGAGAGAATCTGATTGTCTGTGGACTAAATTCAGTAAACATGTGATGACGGCCCTGAATTCTGCATTGTCAAAGTGCCTTTTACATCAGCACAGTCTCAATTTATGAATAAACTGCGTTGGTGCTTCACTTGTTTATTCTCATCTTATACAACGTAATTTCACAGTAAGCCGACCGTGAGGTGAGCGGTAAAATATTTTAATTCAATTTGAAACTGTTGTCTGAGCTAGCAAATAAAGTTTCAAATTTCCAGTTGCCATTGTGAGAATCTATATCATGTCCCGCCCCAACTCTTGTTCCATCGCTGTAGTCTATTGGCGCATCTAGATGTTTTTTGGGGTCAGAACCAACCTCTTGACTTGAAAAATAGACCAATATTCGCCACCTGAGAGCATCTAGATTTCAAAATCTTTAGGGGGAGGACCTCATCCTTAACACAATCCTATATATGCCCTGCTAATCAGTCTGGTGCCTGAACAATGGGGCCCCAGAAAATTAATAGCCCTGGGCCCCAAATAGACTAAATCCGGCCCTACTACTACTACTACTACTACTACTACTACTACTACTACTACTACCGCCGCCGCCGCCGTCGCCGCCGCTGTTGCTGCTGCTACTGCTTCTTCTCCTGCTGCTGCTGGCGCCGCCGCTGCCAGTGATGCTGCTACTGATCTTTTTGTCCATGTTGCTACAGCAAAGCCTAACTGACGAATTGTCAAATGCACGGGTGATAACACAGGCAGTTCTTTCCAGCAGTATATATTAATCTGTTTTATATGTTGTTATTTTCAGACTCAACGTCATAAAATGCAAGGTCCAGTTTGTGGTCCCAAACCATCAGAAAAGAACATCCGTAATTTCACAGACGAACAGCTTCGGGCCGGACAAGGAATGATTGGCCTACAGGCTGGAACAAACAAATGTGCATCACAGGCTGGCATGAAGATGGGTGCATCCAGACACATTGCTGATATCAAGACTGATGACATGTCAAGGGAAGGTCAAGGTATCATTGGTCTTCAGGCCGGAAGTAATAAAGGTGCCAGTCAATCTGGTATGTCCATGGGTGCCGTCCGACACATTGCTGATATTCGTGCAGATGATATGAGTGCGGAAGGTCAAGGTATCATTGGTCTTCAGGCCGGAAGTAATAAAGGTGCCAGTCAATCTGGTATGTCCATGGGTGCGGTCCGACACATTGCTGATATTCGCGCAGATGATATGAGTGCGGCAGGTCAAGGTATCATTGGTCTTCAGGCCGGAAGTAATAAAGGTGCCAGTCAGACTGGAATGTCCATGGGTGCAGTCAGACACATTGCTGATATTCGCGCTGATCAAATGGATGCGGCAGGCCAGTCTATCATTGGACTTCAAGCCGGAAGCAACAAAGGTGCCAGTCAGGCTGGAATGTCCATGGGTGCAGTCAGACACATCGCTGATATTCGTGCTGATCAAATGGATGCGGCAGGCCAGTCTATCATTGGACTTCAAGCCGGAAGCAACAAAGGTGCCAGTCAGGCTGGAATGTCCATGGGTGCAGTCAGACACATTGCTGATATCAGAGCAGATCAGTATGTGGGACAAGATGTTAGCTTACAGTATGGCTCCAATAAGGGCGCGAGTCAAGCAGGCATGAACATCGGCAAGGGTAGACACATCACAGATTAAGCACATACCAAAAACCAGAATATAACGGTTGTGGCATACAAAGAGGCTTTTTTACCATCTATTGCAAAATATGTCTTGACACAATGTGTACACATTCACTTGTGCCTCTGTTGTTTTTATTATTTATAAGTGTAATCATTGTTCCGTAAATGATTCACAATTAAGTTGAAGAATTGTACAAATATCTAAGAAAAATGTTAATTTAAAAAAAATCAAAATGTCTCTATTGATCAATTGTATTCATTCAAAGCATGTCTGAATGCAATCAAATGGATGCGGGAAGCCAGTCTGTCATTGGACTTCAAGCCGGAAGCAACAAATGTGAACAGAAATTACATTATATGTGAACAGAGGTTATATAATTAAACAGATTTGCTTCACAACATCTATGTTTAATGTCTCCGTCAGATACCTTTACATTGATATTAAATGATGTAGCTTATAATATGCCAATCAAATAATTGGATAATGTACGATTCCATAAAAATTACACGATTACCCAATTCGGGAGCACCGATTTGGCTGGTATATGATTTGGTGGGAGGTGGGGGGGGGGGGCTGATGCCAGACCTTAAAGATTTATTAGCATCTGCTATAAATAGACTGGGGGTTTAGAGTTCATGTTTAGCAAAGGACAGATTTGTGTAAATAGCCGTGCAAAGAAATCTAGATATATTAGCAGAACCTTAATTCCATTGACCACAAACATAGTGAGACACATATTCCTAAAAGTCTATGGTGAAACTTTAATTGTCTGAATGGTGCAAGTCACTAGACAATAATTTCAGTGGGCAATAAATCAGGACTTGCTAAATATTTTGAAAACAATTTGATTGAAAGTTGTTGGTGGCTTAGCCACCAACAACTTTCAGTCAAATCGTTTTCAAAATATTCAGCATATACAGAGTTAACTCCTGGATACATTCTTTATATTTAAGATGCTGAAGGAGTGTTGCTGTTATAGCAACTTTCCTAGTAATGCAGGTTACTGGCCCAATACTGCACCATATTGACCTGGTATTGGTTCAGTACTGGCCCGGTAAAGTGCATTATCAGAAATTATTCTAAAAATTACCATCAGTTATCATAATCTGGTTAGTTTGTTAGATCGACTGGCAGTTCCATGCTCCAATGCTTGGGTAGATCTGGTGACATTACAATTCATCTCGTGCTATGCTTTGTACATAAATATTCTTACTATACTATGTGTATATTATTCGATATTCTGCTCCGATAATTTTATATACCACTCCTTTTACCCTACTTGATCCCGAAGTCCTAAGACACCACACTATTTTACAACTTAATAAGTATTCTGTTGAGAATTTTGAAACTAATTTGAAGAGGAGCTGTTCCTAGGTCCCTCCTATCAAATTGGTTTCAAATTACTCAACAGGTTACATGTATGGTTGCTGTGACATTGGGTTTCTGGGAATTCAGGGTTCAATGGGTAAATAACCATTTCCCCCAAATAAGTAGGTCAGTGCTGTCTATCACAGGCCATGTGAGAGGTATGAAAGGGGTCACCAGCAAAGCTAGGCGTTTTCTGTGTACAAATCGGCCACCTTAAGTTATACATTTATGGTGAGAAAATGATAGGCCCTATTTGTTCAGGCATGAGTCTGTCCTTCTGCCCCCAGATGCTTTGCATAGATAGAATTGACTTATAGAAGTATTTAAATAAACAAAGAATGTTATTAATTTTTAATTATTTAATTAATTATTGATATTAATAATATCATCCTTATTATTATTATTATTATTATTATTATTATTATTATTATTATTATTATTATTATTATTATTCTCAAAAGAATATGTGGAATTCCACAATTCGTTTCGTGACTCTATAGGTACCTGAGTCGGAGTGTTTACCAATTTTCCTGTCCTAAAGCTCTGAAAAGGCATTATTTTGATTGGTCGAAAGTGGTGCTGGCGAATACGGTTGGATATAATTATTCAATGCTTATTGTATATGTCTTTTTTATTATTGTTTTAAAGTTTTATTTCTGTGGAATAGCTAATTGACAGTTTGTTACAATTGTCATGGAGTACGTACATTTTAACGTATTATTTAGTTATTATTCTTAATATTATGTATAATACAAACTCGATATACGATATTAGTATCAGGATAAAATCATGCCCTGGTATCACGGCTTACTGGCCCAGTACTAGGTCAATACTGGCCCAGTACCCGGCATTATCAGGGTGGTGATGAAATTAACATTATAATTCCAATTCTAGCTACTAAGGCTTTCTGATAAAAATACTGACAAGAGTTCGATTTTCATTTCTTTCTCTTTGTTTAGCAGCCTCTCTCTCTCTCTCTCTCTCTCTCTCTCTCATTCAAACTGGACACTGTCGCTGTAAAGTTCAATGCAAATAAACTATTGAAACAACATGAGTGTTTTCATTGTTCTGTTGCTTTTATAATAATTTCACTTCTTAGTATCATTGCTATCAAACTTATATAACTAGCAAGTAAAGTTACGGGCAACCTCGTATCTCTCCCCAGTAAAATAAGGTTTATCATGCCGAACAGACAGACAGAGAGACAGGCAGGCAGGCAGGCAGGCAAGCAGACAGACAGACAGATATTGAATCCTAGCAAGACTTCTAATGGACCTTTCCATTTTTAGTTATGCCCCGCCCATCTCTAACTAAGCTCCACCCACACTTCGCCATGTTGGGATTGATCGATTCCCAAATGCCCGAACTATCAATTTCCTGAAAACTATACAGGTAAGCTGTTGAATATTTTGTAACTAATTTGACTTGGTGCTGTCGCTGCCCATGGCACCAACAGTGCCAAGTCAAATTATAGTTTCAAAATATTCAGCAGCATATTTATTAAATAGTAAAGACATAAAATTCATACAACAACGCATAGCCCGTCTTCAAATATGCGTTCGTGATGTACTTATCGATGTCATTCATCGTGATGTCATTCCACACGTCGCGTAGTTGATTATCGTCATAGGATGGATTGATAACATGGAAAAGTCTATTACTGTTATGTTCTGGAGACTTGATAATGCCTTATAGGTGCTACTTCTCAAGGACCCCTGTCTGTATTAATTTCAACCACCATCTCTAAGCGGGTGGGACTTACAATACAGCTGAAAAATAACTTAACATGTTTCCAAAACATAATAAAATGTAGGCCTACTGTTAAATGTCCAGGCCAAACTATTCACAAGTGCTCAATCATCTAAGGACGAGGTGATAGCGGCTGGTGAGAAGGCTATGGTCACTTTGCATAGAGGAAAACAGAATGATAATCTTGACACGGCGAGGCATCAGAGATTCCAAGAGCTTGTAACATCAGTAAAAATGTTGCCACCCACATTTGCGGCAATGAAGTACCACAGCCCCCGAGTGTTCCATCAGATCCAACAGTGGACGCGGAATACCTTAGACGTCGTCGTATTGAGCTGAAAAGTTTCTGAAGGAACAATGACAACAGTACCCTCGGACTTGGATCCTGCACCACAGTCCCTTCTCGAACTAGTGAGATGGACCTGCAAGTCGACCTGTGGAACTATGTGCTGCGGGTACCATCGTCATTGACATGATTGTTCATTGGCTTGTTCCGGATGCAGAGGCATTTGTCAAAACATGTCAAATGATGACTTAGTCACATAGTCATTTTCCACGGACTAGGATAGACAGTATGTAGCATGTTTCATTGCCCTCTTCCGTGTCTTCTTGTACATGTAGGTAACTTCGGACGAGCTCAATGGGAAAGTTAGTTTTGAAAATCTGGTCTTTATAGAACTTGTCGATTCTTCCCTTGAAGGCGTTAAGCGTTGGAGTCGTGCATGACAACCTACTCGGGTAGACGATTCCAGTAATTTGTTACACGAATTCTGTAGAATATTTTCCGTGTGTTGCTTTTAAAGCGTTGCTTTATTGTTTGTAGCTGTTGCCTTTCGTGTGATGTGCGTCCTCGAATGGAAACAGATTCTCACGATTTACATCATAAATGCCATGAACCTACTTCTATATCTCAATTAGGTCGCAGTGCAAGCGCCGGTATATTAAACTTGGCAGCTTTAGTGTCTTGAGGCGCTCTTCATATGGGATGTCGTTCAATCCTTCTATCAGTTCTGTTCCTCGATGATGGACATTCTCTTTTAGGCAGATACCTTTCTTGTACAAACTGGACCATACAACATTCACATATTGTAGATGTGGTCTCACTAGGCCTTTGCAAAGCAGCACAAGCGTGTTGACCTCCAGCCCCAGGCAGACAAAGAATCTTCGTATCATACCAAGGATCGTGTTGGCTTTTTTACTGCTGTCTCCACACGTTGTCTGAACTTTAGACTTTCGGCAACGCAAACGTATCGGTCCTAATCATTGGTCATCGGGTGGAGCAGGAATCATTAACTGCAAATCTATGTCATGTGTTGTTCTTTTCTTCTTCTTTTCGTTCGCTGATCATACCGCCAGTCCTGTAAGTGACTATCGACATGATCATGTGTTGTTGATGGGGATGATAATGAGAATGTAGAATTCACCTTTCCATAGTACCCACCCATCATATGACGTCATAATGAACTGCGTGATGTGTACAATGACATCATAATAAATGACGTCATTAATGACGTCGATAAGTACGTCACGAATGCATATTTGGAGACGGGCTATGAGCTGTTGTACAAATTGTTTGCTTTTACTATTTAATAAATATTCTGTTGAATATTTTGAAACTAATTTGACTGGGCGCTGTTGCAAATTAGTTACAAAATACTCAACAGCTTCCCTGTATAGCTTTCAGGAAATTGATAGCTAGGGCATTCGGGGGTCGATCAATCCCAACACGGCGAGGTGTGGGTGGAACTTAGCTAGTGATGGGCGGGGCATAGCTAAAAATGGAAAGGTCCATTGGTTTGCAAACGTCGAACTTTAGTGTCAACTGTTGGCTTGTTACGCCCTCGAGTGGTTATGGGGTGCAGAAGACATCATTTTTCGGTAGATTACGAGTATGTTTTTATCCCCTCATAATACATATTTATGTGGCCTAAAATGAACCGTTCTCGATATATATGCCAAATTACACTCGATTGGCAGCCATCTTGAATTCAACATGTTCTACTCAAAAGATGTTATTATATGTTTTATATATCACCTAGGGGTCCCTACTGAATAGATTCTAGGTGGTTTCATCTCTGTTGCAATTAGTGGTAGGCTTTGTCGAATTTGTGTTATTTTGACTGGACTAGATTTATACATCCTATCTGGTCGTATAGACTCATTTGACCACTTATTAGACGGCCGTATAGACCATAGTTGAACATTCTGTCCAATGTAGTTACCAAATTATATCTGCATCTTGGTATGGTGGGATCCGATCTATCGTTCTTGTACGTGATGGCATAACCAAATTACATCACTAGTTACATAACGTCACAATGATTATGACGTATTGAAAATCGAAATCTATGTTTTGATGAATGTACAATTTAATAAACATTCTGTTGACTACTTTGAAACTAATTTGCCTGGGAACTGTTGCTGCCATAGGTTATTGAACCAGTTATTCCAATAGAAAATTTTCTTGGTATGCGAATGAACATTTCTTAGATCGTTGATGAAGCAGTTTTACCGGCTTTAGTGTTAAAAGGGTTAAAATGGCATGGCATTATGAAGACATGAATGTTACCTTACAATATAAATTCTGCGAATTCAGGTTTCAATTTTTCCAACCGCTTCAAACACGGGTGTAAGGATGCAGTGGTGGCGGAGTTTAGCTAAAGATTGATATCGCTATAACAAAGGCAAACTTCTCCTGCTCATGGATGAAGCCAGTTTTAGCTATGCAACGCCCATTCAGAGCTAAACTACACCCATGCTTTTCACGCGTATGGATGATCGAACAATGAACTCCCGGAATCTCAATTTCCAGAAAACTATACAGGTGAGATGTTGAATATTTTGAAACTAATAAGGCAGCAACAGCAGCACGCAGTTAAATTAATTTCAAAATACTCAACAGAACGGTTATGAAATAGTAAAGACATACAATTCGTACAACTTGGCGGATTATTAAGCATTCGTGACGTAGGCTAATTTATTATGACGTCAGCCTACATGTGACGTAGCTGATTATGCCATCATGAGATTGATCAATGGATAGGTAGGATTCCACTATTGTGAAACTGGAAGAATTGACCGTTTCCGTTTTAGCTATCCCCTGCCCATCTCAATCTAAGCTTCACCTACACCACGTCCGTTTTGGGATCGATCGATCTCTGAACTCCCGACTATCAATTCCAAGAAAACTATACATGTAAGCTGTTCAATACTTTGAAACTAATTTGACTGGGCGATGTTGATTCCTAGCAACAGGGCTCAGTCAAATTAGTTTCAAAATATTCGCCAGCATGTTTATTAAATAGTAGAGACATACAATTCGTACTACGTATCGGACTATTAAGAGTTAAAGACGGGCCAAATAGACTCATTTATGACGTAATGATTATGACATCATCATACACGCCACTTAGCTGATTATGACGTCAGCTGATAGATAGATACTCTGGAAAGGTGAATAGACCTTTCCCACATCAGCGTACTTTGGGAAAATACCTTCCCAGAATGCTTTGTGCATATAACTTCTGGCTGGTTACCGTGATAGCCGACGCGCAAACAGCATTACTTTACTATGTGAATCAATCAGATACAACGCCCTTTAAAGAGATATTCCACTGTGGGATTTTATGCCATCTGGCGTAAAGTACTAATTCTCCGCATTAATTTGAGACCAAGAGCACAATTTTATGCCAACAAATAAAAAAGATATCCTCAATTTAAATTGCTAAAGTAACCAGTAGATAGAGGCGCCATTTTGGACAAGCAGCAGACGTCACTGACACGCCTCTCTTCGCCCGATCTAGGATATCCATAACCAGGGGAGGTAAATCTTGCATCTCGTGGATAATTAGTGTATTGGCTAAACAACTGATACTTTGCCACAGTGTTTGGAGGAAATTAAAGTGCAATTAGTGTCCCGATGATCGCGCCAGTCATTGTAGTGCTAAATTGTCAAAAATTGTCTTCTTATGGGCAATTTCTATTTAAAAAAATCATTGAAGGGTTATGCCAGGAGCATGTTTGCAATCAACCAGCTACAACAAATTCTTGAAAAATATGTTAGTTGAATAACTGATGAAAGTAATTTCTCTGAAAGCTGTTGCTATTGAAACTTATGCTTCCAGTCAAATTCCATTTTCAAAATATTATTCAACAGGCAGTAAATATGGGTCAACATTTTAAAATTTGGGATCAATTAGTCAACTCTTTCAAGGACAGAAAAGCAGAAAGCTTACCCTGCATAGGCCTATTGTGTGAAACTCATACACATTCTTTTTTTCGTTCGTTGATGATAGACGTGTTTAAATAGATCAGTTTAATTTGTGTCCATTATTGCGTTTGCGACAAAATTATATTGCTTAAGTGAGACTAGAGTTTTAAGAACAGTGTTAGTTGATAATGCTTTTCTTTAAACTATTCTAAATATTTTCCGCTGGAGGTTTGTTCGCGTGCATCAAGCACTAGATTTTCCGTCAGTAAAATCGTTGCTCTTGTCGGCCATTAGTGTTGTCTTGTTCATTTTTATTTGGCGCCAATTTTCGAAAACAAATCTTTTTATTTTTTCGTTTATTTGCTGTGCTCCCCGAGTCGTAACTATAAGGAATTGTTATTAAATTATTTTAATAATTTTCGTAATTTTAAACTTGTTTAAACCTTTTTGATAAATTTTCTTTTGGATGTTCGTTTGCGTGCTTTAAAACACTAGATTTTTCGCCACTCAAACAGCTGCATTTTTCGGCCATTAGTGCTAGCCTTGATCGTTTTCGACACCAATTTTCGTATAGACTCATTTGACCACAGCGGCAAATGGTGCTAAAGACAGCGACGTAAGCGCTGTCAAGCAAGGCACCACTGGTGGTCCATGCGGGGGTGGGGAGGGAATTTTCTGGGAAGGAGCGAGTGAGGGGGTTAGCGTCACTACTCACTTGGTGGGGGATGTATGGGCTGGTGAGGTGGACCTACATGACGAATTGACAATGGGAGATTTCTCTCACGAACAGGTGGCCCAGCAAGTGGTGATTCTGGAGAGCAATCTCCAGAACACAGCACAAAGCACCCCTAAGAAGGGAGGTGGTACACCAGGCCCAAAAGAAAACGGAGGGTCGGGGTGTTAGAGGAGGGGGAGGAAGTGGGAGGAGGGGAAAGCACTCACAGCAAGAGGTCTCGGGACAAAGGGGTTCCCCAGCGGGAGGGAGAGTCCCAACCATCGCGCATAGCGGGGGTTCCCCGGGTGGTGTGCCCAGTAGTGAAGGGGGGAGGTGGGCCATAGGGGGGGGGGGGGGAGCTGAGAGATGGTACCAAGGGGGAGGAGGGTCAGGGTCAAGGGACTCACGGGCGATGATTTTGCGGGGTTAACCCACATGGTAATCTACAAACTACTGTATGCCATGATGGGCAGGCCTGGACAAGAGGGACGGGGAGGATTTAGTAACCTCCACCAGCGAAGGGCAGTTCCAAAAGCTGCTGAAAATCACAATGATAGGCAGCCACGTGGTGTCTATTGAAGAGTACACCACCAAAAACATCAGACCAAGCAAAGCGGTAGGTGTCATATCGGGAGTCCCAAGGGACTCCACGATTGACAACATAAAGGAAGAAATGAATGAGCAGGGGGAACACAGTGGAATGTGTTGGTCGGATTGGCGGAACGGCCAGACCGACCTATGCAGTGAAACTGGTGTTCAATTCAGACGCACTGCCAAGCAAGGTTAAACTGGGATGGATGAACTTCAAAGTCAAACCATACATCCCAGAGCCTGCCAGATATTTCAGATGCCACCTGCTGGACCACGTGACCAAGCACTGTAAAACCAAAGCCAGCGCATGCGTCAACTGTGAAGGGAATCACAAAGGTGAGGGCTGCCAGCAGACACCCCCACCCCCACCCCCCACCCCACCCCCACCCTCACACCCCACCCCCACTGTAGAAATTGCAAGGGGAACCATAGTGCCGCATATCATGGATGCCCGGCTTTGCAAAAAGCCACGGACATCCTCAAGGTTAAAACGATAGATCAGGTCTCATATGGGGACGCCAAGAAGAGGGTCACCCAGCAAATAAGCAGGGGAACTGAACAGCCAGCTGGAATACCAACACCTGAACCAGCCACACCTCTTGAAAGAACAGCATGGCGGAAAAGGGCTGAATCCGTAAGGAGGAAGCTGGCCACCCCTGGGAGGGACTACTCAGGGATGAGACATCAGGAAAAAGGGGAGGATGCTCCTACTGAGCCACCTACAATAGAGACGGCCACGCCCAGCCTCCCGCTTGGGAGTCTGGCCAGCAAAGCCTGTAAACAGGCCAAAGGCAAACAAAAACACCTAAAAAAACCTGCCTGCAAAGGGCCTAAAGTCACAGACAGTAGCAGGGGCCTAAACCAAAGGGCTGAACCAATCAGCACAATGAAGGTAACACTAGTGGAAAAACAGGTTAACAAACCTGAGAACTCCACTAGCAGTACTAGCAGCTGCAGTGACCCGCCGGCCGAGATTACCAGAGGGACACCAGTGAGTGAGGTAAGACCCACCCGATTGGTGGAGATCATAAAATTGTATTAAATGCTCAAATTTTCAGACTGATCATAGAGACGATCATATCATCAGTTTGCATTGGCAACGAGGCAGCCAGGAAGAATGTTGATGTCGATGGTCTCGTTGCGAAATTCGTAGAACTCTGCTCCTCTCCAAACTAAACATGGGGTCAAAATTCTTCAATGGAACGTCCGAGGCACCCGGTCTAATACCAACCTTGACGAATTGTGGAACACATTCCACAACGAAAATGACCACCCAGACATTATATGTCTACAGGAAACCCGTCTGAAACCCAACCAGGATTTCAAAAGGTACAACTACAATGTCGAAAGACAAGACCATACAGCAGAATCTGCAGCCACCTCTAGGGGTGAAGGCGGTGGTGGCATAGCGACCATCATAAAAAGTAATCTTTCCTACAAAAGATTGCCACAACGTGAGAGTAGCGTAGAGCACCTTACAATAGAAATAGAAATCAATCACGAAACTATTAATATTGTAAACGTCTATAGTCCCAAGTTACACTCTTCCTCGGACTATGACAAGCTCCTTGAAGGCCTAGAAGGTGAAACAATACTTCTGGGCGACTTCAACTCCCACCATGCCCTATGGGGGAGCAAAACCACGAACTCCAAAGGCCGAATAATAGAACAGGTTATTGACAACTACAACCTGTGCCTACTAAATAACCATAGACCCACTAGATATAACTCTTGTGATGGTGAATGGTCGGTCCTGGACCTTTGCCTCATAACACCTGGCTTTCGACCAACCCCCAGCTGGGACATTCAAGACCAGCTCGTTGGCAGCGACCACCTCCCTATCAAAATACAGATAGGAAGCCAACAGAGCAAGAACGAGGCACCACTGCACAGGAGCAATTGGAATCTGAAAAAGGCCAACTGGACTGAATACAAGCACATAATAGCCACGGAGCTGGTGACAGCGATCACTAGTACCAGCACGGAGGAATATTATGAACAATGTATGGGGATTCTCTACAAGGCTGCCAACTCAGCCATCCCCCAATCAAACCCAGACAATAACCCCAAACACAAACGCAACGACGAGTGCCAAGAAGCAGTAAAGCTCAAGAAAATAGCCTGAAATAGACTAAAGAGAAACGTCAGCATTGGTATGGTAACAAGAACCATCAAAAAGGCAAAACGCGATCACTGGCGACAATACTGCTCTGAAATCACTCGGTTCACAGCCTCAAGCCAAATATGGCGCAAAGCGAAAGCTATCGCCAGCGAAAAAAGCAAGTCCAAAAACCCCTACCTACCCTCATAGCAAATGGGGTAAAGCATGCCAATGACAAGGCAAACGCTGAAGCGCTTGCCACAATCTTCATCGCAACCAGTAGCAACGATAACCATGACCATGATTTCTTAGCAACCAAAACAAAAGTCGATGAGCATATCAATCAGGGAAATGCGAAGATCTTAACAACCGAGACATCAACAAAACCTTCAACAGAATGGAACTTGAGCAAGCCCTTGGCAGAGGCAAAAGCGCCTCACCAGGTGAGGTCATGAAATATGACATGCTTCGTTATGTGCCAGAGGAGGGTAAACACATGTTACTCAATCTCTACCACCTCGGGTGGAGCTCTGGCCAAATGCCCTCAGTCTGGAAAACTGGGATCGTGGTTCCTATTCCAAAACAAGTGAAGGACAAAACTGATCCAAGATCATACCGGCCAATCTCCCTGATGAGCTGTCTATGCAAAGTCATGGAGAGGATGATAAAAAACTGTCTAGAACATGAGTTCGAACATAACGGTCTACTCCACCCTTGGCAGAGTGGCTTCATAAAGGGCAGATGCACTACGGACCACCTAGTCAGACTGACTGAGGCAGCCAAGAAAGCCCTAGATGCGGGAAGAGGAAACATAACAATAGGAGTCTTCTTACATGTTGAGAAAGCTTTTGATATGATGTGGCGAAACGGAGTTCTAAAAAAGCTCTATGACTTTGGTTACCGTGGCCGCATCCTATTCTGGATACGAGATTTTCTCGATAACAGAAGGATAAGCGTCCATGTTAATGGACAAATGTCTAGGGAACAAATATTGAGAAACGGCACCCCGCAGGGTGGTGTAATAAGCCCCCTACTGTTCAATATCATGATGAGTGATCTACCCAAAGACATTGAAAAAGACGATGCACTGGGTCCCAATGCAATAGGCGGGTCTATTTTTGCTGATGACACAGCATTGTGGAACAAATATGCGAAGATAGACCGTGCACGAAAGACCATGCAAATAGTTCTGGACATAGTCTCACGGTGGTGCAAAAAAAAATGGTTTCAAACTGTCTGCGGAAAAAACAGTTTAAATCAATTTTACCAATGTTAAATACATAGGCCATGATACAAATCTGTACCTCAATGGACAGAAAATCAAGACATGTGCTGAAGCCAAATTCCTGAGACAAACATTTGACGGAAAGCTCACCTGGAACCGCCACATCAAGAGTCTGAGGGAGAGATGCTTCAAGCAATTAAATCTCCTTCGCTCATTAACAAAGCACACCTGGGGTGCAGACCTGCCAAGCATGCTTATGCTATACCGCGGCCTAATCCTGTCAAGGATAGACTATGGATGCGAAGCATACGCCATGGCGAGCAAGTCGCTGTTAAAAACCATTGACCCCCTCCAAACAAAATTCCTGTGCATTTGCTGTGGTGCCTCACAGAGTAGCCCTCGAGACGCGATCAACGTAGAGTGTGGAGAAATACCATTACATCTGCGAAGAGAGGAACGGCTTCTCAAATTCTGGACATACCTACAAGCTCTGTGCCCACCCACCCTACCAGGGAGGTATGTCTTCCATGCAAGGAGCACCTAAGACACAAGGTACTGCCCAAAATGACCAAAAAGACCAAACCACGAGGCCTGTTAATGACAGAGCTCGCCAGTGCCACTGAACTGGTAAACGTCGAAATAGAAAACTCAAGGCCGGCTCCTGACCCGCCATGGCTACTACCGCAGATCAAGGTGCATGACAGCCTATCCTCACGGATAAGCAAGAAAGACCCACCGGCGCTAATCAAGAGCTATGCTCTGGAAAACATCGACAACAGATGGAAGGAGCACAGGAAAATCTATACCGACGCCTCCAAAATGCCCAACTCCGGCGAATGCGGAGCAGGAGTAGTCATAGGCAACCAGGAAGAAGTCCTCAAGTACAAGCTTCCGAATCGTCTGTCAATATACACAGCCGAACTGGTGGCAATTAAAAGGGCTCTAGAATGGATTAAGACAGCAAATCCAGGCAAATACGTTATCCTCACAGACTCACTAAGTTGGGCGAAGAGCTTCATATCTAGCAGCAGCAAGAGCAGGGACAACCTAATCAAGGACATCCGGCAGCTGTATGCAACCGTGCTGACTGACATCAAAACTGTGGACATCGACTGGGTCCCAAGCCATGTTGACATTAAAGGCAATGAACAGGCGGATGAGGCAGCCAAGCAAGCGCTCAAAGATGGAACTATGACCAACATAGGACTCTCAAAGTCCGAAGCGAACGCCCTAGTCAAAAGGCACATCAACAGCAAATGGCATAGACAATGGGACGAAAGCACAACCGGCAGATTCATGTGTCCCTGGAGTCAAACGCAAATACCAAAACCACATCCCAGGACGCCAAGGCGACATTGTATTACGCCACATCAGAATGGGTCGGATCACCGTTAACCAGATACGAAAAAAATTCAACCTGTCAGACACAGACCAATGTGCGGCCTGCAAGGAGACTTCTTCTTCTTCTTTTCGTTCGCTGATCATACCGCCAGTATACTATCGACATGATCATAAGCGTTAAGTGCGTGGATCCATGGTTTATTAGAGTGCGCCGTGCGGCCTGGAATCTCCGTCTTCAGCACTCGAGGTTTCTGTCAGGGTTACCTCACCCTTACCTCCTTTAGTCGCCTCTTACGACACGCAGAGGATACAGAAGGTGTATTCTAAGCCCCACCTACAGGGCAAACAATGAGACTGAAACTCTAGACCACTTCTTCCTATGGTGCACTGAATATACAGACATTAGAAAGGAACTCATCAATACGCTGAGAAAGGGAAATTTCAACTTGACCCTATAGAAGACATTATAGCGATGCGTGACCGACAGATCAACCACGAATTAATCGAGTTTATGCTTACATCGGACCAACACATCACATAATCAGAACACATTTTGTTTAGCGTTCATTAGGCCACATCAGTCTTATTCATGCGTGTTGATAAGTTGTGGTCACAATGAATAATCTTACAAATTTGACCAGTAAATGTCAGCGTTAAATTACGCCACATCGGTCTTATTCAAGCGTGTCGATAAGCTGTGGTCGTAAACGTTCAAACCAGCTTGCAAACACTTACAGACAAAATATAATCAATATACACATGCATGTCTGCGTCATGAGTAAAGTATGTTTATAAACATTCACATTGAATGTTTAGCGTTCATTAGGCCACATCAGTCTTATTCATGCGTGTTGATAAGCGGTGGTCGCAATGAATAATCTTACAAATTCGACCAGTAAACGTTAGCGTTAAACCACGCCACATCAGTCTTATTCAAGCGTGTCGATAAGCTGTGGTCGTAAACGTTCAAACAAGCTTGCAAACACTTATTAAAAAAATATAAGTAACATACTCGTGCGTGCCTGTGTCATGAATTGATGACCCAGAGTATGTGAGTACATGCCCCAAAACATCTGTCCATATTGTCTGTTTTCTTTTGATCTCTTTCTTTTTCTTTCAGCATTGTTCCCCTTCTTTTTCTTTCAGAGCCAGAGCCGGAGCTATATTGCGGCAACGAACCCAACAACGACAGACGGGCAGAAAGACAGATGGAGGACTGGAACAGACAGCAGAACAACAGATGGGCCTGCCTGCCGACGGACCGCGAAGGACATGGACATGTGTCCATCTCATTCGTGGTCCGTCGGCAGGTATGTTTGTCTGTCGAACGGACTGACAAACCAATCAACAAATGGACAGACTGATGGACAATTCTGGGCACAGCAAGCTGCTGGAGTACGCTTATGCAATGTACTTGGCCCCACTTGCTCAGTCTTCTCGGATGGGACTTTAAACTGAGGTCCCGTCATGCAGTGCTCATCACTGTGTGAACGTGAGCTAGGGCTAGGTAGGCAAGAAATTTCGGCATAATCAAAGTAAACCGGATGCTGAATGGATTCGTCCTCGGATGGAATCACGCAACATAAGGATTACAAAATCAAAACAAAATTACTAGAATTAGAATGTTTCGGACTTTTCAATAGGTCTATGGAGGGATGCAATCCGGATGACTGATCGAGTTCGTCCTCGGACGGACGCAGTCACCATACGGACTGCCTAATCAATCAAAATCAAACAAGTGCGCGCTGGTGCCTGCTCGGATGATGGCCAGAAGAGCAAATGGGTCCCAGGACCCTAATGACCCCACATCCCAACCTCCCCGCACCCCCCAAAGGGATCGAGAGATCTCTGACCTAAAACCCCCTCCTCCCCTCCCCCTAGGGTACATCAGGTCATAAGGCCGCAGGCACCCACCCCCACCCCCACCCAGCACCTACCCCATTCCCTTCACCACCCCTGTTAGGCCCAGGTTAGGCCCTCCCCAACCCCACGCCCAAGCATGAGGAGCAACAGAAAAGCCATGGTCAAGAACAGCACATGCCATAGACAAAATCGAGAGACAACGATCAACACGCACGCACGCACGCACGCACGCACGCACGCACGCAGGCACGCACGCACGCACGCACGCACGCACGCACGCACGCACACACACACACGCTAATGCACAAACCGACGTCACAAGAATTCACAAGAATTCAACAGAAACCACAAAGGCCAGGCGTGAGTCTAGACCCTAGCATTGGGAACTAGCAAATAAACGCCTTAAAGGGGAACACAAGAAGGGTTACCATCGTTTGCATAAAACACGCAGTTCTATTGTAGAGCCCACATTTAAGCTACTGTATAAAGCTTTCCCCCGACATTTGTATACAAATCCGAGTAAAATGGTGTTAAAAACGCTATGTTGCTATAATTTTCTGCGAGTTAATTAAACCTATGACGTCATAGGTTGAATCCCATCCGACAAGAACCATAATAACGACACTCTGAAGACAGGAGTGCATGCATTTGGATGGTGATATCTCTATCGGTGATAATGCTATCGACATCATATATATATGTACAGATTGAAGAGATTAAGACGTGTATCACACTATCGCAAATTTATGGAATGTATTTGTTATTTTCACACATTAATTGCCGAGCCTTAAGATGGCCATTTTCTATGAAGATACCTGCCAATTACATTAACATTACAAAATCTCAGGAAGTTTTGAGGCTAGTATGAAAACATAAGTACCTAAAGATGGACTGGATGTATGTACAAACTATTTAAACTCTCATATTAATAGATGAAACTTTAATAACATTATCTGCCGTAGCCCCAGTGTGAGCGTTGATTCAATAGTGCCAATTATATTGAATTGCCTATACTATCGCGTCATTCATTTATCTTAAGATCAAAACTTCATGTCAAAATTGGCACCATCAGAGAAATCAGACAAAGGACTGTTAGTATATAGTCCTCAACATTTCCGCAAATATAGTTTATATATTCCTAAAACCGCTGAGGAGAATCCCCTTATAAAAACGCAATTCGCAATTTTATTGCGATAGCGTTGGATGACAGTGAGAAAAACGTTCAACTTATAACGTCATACACCTTTATCCGGGAATAGAAATTTAACCCATGTACCACATATTTAAATAACGAAGATAAATATTTCTAATTTGAGCACAGATCTTACAATTATATTTTTGAAAACGTTAGGTCTGTAGATTCATTTTTTACACAGTAGTATAGAGGGTCTGGTGATTCCCTTTAAAGATTACAACACACATCGTGTGAAACTAATTGGTTTGGAAGCTACTGCAGCATAATTCCAGGCAAATTTAATTCAGAATATTCAACACTCTGCATAGTTATTTTAAAATTGTGAGTAAACGTTGTAAATGATTAATGAATTTCAATAGTGTGAAAGCACTAAATTATTAATTGTCTAGCGTAGCCTACACTTGTCATGATTTACTAGCCGTCACCTACTATCGTCTACGAAGTAAGCCGCCAAGCGATTGCCTATAATTGACCGACCGGACAATCAGCGACATCGTTTCATTTTGGTTTGCAAATCCCATTTTACAATTGATGCAAGCAAATACTGACGTTAATTATCGAGCTTGACTCTGTTATATTAAAATTAAGTACCGTGCCTTTTGTTTTGAAAGGCATGACACATTATTTTTTAATTATACAGACTATATGTTCTAAACTTGTGTCTTCCAAATGTAAATGTGGAAGATGTCCATTCAGTGCCGATGTTATGAAGCCATCTTTCAGTTAGCCCCTTTTTATGCGGATGCGTCTGAGGATCTTTCCATAATCGTTTCTATTACTGCAAGCCCATGCTTGACATGCGGACATGCTCCGATTTAACAATCTCATGCCCGCACTGGCCTCTGCAATCGTCAAGTAGAGGATGCAAGTCAAGAGAAAGCTATTTTTGAGAATTTACAACTAAAACGACTGTCTCAGTAACAGAACCAGCCATTCCAGTGGTCAGTTTTCAAAAATAGTCTTCGCTTGGCCTGCAAATGGACATTCAATACGGAAATATTTTGATGTTCCTGACTGAATTTGGTCATTAAACGGTTAATTAATATTCGGCCTTCATAACGCGAAGTAAACAGGTACATCTAAAGCACAGGCGATATTTTGTTGGTGTGTCGTTGACGTCATAATCTCGCGGTTTCTCACTCTCGTTGCGAGAAAATGGATGCGCCCGAGGAGACACGTTTTCGAGCGTTTTGGGCATATTCATTTTATTATTTCTCGGCAATGGAACAGTGTATTTTATATTTTTTGCGGAAACTATTTCGGATTATTGTATATTTTTATTTGACTTATTCCCGATTTTCACTGGAATTTCCCTTTAAGCAGTCTATATGAAAAACTATCTTCATAATTGTATTGAAGTCATACATCATTGGAAAGCTAAGCCAAATTTCTATACATTTCTGCATTAGTTTTTATTGGTTTTTTTAAAATTTAATACATTTGCAATTGCAATTTTAAAATATCCCCTATTGTCCACTTGATTTAGTGAATCTAGGTCGAATGGTTTATTTATTATAAACAGATAGCTCAGTGAAACTTTGTAAAAATATTTAAAAAAATAATGCATTAATATTTCGGCAATTGAATGCCCTTTCCAATGATATATATTGCGGGTTAGCTGCTTGTTGGTGGAATAATCTGCCAACAGTTTTGCTCCGAGCGTCGATTTAGGGGAATCCAGGCGTAATGACGTCAATGTGGGAAAGGCGTATTGGTATTGACGCGATACGACGCTTGTCACGGTATTAGCAGCGGCAGTTGCTAGTGTATATTTTAAATGTGCATATTCACACCAGAATACTTGAAAATAAAACTGTTAAAATAGTATACTTTTAGAAGCTTAGATTATATGGCTAGATGCAATGAAACGAAATACATCTTAGCATATGATCACTTCATTATGTATAAATTAATATCATTTTTTTAAGTTGTGAAGCTGAATTAGAGACACGTACCCCTATTTCAAAAAAAAATTATGTTAATTTATACAGAATGAAATCATCATTTTTAAAGATTCAATTCGTTTCATTACATTGATGATGAATTTAAGCTTATAAATGCATACAATTTAAATAATTTTATGTTAGATCATTCTGGTTTGAACGCGCACCTTTACTGGAGAGAGAATACTTATGGTGTGCTAATGACAAATGAGCCTTTTGATGAGAGACATTGATCGAGACTTTGCACACACATTCGCTTTTCTTAACACCTCTTGTATCAACATCTGTACGGTCAAGTCGGCCAAAATGCCCTCTGTTGTTGGCTTAAGGAATGTATGACAACGTATGAGTATTTTTGAAAATTTACCACTGGAATTCCAGTCATTTCAGGTGGTAAATTTTCAAAAATATTTTTATATTGGCAAACAAATGGACGGTGACTAAGCAAAAAGATGGATTTTCCTGTCTCTTGGCCTGCAAAATTTTTAATTATCATGAATAATCTGTATTATAAAATGACTAATGGACGAATTTCAGTCAATCATATGACGTCATAATCAACTACGCGATGTGTGGTATGGCATCATAATCAATTACGTCATGAGTGGCGTAGCTAAGTTTGTCACGAACTTTTAATTGATGACGGACTATACGTTATTGTGCGAACTGTATGTCTTTATTATTTAATAAACATGCTGTTGAATATTTTGAAACTAATTTGACTGGGTGCTGTTGCTGCCATATGCAGCAACTGCACCCAGTCGAATTAGTTTCAAAATAGTCAACAGCTTACCAGTATAGTTTTCTGTCCTCCGTTGAAATGAGTAGTATTTTTAGCGCTTCGAGGCGCTGTTGACACGCGTGGGTTAAAGAGTACCCCTCGGATTTCATTTACAAACAATTACTAGACGTCTTTCAATGACACGTCTTTTTTGACGGCTTATTAGAAGTCAAGAAGATGGATTGGTCCATTTCTAGCTATGCCCCGCCCATGTCTAACTAAGCTCCGCCCATGTTTTGCACGTGTTGGTATCGATTTTTATTATACTTTGAACCTTGAATGCTCGGAATAGGCCTCCTATTTTAAAGGTTATACTAATTATACAGGTAATCTGTTGAATATTTTGAAACTAATTTGACTATGGCAGCAACAACGCCGAGTCAAATCTTAATTTCAAAGTATTCAACAAAATGTCTATTAAATATAGTAACGGCATACAATGGACCTTTCCAGTTTTGTAATCTCTAGCTAAGTTCCACCCACACCTCGCTCGCGTTGGGATCGATCCCTGAACTCCCTGACTATCAATTTCCAGAAAGCTATACGGGTAAGCAATTGAATATTTTAAAACGCATTTGACTTGGTGCCGTTGCTGCCTATGGCAGCAACTGCGCCCAGTTAAATTAGTTTCAAAATAGTCAACAGTATGTTTGTTTGTATGTATGATTGCTGTATTCTGCGGCTGTAGTAGTAGAAACATCCTACAGCTGCAATCAATCCTTCTTCGCTTTTGCCCAATGTGTCTTGTCCTCAGCCCAAATCATTGGCATCCTCGGGTCCATTCTGGACTTGAGTGGACCGAGTCATGCTTTCTTGAGGTCACCTCGTAGCACGCTTAGCAGATTTATGCGATGACGTCCTCTCCTGGCTTAGTAATTTCTGGCTCCGAGTAGGGCGAATTCCAAGGCTCTCTGTGCTGGTGTCTCTTCTGACATCCTTAGCACATGGCCAAACATGGACCATCTTTGCTGGGTGACTTTTACAGACAGTGGAGACGTATTGCACATCTTGTATAGTGCATTGTTGGAAATTCTGCTGTCTGGACATCGGTGTTTGCTTGCAGCTATTGGGAGAAGTTCGTCAAGGGGTTTCTTTTCCTCGTCTATGAAGTCCACATCCTCGGCATATTCCATCTATAGCGGCATACCCAGTATTGACACTAGGGGGTTTGGTCTTGCGGACCTTTTCCTCACGGATTTCAATGCAGCGGCAAGGTAGGAGGTAAAAGGCACCGGAGATAGACCATCTCCCTGTGGGGAGCCGATTGATGTCTCAAACTCTACAGACTTCACTGACTTGACTCGTACTCTCAGCGTGGTGTCTGCAGTAGTAGTCTCACTAGTCGTAACTCATCTTTATTGCAACTGGCCTGACGTCGTACATCTAGGATCTTTGAGCGTTTAATTGTGTCCATGGCACCTGACATGTCAATGCCCATTTTGTGGAAATCACAGTGTTTGGACATGACTACCGACACAAGCATGCGTTGAGCCCATGCAATGTCTGCGCAGCTGCGTCCGCAGTTGAAGCCAGTTTGACATGATCCGGTAAAGTCATCGATCTTGTCTCGGATGCAGCATAGAATAGCATTGGATAAGATTTTCCTATGCTGTTGATGAGAACAATGGGACGCAGGTTGGCTGGGGATCAGGTGGCGTATTGGGCTTGGGTAGTACGATAAGGGTTCCTTGGCCTACAGCGTCGATGGGAAGGTGGGGCATAAAAGCTGAATTGAATTAGGTGCGTGATTGGTTTGAGATAATGTTACTTGCATGTTTGAATAGTTCATTGCCCATGCCATCAGATCCAGATGCACATCCATCTTTCAGGACTTTAAGTGCCGTCTCAACTTCTGCTGTTTTAATTGGTGTTAGTAATGGCATGGAGTCTCATGAGAATGAGTGCAAGTGCTCATCCTCGTGGTCAGTGAACTGCTCCTGAAACAATTCTCGCCTCGGCTTTACCCTGGTCAGTTCCGATAAAGTGTCCTTCAGAGTTGTGTGCAGTGAGTTGTGGTGTGTAGTCAGTAACTCTCAGGGCTTGGGCTGCCAGAAATATTTTGTGACAGTCATCCTTTGCAGTGATTTCATCTGCTATGGATTCTGCTTGTTGAATAGCAATATCTTTTAAGCATTCGATAATGAGGCGCAGAGTGTTATTGTGCTCACAGCATAGTTTGGTGTGGACTGTAGCTTGCGGGAGTATGCACTGGTCCATCATGTTGCTCCACTCCATTGCACCGCATGTACAGGATGCGCAGGAGGGCTGGTTAGCTACGGTTCTCGGGGCTACGGATCCCATTTCATAACTCTTCAGAAGATACAAAGACCGACGTCTAGGGCCGGTGGAACGATAAAGTTCAGTGGGGTCGTGCGACCATTGCCGCCGAGATTTAACCTCACAGTTTCATCCCAACTGTTCATGTCACCGGTATGATGGTCCATTAACTAGATTAAAAGTCTGGACATAATAATAATAATAATTAAAAAGAAGTACAACTATACAAACAATGGTACTCGTTTGCTAGTGAATGAGCAGAATAATACAGTACATAGAACCAACTGGTGTTCTTTCTACGTGGGCTCGCCGAAGGTACTATGCGGATTCGTAAATCGGCAGAGGTATCTCCGCAAGGGAGCATCCCAACGAGGCTACTTGAATAGTTTAATATAAACCAATTATACCCCTAACACATACAAAATATTATTGTTGCGAGAGGAAAGTGCCTCGCATGGGCCTCCGTCACAGGAAAATGCCTTCAAAGCCGAATCGGAGGAAAAGAGCTGGCAAAAAGGGCCACTCTTTTGTTCAAACAAAAAGCTAAGTGCAGTGGTCAATCCTAGTGAAGCCATAATTAATGTGATGCACGCTGGTTTACGTGAGGACGGGTCAGATGATTTCCGAAGATTTCATAAGTCACCGTCCAAAGAAACTGAATTGGTAGTTGCTGCTTTATCTATGCGGGCCTTCTGCTAAAATCTAACCTACCTTTTGCGTGTTAGATACGGTTCCAAGCTTTGGCCGCAAGTGGCAGGGATTCCTACCTATCTTTTGACACATATGTCCAACTGGCGTAGATGCCCAGTTTCCTGAAGGTCGCCCCGCGTAGCATCTTTCTCAGAAAGACAGCTCCCAAATCATATGACGATCCAGTCATCGCCGCATCACAACCACATATAACATCACCAGAACAATTTACAGTTCACATAGCCAGTTTAGAAAGCGCACTAGTACTTATGGTTGGGGATAAGAGAAAGATATCTATCGGTAGTGACCTTCCCGTGAGGGCGTGGTGGGTGCTAAGACCTCGCCCAGTCACTATACCAAGTTAGATGGAGATCTGCGTCTCGTCTGTCACCCGTGTGTTTCGGAATTAACCTGTCATTAGGGTTAAGTTCCAGAATGCCAAGAGATGCACTGCAGGCCGGTTTACATAATATAATTTCTTTTCGCGGTGTGTCCTACATTGGTGGGGGTATCTAAACTAACTGGTATCTGGATACTGGAGAAGTATATGTAAATCTGCACTTTAGTTATCGCTGCTCAGAAACCCCAATAGTTTCCCAGAGTCGGATCCTGCCAACATGTCGATTGGGAGTCCAGACAATTATTTAAGCCTTGCGGCTGGAGGAGCATAGAAAGAGACAATCACTCGATATTAATAAGAGGCTCTAAGGTAATTGGCCAATTTTATACAATCTAGCCGGTGTGTGGTGTTACATATCCACTACAGCCGGAAGGAGGCGTACACAATGTGTCTCTTATGGAGAGATTGTCCCTAACTACTTTAAACATATCCTATCGAGCTAGAATAGCCAGCTTTAGTCGGTCACATGTCAAGTTCGAGCATGGTGAGCATGATCAGTGACCTCAGTGAAAAATTGATGCTGGGGGTAGTAGTGATGTAGATATAGTGTTGCTATATAGTATTGCCTAGAATACTGCCTCATAGAGTTTAAATATATAAACAAAACAGAATAACTAGGATGGCTACTTGCCATGTACATAACTAACTAATACAGTGCTGACAGCATATCAGGTCATAAGACCTTACAGTGTGTGTTAGTTGAGAGCACACGGAAATAAAGATAATATATACAGTAAGAAACAGAAAGTATAAAGATGCGGTCTTTAGGACCAGGTAGGCACCGATTAGTCATCAGTACCTTTTATGGAAATAATGAATAGTACAATAGTATAGTCACTTGAGTACCTATTGGTCATCAGTACAGTATAGGTTCATAAACCATGGAAACGAATACGCTACAATTGAGTAGAGCGGGATGGCACGATTCCGAAGTTGCAGGGAAGATTTCCGCAAGCAGACTGTTGATGCGGCTGACTTTCAAGACGGTGATGGAGAACAGTTATAGAAAGATGTCCATTGGATAGTCAGAATAACTGATATATAAATTTACACAGTATGTTATAAAGTTTCCGTCCGGCGACGGTAGTTTGAAAGTTGCCCATTAACAAGGAGGGCTACAGTTGTAATTAAATATGCATGTACATAAACTGGGTACACCATGCAGGATACGTCGCATAGCTCTTGCGATGCACCAGTCAGAGTCACACCAGAATGTGGTATAAAAGTTAATTAACACACGCGACATGCTGCGCGGAAGTTTGATACCACTTTTCAGCATGATCCGGAAGATCCAGTGAGTTATCTCCCAAGAATCACCTCGGCTCTACATCCTGTAGAATTACATCAGGCCCACAAGGACCATCCGCAAGAAGCTCATCTGTGAGTGTTCCGGAAAAGGGAGTTCTTATATTAAATTAATTTGCCATCGGATGGCCATCTGAGAGCTTCCAAAATTCCTATCGCAGGTGTCCAAGACTGCTCACCGGCGCAGGATATCTCAATTCCGAATGGCACTGCTGTGATGCAGGTACCACAGTCTGTTAGCAGTTCTCCCACATCTAGCATTGCGCTGGTCCAGCAGTCTTGCTGACTGTGTCGGATTCCACGTTGAAGTGCTCTCCATTCTCGATTTCTGGCTCCTTTTATACTACTCGTGACATCAGAGGCAGGCTGCTCCAGCCAATCAGGAGACGATCAGTAGCCAATCAGCGTGTAGCTAAAACTGGTGACGTGGCGATCACGTGAACAGCGCATTCCCCATTCATTTAAGACATACACGCGATTACGACGTCAAAGCAATATTTTGAAAAAAATTTAAATGAGCCATTTAACGATAACTCGGCCATTTCTGGTCCGATTTTAAAAAGGTAGAAAGTTCTGAAATTCTCGTCTGATTCCGGTCATGACTGGTACCAAGAACGACGAGAATATTGTGATTTGAAGAAATCACTAGTACCAACTTGGTACACTATAAGCATACACTCGATCCCAATACTGACACCTGTTGCCAGGGAAGCTCTGATGCGCGCTACGCATTCTTACGGACTTAGCTATTTTAACGAAGCTATTTTAACGAAACCTCTCCAATAGGGCTTTATACACATGTACTATCCTACTCAGGGGGCGTGCTTGGAACGCACCTGGAGCAGTCGTCCTGTACCCAGCTTAGCTGGCATGGTTCATACCCGTCCGGTCGATCCGTGCTACAGGTATTGCCTTTAACCAATTTGATAGATATGCAGCCGCAACATGTTCTGCTTTGCTGACAGTTTTACTACTAGAGGGTCGGCAGTATACCTAGTTTAGTTGTTTTTAAGAACACATATTGTGCTGGTAGCTGATGATTCCATGGATTTCAGTATTTTGTTTAGGGAATCGTTTGGATCAGAGCTGACGTCGATGTTAGCTATCTGCTCCGTGAGGGTCTTTTTGTATGACATTTGAGTGTCAGTGTCGCTGATGAGTTTGGGTAAGTTGTAGGTGACTCTACCCTCTTGCTTGGTATGGAATTTATGTATTAGGTAGAGATCGTTCATCTGAAGGCGTGTAATGGCTGGCTTATGGTCAGAATTGCTGTCTGTGCCTTCATAGGAACGAGCATTCCGAAGTAGGGGTGTTGCTTCTGTCTTGCATAGTATGAAGTCTATTTGGTTGAAGACAGCTGTTGGAGCCTTAGACCCTTTTGGGGCTTTGCGATCAACAATATGCTCGGTCCATGTTTGCTTGAACATCGTATTTGTGGCAAATAGTCGATTGGAACTAAGGAATCCCACCAGTGCATCTCGATTGCTGTTGCGTGTGGCCTCTCCATACGATCTCATGCATAAGCCAAGTCCTGAACTTTTGTCCGCAATTCCGAGTTCACCCAACTTGGAGTTGAAATCTCCACACACGATCAGTTGCCATCTAGCCGGGATTGTAATGGCGGAGCTCAGTTCTGCATAGAAGGAATCTAACATTGCTGGGTGCTCTTTGTCTTTTTCGGTAGTTGAGCCATATGCCTTGACAATGCGACACTTAGTGGTGGTATGTTTTCGCGTAGGTATAGCCAGGGCGATGAATGCAATGCGATCACTGATGTATCTAAAACTAATGACATGGTCCAACCGTCCAAGACCCTTGGTCCGATTACAAAGCCTAAAACCAGGTATGCGGCTGTTTTTTGCTCCATGAGTACAAGCTTATGGCCTGTCTGTAGTTGCTGCACTGAGTGTCTAGCTACTTTAGCTTCTTGAATGCATGTGATATCGATGTTATAGTGTTCACAGTCTGCACCTAAGGTTTGCCTCTTTGATGTTGCACTCAGACCCGTACATTACACGTAGCTATGGTAAGCTCCTGGGAAGATCGCGTCGTCCGAGGATGTCGAGCACAGTTTCTTGTTTGAAGAAGGTTAGACATACTCAGAGTTGCCTCTGTATGCGGATGTCAGCCCGCAATCCTTGATGACTTAGTTTCTCAACAAAGTTGATACTTAAGGAGGAGACCGGCGTGGAGGTGTCATCTTTCTCCCAGCATGTTTATTACATAATGAAGACACGCAATTCGTACAACAGCGCTTATCTCGGCATCAATTCTAGGTTCGTGACGTACTTTTCTACGTCAATCATTAACTATCCATACATCATATTCCGTCGTAATCAACTACGCGACGTGTAGGATGACGTCATAATCAATGACGTCCTGAATGACTTAGACAAGCACGTTGCGAACGCAGAATTGATGCCGGACTAAGTGTTGTTGTACAAATTGTATGTCTTTATTATTTAATAAACATGCTGTAAGAAAGATGACACCGCCACATACTGTTGAATATTTTGAAACTAATTTGTCTTGGTGCTGTTGCTGCAATAGCACCCAGTCAAATTAGTTTCAAAATATTTACAAATATTTCGCCTTCCTCTTGAAGAATGTCCATATTGTATGTAAATGTCTGTGAGTGTTGCTTGATGAGTGGTTTCCCTGGAGTATAAATGAATAACGCGCATAAATATGTATTTATGCATACTTGATGCCATATTCAAATCCTCTGCTCGTCAATCTTTAAATATGACTGTCACAGACAATTATCATCTACAGATCCTGAAAGAATATGTGTTAAACTCGTGTTTTCGCATTGGCAAAAAGTAACACACCTTGATGATCACGCGTGGATGAATATGCATTTTAACAAATTCTATAGTATCTCGGGAAATGCAAGTGCCGATCTTTTCGGATCTTCCGGATATTGTTTTTTCGGGCCACACCCATAGTTGTGGAATCCTATAGTAGGGCATATATGGTCACATCATTTCCTGTGCTAAAAGTTGAGCCAACTCGGAGCAGCAGTTTCCAAGATACCCACAGATCCCGAATTTCGTCTGATCCGAATCTTGGTTCTTTTATCAGGATCGTAGCCAAAGTCTGCAAATCCTCAAAGCAGGACAAAGTTTCTTCGTTGTGTTAAAATTTGATCCACTTTGGATTAGTAGTTTTTTGTTTCTTTTTAGATACAGCCCCGGACGCACGCACGCACGTACGTACGCATACACACGCCCGCACGCTCGCGCGCGTACTTACATACAGAGAGAAAGAGAGACCAGATCGCAATCCCCTCTTCCACTTACAGAGCGAACGTAAATATGTATTAAAGGGATGGAACTCGTATAAATTTATGCATTTGCAGAACAGTGCTTTGTAGAGTAGCATCCCTTAATGATAATACGTGGATCATGCATATAAATGTAGCGACCCAATAACCAATTTGGCAGGTTTGTAAACGATGCAGGGCCGTTTGTAATCGGGGCAGACCCATATGCCAATTGGCTATCGGCGCGCCCGTTTGTAAAGGACGCACTTCACATATGTCAATCCATTCATTCATTAACTCCGTCTTGCTGATCATTTCAACAATTCATTCAGTTGTTCAGACTCCTCTATCCGTGTACGTGTGTTGCTAATGTATTTGCAGGTGGCCAGGGCCACACGCACACACCCCAATCGCCAAAAAATGTATTTTGAATAAATATGCTTTTGCAGTCGAACTGTGGCAATTCCATATCTGGACGACTTAATTGCACAATTACATGATCGGTTCGGTAGAATAGTTTAGAGTTTTTTGGGGGGTTTTTGCTCTGAGGAAATCAGTGTGTATCGATTAATCCATTGTTTTGTGATTACACATAATGTCTCTCTGTACTTAAGGATCAAAATGATTAATGAGAAGTCTAATAAATAGTGCAAGGATCAAATGACGTGACGTGATTGGGTAGAATTCGCGTGTTATTGGATACATTCCTAAAAACTAAATAATGCTCCCATTTATTAAACAAATTTTGTTAAAGAAAACTCAACAGCACTTATTTATGCACACTTTAAAACGCACTTTCATTCCAACAATGTGTGCGTCACACCTCGTTCTGCGATTGCCCACACATGTCATACAAAGATTCAGCGACTGACCACCGCCCTGTTTGATAGACGGTGTGGTGTTTCTTTCAGACATATCAAATAAATTACGCCAGTGACTGAAAATTAATCCTTGATTTACGAAGGTAGTGGTAGAAATTACAATTCGTTTAAAACCATGCGCATTTCTTATTGGCGCGGGTTTTATATTGACATATGGGTAGTGCGCCGTTTACGAACGGGCGCGCCGATAACAAATTGTCATATGGGTCTGCGCCGTTTACAAACGGGCGCGCCAATATCAAATTGTCATATGGGTCTGCAACGTTTACAAACGGGCGCGCCGATAACAAATTGTCATATGGGTCTTCACCGCTTACAAACGGGTGCTCCGATAACAAATTGTCATATGGGTTTGCGCCGTTTTCAAACGGGCGCGCCGATAACAAATTGGTATCTGGGTCTGCACTGTTTACAAACGGATGCGCCATTAACAAATTGGTACCTGGGCCTGCTCTGTTTACAAACGGGTGTGCGGATAAGAAATTGGCATCTGGGCCTGCACCGTTTACAAACAGGTACGCAGAAAACAAATTGGTATCTGGGCCTCTGTCGTTTATAAACTGGTACGCCGATAACAAATTGGTATCCGGGACTGTGAAATTGGTTATTGGCGCGTTACATATACATTGTAAAATCTTTCAGAGAATTAATTGTCAAGCCATGAAATGGAGGAATCCAGTTTATCGATCAATCATACGACGTCATAATCAACGGCGTCACCTGTAGGCTGACGTCATAATCAATAACGTCATGAATAACGTGATTTAGTCAATCGTAAATACTTTGTCAAGTTGTACTAATTATATGTGTTTACTATTTAATAAACATTCTGTTGAATATTTTGAAACTAATTTGACTGGGTGTTGTTGTTGCCATGACATAGGCAGCAATAGCACGTACTGATATTAGTTTCAAAATATTCAGCAACTTTTCCCGTGGCAGCTATATGGATGGACATGACGGGCAGCATAGTTCATCCAAATACCTGTCACAGGGGCCGCTGGGGATTAACCCTTTAACACTCACATCAGCCAAAAACGGCTTCTACAGTGATCTTGAGAAATGTCCATTTTCAGAACAAGAGAAGAGTATTTTTGAAAATCTACCACTCGAATGACTGGCTCGATAACCGAACCAGTCATTCCAGTAGTAAATTTTCAAAAATACTCTTCCCTTGGTCTGCAAATGGACATTTTCCATGACAGAATTGAAATTTTCTTGAACAAATTCGAGGGTTAAGAAGGTTGGCCTACCACACCCAAAGCATCTCATTAAACATGCACATAGTTCTTCGTCATTATTCACGTCATTATTCACGTGGACATCAGGATGGATAGCATGTATGGTAGGGCCTACCGCTGTACGGATGCGTTAACGAAAGGAAATGTACTATAGGCATATTCACAAATATGATTGACTACGGTGGGTGGGCTTGAATTGTACAAATGGGATAAAGAGCTGTCCACAGTCCAGATTCCTAGTCCCCAGAGGTTAGTCACCGATAGTTATATATATGATCGCCCCGTTGATGTACCCTCTCTTTCATGCACGCGCGTACGCAGACAGCCACGCACGCACGCGTGCACACACGCACGCACTAATAATTCGACAAAATCAAGTTTTTATATTTAAAGTTAAATGATCAAAAGCAATTCTCAAAAAGCAAGTATTATATTCTATTCTAAAATGGCCCGTAATGACTTCTCATAACAGAAATTTCATAATTTCAAACTTTCCCGAGGAAGACCCAGGCACCAACACCCTCGATGTGGGAGCCTTTATCAGACCCACTCCCATGGTGCGCCACCAACACCCAAATGTTTCAGATCATTCCACCGCCATAACCTTTTTGTAGACTTGTATTAAACACAGTTAGTTTGAACCGATTGAGTGATTCGAGCCATTGTATGCCCGGTATAGAAACAATTTGGGCGAAAATAAGTTTTCTTGTCAGAGTTACCTCTGGAAATGCAGGGACTGCATCTAAAAGAATCTAGATTTCAACATTCTTCCAGGGAGGACCCACACACCCACTTGTTTGACTTCGGCATACACCCTCCTCCCTCTCCCAGCTTAAATACACATAAAATGGATATCATCTAGGGACTCGAGCGCATGGCCCGATTTAGGACTGGGCAGACGGAGAAATTACCCAGGCGCTTCCAGCAAAATCAAATTTGAAATTTGCTACATGGTGTCTCCACCCAGAATTAATGAATTTTATTGGAAATTCTTGGCCAACAGTCGAAGCAAAGTAACGATGTTATATATCACCCATAATGCAGGAAATGGGAGAATGTGCCCCTCTCATAGATGGGTGCACGGGGGTCCTCTCCCATAGGTCGGTGACCGGGAGTCCCCTCCCACCCCTGTGGAAATTGACAATTCAGGTTACTGGGTCGGTACTGAGACAATACTGGCCCTATCCGGCCCAGTGTTATCCAAGTAGTCGCTAAGTAAGCTGCATTATTGTGGATGTACCCTTTAAATACTTTAACTGGCGTCATGTTTTCATTTATAACAATAAAAGCGTAACCGAGGTTACCGAGCACAGATGTGATGCGCATATATATATGCAGTATTAACTCCGTTACTCGTCACGCAAGAGCGATTAAAGGGGCAATACACTGAAAGATTAATACGATCGATAGATCCGCTTTCGATACAATTTAATATATGCACGATCCACCTGGAATGGAAACCTTCGCGTGTTTACATTTGGCCCAATCGATACAACGTCTACATTACGAGGCTTTGTTAAATACGACGGACACTCGATGAGGACCCATATCGCTTTCGCTCTGTATTGCAAAACGACCAAAGCTAATAATCCAGCGTCTACGTAGTCTTAGTCATACAATATTAGTTCCTCAAATGTATTTGGCTGACAGAGCTGGCCCGCTCCATGACCTAGGACCTAGCCCATACCCACTCATGGCAGATCCAGTCATCACTGTTCCAGGCGTTGTAAAACTACTGCTCAAAATCAAACCAGATAAGGCAACAGGCCCAGACAACGTCACATCTAGAGTCATGAGAGAACTGTCCCCTGAATTAGCTCCTATTTTAACTATCATATTCCAACATTCTTTAGAACATGGTAACCTCCCATCAGATTGGAAATAGGCTCAAAATATGATCCAGCCAACTATAGACCAGTGTCCCTGACTTGTATTGCCTGCAAACTATTCGAACATATCCTCGCAAGCATTATAATGTTCCATTTTGATATTCATACAATCTTACACAGTAACCAACACAGATTTAGAAAGAAACTGTCTTGTGAAACTCAGCTCATTGAACTAACAAACAAACTTGCAGAATCCCTCAACAACAGAAAGCAAATCGGTTTGCTAATAATGGATTTCATCAAGGCTTTCGATAAAGTCCCACACAAAAGACTAATTCATAAGTTGAAGTGGTATGGTGTCAGTGGTCAAACCCTACATTGGATCCAAGACCGGCGGCCATCTTGAAAATTGGTTTCCGAATGATAACTCTGTTACCATTTGTCGGATCGCATTGAAACTTCATAGGGTGGTTGGACTAGGTGCTGGGATGAAACGTATCGAAATCGATGATCCGAAATCCAGGATGGCCGCCAGCCACCGGCGTCCATCTTGAAAATTGGTTTCCGGATGATAACTCCGTTACCGTTTATCGGATCGCTTTGAAACTTCATAGAGTTGTTGGACTAGGTCTGCGGAAGAAACCTATCAAAATCGACAACGATCCGAAATCCAAGATGGCCGCCAGCAACCGGTGGCCATCTTGAAAATTGGTTTCCAGATGATAACTCTGTTATCGTTTATCGGATCGCTTTTAAACTTCATCGGGTGGTTCGACTACCTCTGGTGAAGAAACCTATCTAGATTGACAATGGTCCGAAATCCAAGATGGCCGCAAGCCACTGGTGGCCATCTTGAAAATTGGTCTCCGGATGATAACTCCATTACCATTTATCGGATCACTTTGAAACTTCGTAGAGTGGTTGGACTAGGTCTGAGGAAGAAAACGACACTGATCCAAAATCCAAGATGGCCGCCAGCCACGGGCTGACATCTTGAAAGTTGGTTTCTGGATGATATCTCCATTACCATTTATCAGATCACTTCCGAGGGTCATTGGAATATGTCTGGTGAAGAAACCTATCGAAATTTACGGTAATCCGAAATCGAATATGGCCGCCAGTCAGCGGCAACCATCTTGAAAATTGGTTTCCGGACAATACCTCCTTGACCATTTAGCGGATCGCTTTGACACTTAATAAGGATTACTGGTCTGATGGGTCTGAGGAAGAAATAAATAATTTCTGTTAGCTGTCATTTATTAGTTGGTCATCATGGCGGGGTATTATGCGCCGTTTGCGGAGCTCTTGTGGTATTTGTCATAACCACTACTTTGCAAATATATTTGTTTCTTGAAATCAACCAAAAGTTCCCAGGGAATAACACAATGAGTCTAACTATATCAAGGTTTGCCAGATCTAAAGTATAAAATGAGGCAGAACCAGGCAATGAGTCCACAACCCGGTCTATTCGAAGCATTTAGTGGGCAAGCCTGACAGTGACATAACTGTGATCAGTACAGATCAGGAGATAGTCATATTACTTCGTTGCCAGGATAATAGAACTAGCCAAAGGAGACGACGATGGCTCAACCACCCTGGTCTTTTATCATATCCTCTATTTGCTGAATGGCATCTGCCTTTTGATGAACAGGTAGACATTGCTGAAGCGTCTGGAGTGGGCAACTATCCCGTATCAATAGTGTGTGTAACTAAGTGGGTCACCACAGATCCAAACCTACAGATGAGTAGAATGGTGATGTTATAGGCGGCTGCGCTGATTGGTCGAGAGGGTGATGACGTCATTAATATTTGAATTAGGAAATGGCCCCTTTTACCTACAAAAGTACTCGAATCCGATTGGTCGAAAGCATAGGTCCTTTGTTCTCTCTCAACCAATCAGACTCGAATATTTTGGCGGGTAAAAGGGTTGTGTATCCTACTACAAATATTGATGACATAATCACGCTCTCTATCAATCATCGAACAGCTGCCTATATCTTCGCTGTTTATGGGTGTAGAGCTGTAGGCAAATGCCGATGATTCACAGGTGAAATGAGGCATGTGCCATTGACTGACAGGTGCAATGATTCATGAATGTTTTAGGGTGTGTGGCCAGGTCACGTTGAAAAATGTGTGTGTGTGATTTCTTTCGAATCTTCGAAACACTCACAATTATGGAGTCGAGTCGAGTTCGGAAAGGTGGTCTGCCTTTGCTGCTTTGTACTTTTTTTACTAATTTGTACTTTTTATCCAAATAACGATAAGGCGACTATATATATATAAATAATTAAACTTTTAATAGTTGCATATGAAGTAATAGCCGTATTTCAGGCTCGATAAAGCGATACATTGTAAGCTAATAACCACAAAGCAATAGCTCTATTGCAGGCTTAATAAAAATACAAACTGTGAATTAACAATTTTTGTTGACAAGTTAATACTTACAAATTATATTTCAATTTCAGGCCAAAACGGAGATCAAACTGATATTACGCATTCAGATAACTTATTTGAACCATGTCTGATTAAGAACGTATCTAAATCATGGCATGCACATCTATTTATACACCAAAAACAGATCGTACATGCATTCCAATAATGACGTCATTGAGGGATTCCCTAGTGATTTCCCACAATCTAACTACTTTGATTGGTTAACACCCATCTTCCCACATGTTAAATCATGGTCAGATTAAATCGGTTGGAACCAGCATGCAATTGATGCCTCTTGACTGATCATGTAAACTTTTCTGTTTAGACAGGACTCATCAAGTGCCCATTCCCTGCATACTTTGTGCTTCCCACCTTCTTGTTTTGCTAGGACAAGAGCGTTAACCATGCACATAGTAACGTATCATAATTACTTCACTATGTGCCAATTCATATTTGGGGACTAGAAACAATGGTTAGAAGATGCCATGGCGTAGTCTTAGGTGATCTATGACCTGTCATGTACGTTCCTGGTTTTACCATGATTACTCATACAGCACATGGCACCACGTTGGTCTGAATCATGGAACTGCTTTCTATACACTCTATTCATGCCACCTACTATCTCTCTTCCTCGGTTGTCTTGCAAGACATTGCTGCATCTAAGTACTGGGTGCTTATCTTAGGATCACCCTGTAACAACCCCAACAGCATCTTACCACCACAGAGTTCATATCTTACATAACAAAAACAAAAAAGGAACCAGCTTCTAGCCTAAAGAGGGTAAAAGATCCTGTCATTGTTTCATAGTATTTAACAGAATTAAGATTTAATCGGGGGTTGAATAAAATCATTCATTCTGAATACTACTTTTGTAAAATGACAAAACTAGATTGACTGTAGCAACCATCTTATGTAAAATAATTATACAATATTGCTAACACAATCTGTCTATCAAATACCATCATTTACAATCATTCAAAACGATCCTATAAAATAATATCTCATTATCTATACAGCATGCATGTTTATAGAAAATAGCAGTGGTGGTAATCAGATATCCTGACATAATATGAATACACACTACATAAATACTCTACACCACTCTACCTTGTCTATAGTGACCTATATACTTGATCCTCACTTAACAATGATGCTGACGCGTTATGACGATAATGTAATGAATATTCACGATTAAGGATGTGATACGTCATTCCGTAGTTGACGTGCGTTGATGCATTCTCAGGAAGCTGGAAAGTTCCTGCAGGTTGGTTCCCGCAAGCTGTTTTCCGCAAACAAGATTCCCGTAAGAACACTCATGGCGGGAATACATCGCTCAGCACTGTAAGCCTAATAGGATGTCTAACGAGCAGTCAGCAAAAGATACGATAGTACTACTGTTGGTGAAGAAAGTTTCCACACACCGGTGGCATGGATGGAAATTGTAAACAACCCGATCACAAGCGGGAGTTGTCAGATGCAAATGAGGATACAAAACACAACTTAATGGTGCGGGGTATGTCAGCCAGGTCTGAAGATGCACCGGGCAGAGTTTACTTGCTGCGGTCGAATGTCAGAAGAACCTACATGATATTAGTGCGGTGACAGTTGAAATTCCACTTTTAGGCGTAGCCGGAAGATCCGGCGAGTCATCCATCAAAGAACATCCTGCTTCTACATCTCTAGACTCACATATTCAGGCCGTAAAGGCCTCACCGCAAATTTGTGTTCCGAAGAGGATATTGATATTTGTGAACAGTAATCAGAAAGTTCCAAATTGCTCCCGTAAGTAGGGAGTTTACAAAATTGTTCTTACTGTGGTGGGTTGGCTCCTGCTAGTTATGGGAGTAGGATAGCAACTGAAGTCATATGCGTAATATCTGTTGATCGCAGCTATTACAGATCCAACCTGTTTGGCCCCTGGCCGAGGATGCTCTCGATCTCTGGATCGCGTCTCCTTCCATACTTCGAGCAACAGCCAATCAGCGTGTAGCTAATAATAGCGCAGTCGAATGTTCTAGAACATTCTAAAAGTTCTGCGTCCTCATGGTTATGACGTCATGGCAATATTTTTAAAGATAATCAAGACTGGGTTTCCGTGGATAACTCAGCCATTTCTTAACCGATTTTGAAATGGTTTACAGATTTAAAAAGCCCGTCGAATTCTGGTCTTGATCAATGCCAGATTCACTGGGAACAGGTAATCAAAAAGGATTATAGGGTACCATCTCGGTACACTAAAAGCGTCATCCTATCTTGGTCGTAAACTACGTGCTTCAACAAAAATAGCATCTAAGCATGCGCATGCGCATCCTGCGGTTTAACGAACTTAGTCGTTTTCGCAACGTGATGTCACCCATAGGCCCATATACGCTTATGGCTCTACCCAGGGAGGCATGATCAGGGAACGAATCCAGGACGGGCGGCGCGTACCCAGCGTAGCTGGTAAGGCTGGTACCCGACCGGTCGATCCGAAACATACCTGGGGGTGACTCCTAACGTCATATATAGGATATAAGTATCAAAAATAGGTCATTGGCGGAACCAAAAAATAGGTAAAATCACCTCCACAATCTACCCCCACAAATTTTGTCTATATCAGCTGACTTCTGCTACTGCCTTGGGTGTCACAGTGAATACTAAACTGAATCTGCATCTGGCGATTTTTAACCTACTTAGAGGGGGACTACAGCAACCAAGCACTCTAAACTGGCTGAGTACACTCCACTGCTGGCCCTCTATAGTCCCAGGTAATTATGTTTTTCAGGCCGCCGCCATGGGTGTCACAGCGAATATCAAGCCGAATCTGCGGCAGATGTATTTTACATGCCTAAAGGGCGATTACTGTCACCAACCTCGTTGAGTATACTACTCTCGCCACATTTTTACACCAGATATGAAAGGTTTTTGTTAGGAATGATAAAAATGATAAAAGAGAAAAACGGAACCTTCGATTTACTCTTTAATCCCAAATATGCCAAACCAGGCATTTGCAGTTGATTTGGGAAATGTCGATTTGTAGACCAAGAGAAGTTTATTTCTGAAAAATTACAACTGGAATAACTGACGATCGATAACCGAGCCAGTCATTCCAGTGTGTAATTCTCAAAAATATTCTTCTCTTGTTCTACAAATTGATATTTTCTATGAGAAGACTGAAATTTTATTTATAAAGTTTGGGCATTAAAGGGTCGGGTTTTCTGGGCTACATTATTACGCATATATGCCCATATATGTGCAACTGAATATCCAACCCGCTTCTGATGAATCTGTTGGCCGAATATCGAACTCGCGTCTAACGAATCTGTTAGAAGACGAATATAGAATCCGCGTCCAAATGAATATTCGTCCAACTTCACGTCCATAATGCACAGCTATCGTAACCAGTACGCCACAAAAAGCGGTCCGCGGGAGACGCGCTAGTTCGCAGCGCGCATGCGCAAACTCAAGTGACTGACAGCCGCTGTCAATACTGCAATCCACAGCCAAATCAAAACAAAAGCGTGAATCGTACACTACTGTTGAAATTCTCTCCAAGTTTATGATGAAGACTGTCGTATTTCTGGGAGTTATTTTGCTCCAAAAAGGTGAGTACATGTAGCTAAGATGAATGTTTATCAGAATAGTGCTTCCCTTTCGTTTTTATCATGTAAAACTGAGAAAATCGACTGAATTAAAGCTGCTGATTAGCCCATTGGGGTGGTGATAACCGTGATACGGTGATGCTGATGATCATTGGCCCAAACAGAAGCGTCGTTCTTGAACTTTGAAGCGTGTCGACTGCGTTGAGAGTCTGGGATAAATGGATGTTGTCATTGCGTTGACAACGGCTGAATGTTAGCCCGATTATTTAAAAAAAACATTTGACTGAAAGCTGTTGCAGATTAATCCATCAGCAACTTTCCGTAAAATTGTTTTACAAATCTTCATTTCTCGCTCGCCGTAAATAATATTTGCCTCGTCTAAAAGTAAAATCTGCTGATTATTTTGAAAACAATTTGAGTGAAAATTGTTGTTGGCTTGATCAGCAGCAACTTTCAGTCAATTTGCTTTCAAAATATGTTCATTTCTAGCTCATAAATAATATTTGCCTCAGCTAAAAGCTGCTGATTATTTTCAAAACAATTTGAGTGAAAATTGTTGTTTGCTTGATCAACAACAACTTTCGGTCAAGTTGATTTAAAAATATTCACGGAGTGTTTCATACTCCACAAATTTGAGCATTTTGACTTAAGGTTGCAAATTAATTTTAAAATATTTACCCCTCAGATCTGTTTTAATATTTACGCAGAATTCTCATATTTTCATTGTTCAATAAAATATAACGGTTTAGAAATTAAACAATAAAACCATTAACATATTTGTCAATTATGCTTGAATTGTGAATCCATCTGCCTGGCTATATTGCTAAAGTGTTCTATTGACAAAGGTTATAAGCAAACAATGTCAGCTGGTAGTCCCTGTGTGGTTACTGATTGAATGGGTGATTAGTGGCTGCTTTCCAAAATAAATTTAGCTTTCTAAGAGGTGTTTCAATTTGCAGTTTATTTATTACCTGTCTGGCTGCTGCAAGCCACCAGATAATAATCTCAATAGACAATAACGCCAAACATGTTGAATATTTCGGAAACGGTTTGCTTGAAAGTTGTCGTTGGCTAAGCCACCAACAACTTTCAGCCAAATTATCTTCTGAGGAGAACACTATTTTTGAAAAAAACTTATCACTGGAATGACTGGCTCTCATTTCAGTTGGAAATGTAAAAAATTTTCTTAACTTGTAAGGTTTGTTGGTTTGTAAACTGATGTGTTTTTCAGGACCAACTGCAGAAGCCATTTTTGCCAACTTGAGTGTTAACGGGATAGTGTTGGCTTCCATTACGCAGGTTTTGGCCAAAACACATTTTTTCCGCAATATATTTTATTTCTATTAAGTGTTTCCAGGTCCCGATAGTCTCCGCTGTCCGCACCGTGACTGAAAGATTGTTAAGTCTCACCGTCATGAGGACAGTTACAAATCTGTGTCGTCCAAGAGCTCATCGAAAATAACAGATAATTTTTTTACCACAGTCGGTGAAACGAACATCATTTTAAGCATTTCTCTGACAAATCCCTGAAAATTGATATTCTGTACAATATAAACCTTATTCTGTTTAATATTTTGAAATTAATTTGATTGGAAGACATGGATGGCTGCCTGGGACAGCAATCAGTCAAATTAATTTCAAAATATTCAACAGTTTTCATGTATAGTTGCCTTGAAAATTATATATGGGAATTCATTGGTGAAATGGTTCGTCTAGTGTACCTCTAGATGTATTTGTTCAAACCTTACTTTATCAAAGGCAGGGTCAATGCATGTTACACACATTTTAAGCTGTAAAAGATGGGATCATATTTGAAAATTACTAGAGTCAATATCTGTGCCGCTTCAGAAAGGCATGTAATGAAAAACTTGGCTCAAAATGAAATTTATCAAGAATGTGGCAAGCATTTCTTTGTGAAAGCAGACCCTTGGTCAGGGGAGGGGGTGGGGGGAGGTGGCGGGTTCAAACGAACCCCATAAAATTTGTCCATTTTTTTATATCTGTGTATTGAATTTGCCTATATCCGTTGATATCATCTATTTTGTTGATGTTTCTTCCTAGATTGCGACGCACCATTTTACTTTCAGAAATAATAAAAATCTTAACATGGTGTGAACTTCCCCACAGACTCGCTCATGAATCCCCTTTCAAAATCCCACCATACGACCCTGATGAAAGTGTGAATTAACTGACAGGCTCACACAGAGTGCAGACAGACACACCAGTCTCCCGCACAGGCAGACTCGAGCAGACAAACACAAGTGCATACACGCTTGGCACACCCATGCATGCACGCACACTTCCATAAATAAACAGTCAACCAACCAAACTAATACTGTCAGACCCTGTAGGGAATGGATTGTAAAGATATATAACATCTCTTTGTTATCCAATCCACGATTTTTAGCTGGTGTTAAATTTGCTCAAATTTCTAGCTTATATAGTCTCATACAGTCTACCTTAACCCTTTAACCCTCAAATTTGTTCAAGAAAACTTAAATTTTCTCATAGAAACTGTACATTTTGAGGCCAAGAGAAGAGTATTTTTTCAAATTTACCACTCGAATGACTGGCTCGGTTATTGAGCCAGTCATTCCAGTGGTAAATTAAAAAAAAAAAATCTTTGTCTGCAAATGGACATCTCTCAAGATGATTGCAGAAGCTGTTTTTGGCTGATGTAAGGGTTAAAGGATTTAGTATGTATTCAGACATCTTCTTTCTTCTTTTCCTTCGCTGATCATACCGCCAGTCCTAAGTGACTATCGACATGATCATAAGCGTTAAGTGCGTGGATCCATGGTTTATTAGAGTGCGCAGTGCGGCCTGGAACCTCCGTCTTCAGCACTCAAGGTTTCTGTCAGGGTTACCTCACCCTTACCTCCTTTAGTCGCCTCTTACGACACGCAGAGGATACGGAAGGTGTATTCTAAGCCCCACCTACAGGGTCGTATTCAGACATGATTCTTATGATACATGTTCAATCTATAGATCAAGTTGTCCTCTGTACATCAGGGAATAGAGTGGGTTTATTCATTTCTAACCCTAATTAACACGCATATATCAGCCAAAAACGGCTTCTACAGTGGGCTTGAGAAATGTCAATTTGCAGATCAAGAGAAGACTATTTTTGAAAATTTACCACTGAAATGACTGGCTCGATAGTGCTAAGCTTTCAAAAATAGTCTTCTTTTGGTCTGCAACTTGACATTTTCTTTGAAAAAAAATTGAAATTTTCTTGAACAAATTCAAGGCTTAAAGGGTTAATTAAATATTAAATATTGTTATAGTTCTGTATCTATATGAATACCATACATTGTACCGCCTTCTTTATACGAGAAGCAAACGTGTGAATAAATATGATTCTATAGAAATTCATAGATCATTAAAATGGTGTACTATTATGCTTGATGTGTTCATTTAATAGATCTATACGCATGAGTCATTTTAACCCATTTAGCGTGTTTAGTATGGCCAGGCTGGCCAAAGATACTACATGTATTTAACTACAGTACTTGTGTCAGACTGTTAGCCAGAGACGCGTCCACCTGTCTTTTAGACAGGGCAATTTTTTTTATACCGCTAGAAAACCCAAAAAACTATAAAGACATGCTCAAATTAATCAGAATTTTACCAACTTAGCCAGGAAATTAGAAAAATATCTAATTTCGAGGCCCACTGACCGGAAACTCATTGTTTGTGGACACTCTATTTTCAATTTCTGGCTAACAACCTAACTGGTGTACGACGAATGTCCGTTTAAATAATACAGGTGGGGGGTGGGTGAGGACGACTACATGTAGTTTTGAAAATATACCTTAGTCATTTTGACCTATAAATGGATATTTACTATAAAGTAATATTTTGTAAAGTACTTCAACCATTAACACTCAAGCGGGACAAAAACAGCTTCTACAGTGGTCTTGATTTATCAGTGTCCATCCGCTGACCAAGAGAAGACTATTTCTGAAAATTTACCACTGGAAAAAGCCTTGTTCTCTTGGCCTGCAAAAAGCATTTTTGATTTTCATGAACTACGAGCCATTAACGGATGAAAGGTTGAGTGACAAGTTTTGAAAATCTACAACTGGAATGACTCACTCGAGCCAGTCGTTGCAGTGTTAAATTTTCAAAAATACTATAGTCTTAGTCTGCAAATGGACATTTACAATAAAACAATTTATCTTTAATTCTCTTGACCACAGTTGACCATTAGCCGTTAAACTGTTCCAGGAAATTTAAATTTTCTGATTGAAAATGTCCATAATTTGCAGACCAAGAGAAGAGTATTAAAAAAAGTTACCATTAGAATTTAAGAGTCGAGTCAGTCATTCTAATGGCAAATTTTCAAAAATTATCTTCTTGTTCTGCACATAGATATCTGCTTTCTTAGTGTGCAAATGGATATTGCTGAAGACGTTCTACAGAACACATGTTTTGGTGGATGTGAGTGTTTAGGGTTGATGGATGGAGCTCTTCAACGCTGTACAGATATTGTACCTGACGTTAGATAATTAATGTATGTATGTATGTATGCATGTATGCATTTATATAGCGCCAATTCCAGAATTAACTGCCCAAAGGCGCTTTACAAAAGTTAAAGCTAATTTAAAATAGTGAAATATGCTTTTTGGAACAAATGGGTTTTAAGAAGAGTTTTGAAAGCCTCAATATTGTTGCTGTTTTGAATGTTGGATGGAAGGTCGTTCCAAAGTTTTGGTCCAGCTATGGAGAAAGCACGCTCTCCAATGACAAGATTGGAATTGGGTACTATGCAGAGTAGCTGTTCACTCGATCTTAGTGCTCTAATTAACCCTTTAACCATCAGATTTGTTTGAAAAATTTTAAATTTTCTGATAGGAAATGTCCATTTGCAGACCAGAAGACTGTATTTGAAAATTTACCACTGGAATGACTGGCTCAGTTATCAAACCAGTCATTCCAGTGGTAAATTTTCAAATATGGTCTTCTCTTAGTCTGCAAATTATGGGAATTTCTCAAGACCACTGCAGATGTAGTTTTAGTCTGAGTTAGCGCTCAAGCCAGCCAAAAAATGATTCTGCTTTGTGGTTGAGAAATTCCCATTTGCACACTATTTTTGAAAATTTCGCATTTAATGCTACCTAAAGAAGTCGTTATTTTCAAAATTTTCTGTAGAATATACATACATGTATTTTACACCAAACATTTTGAAAAAATGGAGGGAATATATCACACATCTCTGTCCATCCATCTGTCTGTCCGGCTATCTCATCTGGACCCATTTGGCAGAATTTGATCACATTTGTTGTGAGAGTTGCCCATTTGATTGCGGACTGCTATAGACAACATTTACACTAGTCTGCGATCCTATGGTGCGGCAATGTTCCGGAGAGTTGGGGGGTGGGTGAGGTGGGGGAGTCGATGGGTTTCACAAAAGTTGATGGACCAATTTTGGTATGTTGAACATGTAGTTGCCCATATGATTGCGGATTGAGCAACAACAGTATTTACAATAGGCTACGCCTGGGTAGAACGTCAAAGTTGGGGGAAGTGTATACAGAAATGTGATGGCATGCCATTGACTGCGCATTCTAGTTTAAATTATAATAAATTTCTCACTGTGTGCATGTGACTGGTGGGTACCTATTGTTGACATTTTCATGTGGGTTGATGAATAGACTACAAAATCAATGTAGATCAGGTGTAATGTATGTATTAAATAGTACAGTACATGTAATGATGTTTTGTAAGCTGTACATATTAAGCGAACCATGTATCATTTGTTAACTGTATATATTAACCCTTTAAGCCTTAAATTTGTTCAAGAAGATTTAAATTTTCTCAAAGAAAATGTAAATTTTTAGACCAAGAGAAGACTGTCTTTTAAAATTTACCGCTGGAATGACTGGCTCGCTTGTCGAGCCAGGCATTCCAGTGGTAAATTTACAAAAATAGTTTTCTTGTGGTCTGTAAATTGACATTTCTCAAGACTACTGTAGAAGCCATTTTTGACTATTATGAGTGCTAAGGGGTTAATTTAACCATGGCAACCAAATTTTACAGGTCTTACATTGTACATGTGTATTTCTTAACCATATTAATTTATTGCTAGGCTTGTCCAAATGTTTATAGCACTGACACAACTCAATGTCTATCATATATTAGGATCCATTATCAGGGGTTCTCGTAAGGGTACTTTTGACAGTATATACCCCTAAATTAGGACTTCCACTAGTGGAAGTCTGGGAGTCCTATACTCCAAAGGTTTATGTTTGGACTCCCCAAAAACATACCAACAAAGTCCTGACATCTCTAAAAACAATGATTTTAACCAAATTGCATGTATTTGAACCATTTTAGACTTCCATGTTTCTTGCTTGGTCTCCCAGTAGCGTTATCCATGAAGTCCCAGACTTCATGTGTTTAGAAATTAGTGGAAGCCCTGCCCCTAAAATGTCCTAATATGTAAGAGTGTATACATGTTGTTACCTTGAAATTTAGATGCTGGCAATTCATGTTTCAAAGTTTCAAATCAATTTTGACGTCATAACTCATAATTAATTTCATAAATGCTTAATAGTCTGGCAAGTTGTTCGAATTGTTGAATACTTTGAAAGTAATTTGACTGGGCACTCTTGCTACCCAGTCAAATAAGTTTCAAAATATTCAACAGCTTACCTGTATTTACTTTTCTGGAAATCGAGATTCAGAGAGGTGAGGGATCGATCGATCCCCTTTGCAAGCCAAGAGAAAACTCAGTACACCTATCTTAAAATCTTGGCCAATGGAATGATTGGTTTGATAAGTGAGTCAGTCGTTTCAGTGGTAAAATTTGTAAAACTCTCTTGGCCTGGCAAATGGAAATTCACGAAAATGTATAATTTCAATTTTCTTGACAAATCTTGAGCATAATTTAAAGCTTACGGTAGTGTGGACTGGGATTATATTCACTGTGCATTATAGTGAGGTCATTGAATGTGGTCAAATACACATTAATGTAGCTACTTGAAGGACATTTATAAATTCATTAAAGATATTAAAAATATTTTAGAATTTAAATGTCTTGTGAGTGGGTACTCAGTGATAGGGCAGGTGATAATCATATGATCTTTGGGGCACACTTTCTGGATGACTGCGGTGTCTGTGACCATTTAACCCTTTACTGGTCAAATTTGCCTGGTCAAGAAAATCAAAAGATTTGCTCATTGAACGTCTATTTGCAGTCCAAGTGAAGATGATTTTTGAAACTTTACCACGAATTCAGTAGTAAAATTTCAAAATTAGTCTGTTTATTGGCCTGAAAATGAACCTTCCTCAAGACCACTGCAGAGGCCGGTTTGGCCGGTTTTTAAAGTATTTAATGGTCAAGTTGGCCGAAACCTGCCTCTGTACATAGTGGTCTTGGGAAATGGCTATTTGCAGGCTAAGAGAAGACTATTTTTGAAAATTACCACTGGAATGACTGCCATGGTAACCTCAGTAATTTTCAATAATAGTTGTCTCTTGGCCTGCAAATTGACATTGACCATGAGAAAACTGACATTTTCTTGCTCATTAACACTTTAATGGTCATAACGGCCAAAACCAGCCTCTGGTACGGTCTTGTGGAATGTCCTTTACAGCCCAAGAGAATAAAATTTTTTTTTAAATTTTACCACTGGAATGACTGGATCGATAACCGAGCCAATCATTCTAGTTATAAATTTTCAAAAATTATGTTCTGTTGGCATGTAAATGGACATTCAATAGGCAGATATTAAAATTTTCTTGACCAAATTTGGCCATTAAAGGGTTAATGGATTAAGAACCTTGTACAGAATACTAGCCGTCCATCATCTAGTGTCTGATCATGCTTCTAATCCACACTATAATCTCTTCAGTGCGTATGCACTGTGTATGTTTATTGCGCGCACATGCACCACATTCAATCGATCAAACACGCACACATGTAAACAGAATCTTCCGCTTCGTCCATTTACGACACAAATATATCATGTGTTATCCATTCTCATAATTAATATAAGCACGCAGCTTTCTATATTATTGGTGACGACCATACATGATGTGCTTCTGACCTGAAACCGCAACAATATCTAGGGAACCAAACTCAGCCACCTGTCACTCATGATATATCTGATGTACCTCGTAATCAAGTACATCACATGAGCTGACATTGCATTCAATATGTTGACATAATGTCGTACGTACAAACTACATGTAGCTCCGTCAGAACAATGGACCTTTCCGGTTTTAGCTATGCCCCGCCCATCTCTAGCTAAGCTCCACCTACACCTCGCTCGTGTTGTGATCGATCGATCTCTGAACACCCTGACTATCAATTTCCAAAAAACTACACAGGTAGGCTGTTGAATATTTTGAAACTAATTTGACTGGGTGCTGTAAGGCAGCAACAGCGCCCAGTCAAATTAGTTTCAAAATATTCAACAGCATGTCACTAACGTATTCAGATTGTATGTCTACAGTCTTTGATATATTTACAATTCAATACACTTTTGTGTTGAATATTTAGAAAGTAATTTGACTGGGAGATATTTCTCCCTTAGGCAGCAACAGGCCTCAGTCAATTTAGTTTTCAAAATATTCAACAGCTTACCTGTTACTATATATACCGTGAAATTTAGATTTTTTGGAGGCCAAATTTCAAAGTTTCAAATTGATTTGAATACAGGGAAAAAAGTGGGCAAATTTTAGCCAGAAATGGGTGTGGCATGTGTTCATCCAAGCCTGGAAAACGTCTGACAATCCCAAGCTTTTGAAAGTCAAAGATTGTCCTGGATTTTCTGGTTTAGTCAAACCCGGACAGCCGACAGAATTTTGGTGGCTTTGTACTAAAGACAATTCTAGGATATCCATAGATAGATTAGGATTTCCGAGCTGCTGGTTAACTCTTTAACTGTCGTCATATCAGCCAAAAACGTCTATTTTACAAAATTTATCATTTACTGGTCAAATTTGCCTGGTCAAGAAAACCAAAAGATTTGCTCGTTGAACGTCCATTTGCAGTCCAGGTGAAGATGATTTTTGAAACTTTACCACAAATTCAGTAGTAAAATTTCAAAATTAGTCTGTTTATTGGCCTGAAAATGAACCTTCCTCAAGACCACTGCAGAGGCCGGTTTGGCCGGTTTTTAAAGTATTTAATGGTCAAGTTGGCCGAAACCTGCCTCTGTACATAGTGGTCTTGGGAAATGGCTATTTGCAGGCTAAGAGAAGACTATTTTTGAAAATTACCACTGGAATGACTGCCATGGTAACCTCAGTAATTTTCAATAATAGTTGTCTCTTGGCCTGCAAATTGACATTGACCATGAGAAAACTGACATTTTCTTGCTCATTAACACTTTAATGGTCATAACGGCCAAAACCAGCCTCTGGTACGGTCTTGTGGAATGTCCTTTACAGCCCAAGAGAATAAAATTTTTTTTTAAATTTTACCACTGGAATGACTGGATCGATAACCGAGCCAATCATTCTAGTTATAAATTTTCAAAAATTATGTTCTGTTGGCATGTAAATGGACATTCAATAGGCAGATATTAAAATTTTCTTGACCAAATTTGGCCATTAAAGGGTTAATGGATTAAGAACCTTGTACAGAATACTAGCCGTCCATCATCTAGTGTCTGATCATGCTTCTAATCCACACTATAATCTCTTCAGTGCGTATGCACTGTGTATGTTTATTGCGCGCACATGCACCACATTCAATCGATCAAACACGCACACATGTAAACAGAATCTTCCGCTTCGTCCATTTACGACACAAATATATCATGTGTTATCCATTCTCATAATTAATATAAGCACGCAGCTTTCTATATTATTGGTGACGACCATACATGATGTGCTTCTGACCTGAAACCGCAACAATATCTAGGGAACCAAACTCAGCCACCTGTCACTCATGATATATCTGATGTACCTCGTAATCAAGTACATCACATGAGCTGACATTGCATTCAATATGTTGACATAATGTCGTACGTACAAACTACATGTAGCTCCGTCAGAACAATGGACCTTTCCGGTTTTAGCTATGCCCCGCCCATCTCTAGCTAAGCTCCACCTACACCTCGCTCGTGTTGTGATCGATCGATCTCTGAACACCCTGACTATCAATTTCCAAAAAACTACACAGGTAGGCTGTTGAATATTTTGAAACTAATTTGACTGGGTGCTGTAAGGCAGCAACAGCGCCCAGTCAAATTAGTTTCAAAATATTCAACAGCATGTCACTAACGTATTCAGATTGTATGTCTACAGTCTTTGATATATTTACAATTCAATACACTTTTGTGTTGAATATTTAGAAAGTAATTTGACTGGGAGATATTTCTCCCTTAGGCAGCAACAGGCCTCAGTCAATTTAGTTTTCAAAATATTCAACAGCTTACCTGTTACTATATATACCGTGAAATTTAGATTTTTTGGAGGCCAAATTTCAAAGTTTCAAATTGATTTGAATACAGGGAAAAAAGTGGGCAAATTTTAGCCAGAAATGGGTGTGGCATGTGTTCATCCAAGCCTGGAAAACGTCTGACAATCCCAAGCTTTTGAAAGTCAAAGATTGTCCTGGATTTTCTGGTTTAGTCAAACCCGGACAGCCGACAGAATTTTGGTGGCTTTGTACTAAAGACAATTCTAGGATATCCATAGATAGATTAGGATTTCCGAGCTGCTGGTTAACTCTTTAACTGTCGTCATATCAGCCAAAAACGTCTATTTTACAAAATTTATCATTTACTGGTCAAATTTGCCTGGTCAAGAAAACCAAAAGATTTGCTCGTTGAACGTCCATTTGCAGTCCAGGTGAAGATGATTTTTGAAACTTTACCACAAATTCAGTAGTAAAATTTCAAAATTAGTCTGTTTATTGGCCTGAAAATGAACCTTCCTCAAGACCACTGCAGAGGCTGGTATTTGGCCGGTTTTTAAAGTGTTTAATGGTCAAGTTGTCCGAAACCTGCCTCTGTACATAGTGGTCTTGGGAAATGGCTATTTGCAGGCTAAGAGAAGACTATTTTTGAAAATTACCACTGGAATGACTGCCATGGTAACCTCCGTAATTTTCAATAATAGTTGTCTCTTGGCCTGCAAATTGACATTGACCGTGAGAAAACTGACATCTTCTTGTTCATTAACACTTTAATGGTCATAACGGCCTAAACCAGCCTCTGGTACGGTCTTGTGGAATGTCCTTTACAGGCCAAGAGAATACAATTTTTTTTAAATTTTACCACTGGAATGACTGGCTCGATAACCGAGCCAATCATTCTAGTGATAAATTTTCAAAAATTATGTTCTCTTGGCCTGTAAATGGACATTCAATAGGCAGATATTAAAATTTTCTTGACCAAATTTGGCCATTAAAGGGTTAATGGATTAAGAACCTTGTACAGAATACTAGCCGTCCATCATCTAGTGTCTGATCATGCGTCTAATCCACACTATAATCTCTTCAGTGCATATGCACTGTGCATGTTTATTGCGCGCACATGCACCACATTCATTCGATCAAACACGCACACATGTAAACAAAATCTTCCGCTTCGTCCATTTACGACAGAAATATATCATGTGTTATCCATTCTCATAATTAATATAAGCACGCAGCTTTCTATATTATTGGTGACGACCATACATGATGTGCTTCTGACCTGAAACCGCAACAATATCTAGGGAACCAAACTCAGCCACCTGTCACTCAGATATCTGATGTACCTCGTAATCAAGTACATCACATGAGCTGACATTGCATTCAATATGTTGACATACTGTCGTACGTACAAACTACATGTAGCTCCGCCAGAACAATGGACCTCTCCGGTTTTAGCTATGCCCCGCCCATCTCTAGCTAAGCTCCACCCACACCTCGCTCGTGTTGTGATCGATCGATCTCTGAACACCCTGACTATCAATTTCCAAAAAACTACACAGGTAGGCTGTTGAATATTTTGAAACTAATTTGACTGGGTGGTGTAAGGCAGCAACAGCGCCCAGTCAAATTAGTTTCAAAATATTCAACAGCATGTCACTAACGTATTCAGATTGTATGTCTACAGTCTTTGATATATTTACAATTCAATACACTTTTGTGTTGAATATTTAGAAAGTAATTTGACTGGGAGATATTTCTCCCTTAGGCAGCAACAGGCCTCAAGTCAATTTAGTTTTCAAAATATTCAACAGCTTACCTGTTACTATATATACCGTGAAATTTAGATTTTTTGGAGGCCAAATTTCAAAAGTTTCAAATTGATTTGAATACAGGGAAAAAAGTGGGCAAATTTTAGCCAGAAATGGGTGTGGCATGTGTTCATCCAAGCCTGGAAAACGTCTGACAATCCCAAGCTTTTGAAAGTCGAAGATTGTCCTGGATTTTCTGGTTTAGTCAAACCCGGGCAGCCTGACAGAATTTTGGTGGCTTTGTACTAAAGACAATTCTAGGATATCCATAGATAGATTAGGATTTCCGAGCTGCTGGTTAATCCTTTAACTGTCATATCAGCCAAAAACGTCTATTTACCAAATTTATCACTGGAATGACTGGCTCGATAACCAAGTCATTCCAGTGATAAATTTTCAAAAATAGTCTCTTGGTCTGCAAATGGACATTTTCTGAGAAAATTTTAATTTTTTGAATAAATAAGAAGGTTAAAGGTTTAAAAGGCTGGACAATTTTTTGCGGGGGTAATTTATCATAATAGTTGTGTTAAAATTTGAATCAAATCAGAATAGTCTATGCAAATTATAAATTGTATAGTTGTCGGCCAAAATGTATCTATCAATTAAAGTCAACATGGCAAATTGCAGTCGCGTACAAATTTTGCATAGCACGGATACAGCTATGCATGTTGCAGAATGTATAGCAACTGTCAAAATATGTGCCAGAGCAAATTGAGATGTGATACCAGATAAGTTATGCCCTGTAGTTGTTTCCAAGACCCGCTCCAGGATATACAGATTGATGAACCCAAGTGAAAAACCCTCTACCATATTGGCCATACGTAGAGGATAATTAATTTGATTGGTTTGTTTACTCGGTCCTTTCTCGACCTGTCCACTGATCAATTTCCTGTATCCATCTATCAGCTTCTGCCTGTCAATCTTTACTCAATTGTGGGAACGAGAAAATTGTATATAATTGAGTTAGAGAATGTCACAATTTCCTGCGTTATGTGTGGCGTGACTGACACCAGTTTAACCATTCAAGAGCAGTCAAGATGGTCAAATCATCTTCTGGAGTGGTCCTGAGAAATGTCCATTTACAGGACAAGAGAATTCTTTTTTTTTTAATTTGTCACGTTAATCTAAACCATACAGTCATTCCATTGGTAACCTTTAAAAAAAATACAAATGTTTGTGTATTGACCTATTAACTGGACATTGAATGTGTGGCTCACAGAAACGTGAAGCCGTTAAGCCTCAAATTTGTTCAAGAAAAAATGAGAAGAAATATCTTTTAAAATTTACCGCTGAAATGACTGGCTCGCTTATCCAGACCTCAAAATTTGGCGTAACCAAACCAATAGTTCCTGTGTTGGTTACGCCAAATCACAAAAGTGCAGACCGAAAATTAGGTTATGTGAAAATGAGATCTTGATTTATTTTCAGGTTGAAAAACAGTCAAACTCATGTTCCGTTTGCATCATAGACTAACAAGGCATATAACCTGGAAAATCATTTTGCTGTATATATTACATGTATAGTCTCTGAAAGTAAATATTAAGAAGCCAACCAATGAGTTTATGCAAATCACTGGAATCTATCTGAACTATTGGTTACGTCAAAGAAATACCCATAAGTCATAACCTATTATTAGATAGATTTTCAAAATTTCATGGCCTGGTTATCGAGCCAGTCATTTCAGTGGTAAATGTTAAAAATTTGTCTTCTGGTCTGCAAATGAACATTTCTCAAGATGCCTATAGAAGCCGTTTTTGGCCACCTTGAGTGTTAATGTATTCAGGAGTCTGAGTGAAGGACTGGATGAATGCTATTCTTATTGCTACATGTATGTCCCGCCCATCTTTAGCTAAGCTCCACCCACGCTTTGCCCATTTTCAGGTATGAGTTTATCCTTTGAGCACTGGCCTGTTTTCAAAATACCGTTTAGATACAGCTAAGCTGTTAAATGTTTTGAAACATTCGCCCAGTCAAATTAGTTTAGCATGTTTATAATTACGTACCAGTAGTAACTAGTAAGGACATACAATTTGTACAACTTGACAGACTCATTGGACCTTCATAACGGAGTATTTCTATCAATTATGATTTGTGACGTCAACATATGCATGTACATGTAGTTCATTTATAGCGTCAAACCTTGAGTGACATTGATCAATCATCAATCGACCTTTCCAGTTTTTAATAAGCCTTGCCCACCTATAGCTTAGCTCCAGCCAGACCTCACTCGTGTTGGGATCGATCGATCTCTGAACTCTGTGACTATCAATTTCCAGAAAACTGCAGGTAAGCCGTTGAAAATTTTGAAACTAATTTGACTGGGCGCTAGGCAGCAACAGCGCCTAGTCAAATTAGTTTCAAAATATTCAACAGAATATTTATTAAATAGAATAGACATAAAATTCATACAACAACGCATAGTCTGCCCTCAATTATGTGTTCTTGACGTACTTATCTATGTCATTCGTGATGTCATTGATTATGATGTCAATGATATCATTGATTATGATGTCATTCTACGGTTAATTATGACGACATATGATGGATGGATAAAGTGGAACGGTCCATTGGCTACATTCATGACAATTGCACTCTGTCCATGATATTTAAATGATTTAAGGTCTTTTTACAACCTTTCTTCAGGTTATCTACAGGATATCGTCTATCAATATGCCGTCTCAAGTAAATGGTAAAATGAATATAAACTGGCCACCACATTTCTTCATTTTGTTTAGAAACACCTTCATTTTCTTCACTTAAAACATTCTGTGTGTCTGTATTAGCATTGACAAAGAAAAAATGTATTTCTTTGCTGTTGTGGAATGGTTTTTGTTTGACTGGGGTGGTGGGGGGGGGGGGAGTGTGGTTGGAAGATCCTCGCAAACAATTAATGGAGATTTATTGGTGATGCTTGATTTAATGGTCTCGAGTGTATCAATTTCAAAACAACTATATAGGAAAGCTATTGAATATTTTGAAAGTAATTTAACTGGAAGCTAAACTGCTGCGATGGTAGCAACAGCTTCTAGTGAAACTAGTTTCAAAATATGTAAAAAAAAATACGGTATATCCCGAAATAATCTTTCGTTTCTGGTGTGTAAAAGTTGGTGGGTTAACAGGGAATTTATGGAATGATCTGTTAGGTGTAACATCTGCTTATATCTTGGAATTAATCCAAAGAAATCCAATATTTAACCCTTACTTACCACTCATATCAGCCAAAAACAGCTGCTGTTCTTGAGAAATGTCGATTTGCAGATTCCACTGATAAATTTTCAAAAATAGACTTGGTGTGTAAATCGACATTTTGTTTGGGAAAATTGAAATTTTCTTGAACAAATTTGAGTATTAGAGGTTTAAGTATATTTAGCACAAGATTATGTGATTATTGTGTGTAATGAGAGCATGCTGATGTGTTCTAATGTTGGTTAGGGTTACTCAACAATATGTTCAGTCTCTTATGCCAGGATTCACATTATAAGTCCGCTTATGTATTGGTTTCCCAATATGCTAAAAGTCATGGCAGTGGATCCCAATAACACCCTCTCTCATGCTCGCGGACAAAGAGAAGACTATTGTTTTAAATTTACAGGAATGACTGGCTCGGTTATCGAGCATTAATAGTCATTCCAATGGTAAATTTTCAAAAATAGTCTTCTCTTGGTCTGTAAATAGGCATTTCTCAACACCATTGCAGAGGTCGATTTTGGCTGACCAAATGAGTGTTAAAGTGTTAATAAATACTAATTATATGTGGGATTATAGGTTTTTGCACAAATATACCCACAAAATATAGCATGCCCCGAGTGCATGGGACCAGACAGTTCATAGGGCCAAAATAAAAAATAGTTTCGTTTCCTGTAAACCTCCCGGGTGAAATTTTTCTTTTTTTTCACCTGGCCGGGAATAAAATAATTTTTTTTTTTTACACAGCATAAATGTTAAAACATGCATACATTTGTAAAGCTATACAAATTACAATGGTTTTAATGCCATTTGTATGCAATCTGAATCCATTTTGCTAATTGTGTCATGAAAAACATAAGTAATTTGGCAATTACAACCATATTTAATGGACAAATAGTCAAATATCAGAAAAACAAATATTTATGACCGTTTTAAAATAAATTAATAATTGAAAAAAAAAATGAATTTCGTCCCTCCCTACTGAAGTCTTTTTGCACCACCCAGTTTACAGGAAACCAAATCGTTTTTATGGATGGCCTAGTTGAAATGAATCCATGGTAGTGTGTGATTTTATCATGCATGGAAGACCTTTCAGTTAGATTTGCGAGCCACAGATTTCAGCTTAGGACCCCTAGATTTCATGGTTTTCTTTCCTGGTAGCTCCAAGATTGAGATGCCATGGGGAAAACTCAGGTCTCTTCATACTTGATGTTTTCACATACTTCCCTCTCTATGTGAGAAAGTATCACAGAGTGGAAATGGCATTTTTATAACCTGTCTTGAGGGAGAACCTTATGAAGCGTAAATACACACATCTAGTTCACCAACACATCAGCAAGGAACCGATATATTTTGGCTTCATAAAAGGCGATATTCTGTAGTGGGTTAATTATTTTAACACTACCCCACCACCTTGTTAAAGGTGCATATTGGTGTGGAAGGGTTCATAGGTAGTCAATAAAACCAACAGGTGAGATTTCTTCTAACGAATATACAATATAATCACGTTTTCATGTGCGCTGTGATTGTGTGGTGTTGCGTAAGTATGAAGCGTGAATAGTGAGTGTTGGCGTGCGTATCATGCGTGAATAGTATGAAGTTCGTAGATATCTTGACAATCATATAAATATCGTAGAACTCGTAATCGTATGAGCGTATAATCGTAGAATCGTTCTGAAACAAAGAATCAGAAAATACTAAATAACTATTAACAATCAATATAAATGCATACAATATAAACAGTACAGTGTTACAATATGCCTATCATCAAATCTCAGCTATCATTAATATGATGTCTGCAATGGAGATCCACTTGTGATCATTTACATTTTAAAACACAATCCACACACTCCCCATCCTGATGATGTCACAATAAAATTATCATTAAACTATTGTGGACAAGTTGGTGTTGATGCTGAAGATGATATTGGTGCATGCAGTTGCAATCATAAGTAGCAACTGCCTATAGCAACATTAGCTTCAAATGAACAGCACTTGGTTTCATTGTAGTAATTGTATGTACATTACCTGAAGGGGTAGATCTCTCCTGGGTTTCTTCAACAAAGATTAACTATTTTGCCTCTTACAACTACTTGAAAATTATCACTTAAAACTTTAAGATGTGTACTCTATGGTGTTATAACAGATACTTAATTGGTTGACCAGACCAAAACACTCTGCTAAGACAATCACAGACAATGAACTATAAATCTGTCTTGCATCAAGCTACTGATAAGCATACTGGGCACTCAGCACCTGAAGACCCGTATCTAAAGTTCTGCACATAAATTTAGAAACTATGCAGCTGTCAGTCAGCCAGCGGTCAACAGCATGCCATGTGTGCAGGTGAATGCTTGTGTGTGTGTGTGTGTGTGTGTGTGTGTGTGTGCGTGCGTGCGTGCGTGCGTGCGTGCGTGCGTGCGTGCGTGCGTGCGTGTGTGTGCGTGCGTGCGTGCGTGCGTGTGCGTGCGTGTGTGTGGTGGAGGGGAGGGGGGGGGGGGGGTGCCATGTGGGTGTAGTGGGAGGCAGGCAGGTCTATGTGTTGTCAGAACACATATTCACACCAGAATGCTTGAAAATAAAATTGTTAAAATTGTATTCTTTTATAGGCTTAAATTATGTGTCTATGTGTAATGAAAAATAAATCTTAACATATGATGGTTTCATTCCATATAAATTGATAAAAAGAATTTTAAGTTGCAAAATTGAAATAGAGGCTCGTGCCTCTATTTCAATTTTGCAGCTTAAAATTATATTAATTAATATGGAATGAAATCATCATATGTTAAGATTTATTTCGTTTCATTACATATAGGCTCACAGTTTAATCCTCTAAAAGTATATAATTTAAATAATTTTATTTTCAGTAATTTTGCTGTGAATATGCACCTTTAAATTGCAATTTTTTCATAGAAAATGTCCATCTGCAGACCAAGAGAAAATTTAAAGAGAAAGCTTGAAAATTTAACACTAGAATGACTGGCTCGATTATCGAGCAAGTCAGGCCAATGGTAAATTTTCAAAAATACTCTTCTGGTCAGGAAATCGACATTTCTCAACACCACCGCAGAAGCCATTTTTGGATGCCTTCGATATGAATGACTAGATTTAAGTGCTCCATAGAGGTGGTCCCTCAAGACAGGTTATAACCGGGCCATGTACTTTATGATAAAACAGTGAACGTTTTTTATATTAGGGACATAAAACGCCATAAACGCCTCAAATATTACAACACACACACTATATTAGGGACACTTAAAATCTTAAGATCTGTCACTCAATTATATGACATCATAATCAATTACGTCACATGTTACTTACTGGCTGACATGGCAATCATAAAGATGTTATTAATCTGTGCTGTACTGTGGATAGAATGTAGAATTATTTTAATAAATGGAATAGACAAATGTTGTCATCTTAATTCTAACTGAATAATAGTTCATGATTATTCTGCAGCAAAAAGGTTAACCCTTTACAGGTCAAATTTGGCCAAGAAAATCCAAAATATTCCCCCTATTGAATGTTCATCTGTAGGTAAAGAGAAGAGTATTTTTTAAAATATACCGCTGGAATGACTGGCTTGATTATCGAGCCAGTCATTCCAGCGGTAAATTTTCAAAAATACTTTTCTCTTCACCTACAGATGGACATTCGTCAAGACTACTGCATAGGTAGTAGTCCTGAGTTGTTGCTGTAATTTCTTCTATTTCCATGGCAATCAAGTGTATTTGGAAATGGCATCCTTTGCTATGGTTTCCTGTAAATTGAATCAGCAAAGCCATGACATGACGCGCATTGAAAAGGTGTCGCTAGCATGTTTATCAGGAACTCCTCACAGCATTGGTTTAACCGTTTAACACTCATATCTGTTATTAACCGTCTAACCCTCATATCAGCCAAAAACGGCTTGTGCAGTGGTCTTAAGAAATCTCCTTTTGTAGACCAAGCGAAGATAATTCTTGAAAGTTTACCACTGAAATGACTGGCTCGATAACCGAGCCAGCCATTCCAGTGGTAAGTTTTCAAAAATAGTCTTTGCTTGGTCAGCAAATGGACATTTTCTATGAAAAAAGTGATATTTTCTTGAACAAATTCAAGGGCTAAAGGGTAAAACATTCAATTTTCTCATATGTCATAGATAATGTCCGTTTGCAGACCAAGAGAAGATAATATTTTGGATTATTTTTGAAAATTTGTCACAGGAATGACTGGCTCAGGTATCACGGCAGTCATTCCAGTTGTAAATTTTCAAAAAGAGTTCTCTTACTCGGCAGATGGGCATTTCTCATCAGCACTGAGGTGTTTTTGGCCGGCTTGAACAATAAAGCATTGCAGTTATGATGTTTGCAGGATCCAGTGTAAACATAATGGTAATGGGATTGTATTTGTCTTTGCACATTGACTTGTATTTGATAATATAACATCGTGGTTTATCTTTCTCACAAAAAATAATGAGATTTCAGGAGAATACTGTGTGGTGACAATGATGCGGTGGTCGTCCATGCCTTCATTTCATGAAGCACGTGGCTGACTTAGAAACATGTGTACATAACCATTTAACACTCGAGGCTGCCAAAAACAGCTTCTGCAGTAGTCGTGGGGTTATACTGTCCGTTTGCAGACCAAGAGAAGACTATTATTTGGAAATTTATGACTGAATGACTGGCTTGATAAACCGAGCCAGTCTTTCTAGTGATAAGTTTTCAAAGATAATCTTGGTTGAAAATATAAGTGTTCTACATGTACATATATGAGAAAATTGAAATTTTCTTGGAAAATTTGAGTGTTTAAAAGGCGTAAGCCTAATGACATGTAAATAAACTCATTGATGGCTGTGGCAAAGACGGTGTTCGTCGATTTCATGAGAAATGTCTAATTGCAGGTTAAGAAAAGACAAATTTTTGAAATTTCACCACTGGATTGACTGGCTCAGTTAAAGCGAGCCGTTCATTCCAATGATCATTTTCAAAAGTAGTTTTTAGCTCACCTGGCCTAAAAGGAGCTATGGTAAAGTGAGCTTATGCTGTGGCGGCCATCCGTTGTGTGTCTGTCCATCTGTCCATCCATCCGTCGTCCGTCGTCCATCAACTTTTCCTTTAAACGGCTTCTTCTCAAGAACCACTAGGCTGATTTGAATTATATGTGGCAGGAAGCATCCTTTGGCCATAGGGATCCAAGTTTGTTCAAACGAAGCCGATCGGCCAGTGGCCATCTTGGATTTTGGCCAATTCTTAGAAACCTCTTTAAAAATCTCTGAAACTGCTTGAGGGATCGATTCAGAACTCCTGAAATATCATCTAGAGCAAGAACTGAACCAAGTTTGTTCAAGGGAACTTGATTGGCCAAATAGTTCGTTGGCCATCTTGAATAACCTAGTTTTCAAGAAAACAACTTCTCCAGAACTGCTGAAGGAATCAGGCCTAAATTTGGGAGAGATGATTAGGGACTAAGGGCCATTAAAGTTTGTTCAAGGGAAGTTGATCCGTTAAAAAAATATGTCCGCCGTCAAAATGTAGCATGTTTGGCAGCCATATTGGATTTTTTTATTTGATGGATTTTGAGGCTGAAATTGGTTTTATATGTTTTTTGTGTATTTTGTTCTCAAATTTGCCATTTTCAAAACTGTTGAATAAACGGTTTGGCGGCCATCTTGGATCATTTTCCCACCAATAGCTCCCATACTAAAGCAATGGGAAAAACCTGGCCATCTTGGATTTTGGCTGATTTGTAGAAATATATTTTAAAATCTCCGAAACCACGTTGGGAGTCGATTCAAAAGTCATGAAACATCATCTGTGATCTGAGATAAGCCAAGTTTGGTCAATAGAAGTTCATTGACCGAATGGGTCGGCAGTCATCTTGGCTGACCTACTTTTGGCAAAAACGACTTCTCCAGAACTGCTGAATAGATCAGGCCGAAATTTTGGAGATATGCTTAGGGACTAAGGGCCATTAAACTGTGTTCAAGGGAAGTTGATCTGTCAAAGAACATGGCCACCATGGGCCAATCAAAATGTAGCGTGTTTGGCAGCTATATTAGATTTTTTTATTTGATGGATTTTGAGGCCGAAATTGGTATTGTATATATATTTTGGGATAATCTGATTTCAAATTTGCCACTTTTGAAACTGTCAGATAAACGGTTTGGTGGGCGTCTTGGATGACTTTCCCGCCAAAAGCTCCCATACTATGCAAACAATGGAAATTAAAAAATTGTCTTCGTCTCGATAGCCACTGGGACAATTTCAATTATATTTGGCGGGAACAATCCTTAGGGCATATTTATTAAAATCTAATGGATTAGCTGGGATTAGCTCGTTTATTCAAGCTCCACAGAACTTGGATATTCAAGAATATCCAAGATTCTTTTGGCCTCAGGGGTTAGTTTCAAAATATTCACCATCATTAGCTGTATACATTTTAGCTGTCTAATGGAATTAAGACACCAGAAATTTGAGCATTAACCCTTCAAGGATCGAACTGGCCTTTGCAGTGATCTTGATGAATGTCCATTTGTAGGTCCAAGGGAGACTATTTTTGAAAATTTACTACTGGAATGCCTGGCTCGATAACCGAGCCAGTCATTCCAGTCGTAAATTTTCAAATATAGTCTTGTTGATCTGCTAATGGACATTTTCTATGAGAAAATTGAAATTTTCATGAACAAATTTGAGGGTTAAAGGTTAAGACACCAGCCATGTATATATATGTAATCTTTCCTTGCTTAACCCTTTAATGGCCAAGCCGGCCTAAACCGGCCTCCACAGTGGTCTTGAGGAATGTGCAATTCACCTTTCCAGAGTATCCATTCGTCATCAGACCTCGTACGACGTCATAATCAGCCCAGCGCATGTATGATGACGTCATGATCATTACGTCACAAAGGGTTCCATATAGACCGTCACCAAATCTCAAATAGTCTGACACGTTGTATGAATTGTATATCTTTGTAATTCTTTGCTATTTAATAAACATGCTGTTGAATATTTTAAAACTAATTTGACTGGGCGCTGTTGCTGCCTTAGGCAGCAACAGCACCAAGTCAAATTAGTTTTAAAATATTCAACAGCTTACCCGTGTAGTTTTTTTGGAAATTTATAGTCAGGGTGTTTGTTCAGAGATCGATCGATCCCAACATGAGCGAGGTGTGGGTGGAGCTTAGCTAGAGATGGGTGGGGCATAGCTAAAACTGGAACAGTCCATTGCAGGCGAGGAGAAGTGTTTTTAAAAACAAACATGTACCACTGGAATTTTCAAAAATTGTGTTCTCATGTAAATGGACATTCAATAAGCAGATATTTCAATTTTCTTGACCAAATATTACCATTAAAGGGTTAATCCATTTTGTGTCGGCTCCATATTTGATTTTAAACATTGGCGAATAAGATCTTTGATTAGTCAAGCTCTTGACAAATTCTTTGGCAACAAGCTCATCAGATTATGGAAATATGACGTGCCATTTGTTACATAACTTCTTAGAGATATATAACTTCTTCATCTGTGTGCGTGGTTAAGTATGCCCACCCCAGCCCCACTATTGTCATGTTTGGGGCACAGTGGTTTAGAGAGTTTTGATGATGGCTCATCTAAATGTGGCCATTCGTTGATGTACGTGTAAAAATAATACTTTTGCTTTTAGTTTTTACCCTTTAATGGTCAAGTCGGTCAAAAACTGCCCTCTGCAGTGGTCAGGAGGAATATCCATTTAAACAACAAGAGAAGACTATTAATTTATCACTGGAATTATACTCGGGCTCCATATTTAACAGAGCCAGTCATTCCAGCAGAAAGCCGTCAAAATTGTCTTCACTTGGTCTTAAAATGGAGACTTTCTATGACCAAAGTTGACTATAAAAGTGTTAAATCTGTATGCGGTACATATGTAATATTCAGACTGTTTTGTGCTGTCCGAAAAGTAATTTGTGTATCCCAATCTACCTTTTCACGAAGACTTGTAATTTGATTTGTTCATTCAAAATAGCCATCCAGAATTACCTGTTACTTGATTTTCTATTTTAGCTGCTCATCAGATTAAAAGCAGAGATACATGTATAAGTGACAAAAAGTCGATCACATACATGACATTTTTTGTAGTCAACTATTGGTAACATGTCCTTTATAATATATTTAGAATCCTCATGTGATTCATGTGATTCGGATGGTCTACCAATTTATAATATATTGCTCTGAAATCACAGTGTGGACCTGAAATCACGGTGTGGACCTGAAATCACAGTATGGGCCGGAAATCACGGCGTTGGCCTGAAATCACGGTGTGGACCTGAAATAACTGTGTGGACCTGAAATCACTGTGTGGGCCTGAAATCACATTGTTGGTCTGAAATCACAGTGTGGACTGTGATTTGACTCATGTGAGCATGGTCTACACATATGTAGTTGTGACCAAGAGACCATGGGAATATGTCGGCATGAGCATGGTCAAACCCAGAATGTTTTACCATGGTCGTATGGTCTGGTTGTGTCACACAAATGATGATTTTATACCATGGTTGAATATGTGTACCATAATATGTCACTCATAGTTTACTATGATCAAGTCATAGCAAAATATTTTTGTCAAACCATGAATTAACCACGGTCGAAGCTGGTTTAACCATGAGATTTTACCCAGAGGGCATCATTTTCAATCGAATTTAGTATTATATGTTTTCGCTAAGTCTAAGACTCCCACATTTATTTTCGCCAATTCAGAAAGCGATATTAAGACATGGCAAATGTCAACTGTAACCCTTAGGTGGGTGTGGGTTAGCATTTATTTTAAAGTAAAGTGTGTAAGTGTTTGAGTGTCATGGTGTGTGTGTGCGTGTGTGCGTGCGTGTGTGTGTGTGTGTGTGTGTGTGTGTGTGTGTGTGTGTACGTGCGTGTGTGTGTGTACGTGCATGTGTGTGTGTGTACGTCGTGTGTGTGTGTGTGTACGTGCGTGTGATCTGTCTACTGCATTCAAAGCACAGTATGTAAATACATGTACATGGAACTGATTTCAGAATCCAGGGTAAGCCAGGCTGACACTTCCCCCATGAATAGTATATACATGTAGTGTAATTTCGATTAATCCTTAAGCCTTGAATTTATTCAAGAAAATTTCAATTTTCTCTTAGAAAATATCCATTTGCAGACAAAGAGAATACTATTTTTGAACATTTACCACTGGAATGACTCGCTCGTTTATCGAGCCAGTCATTCCAGTGGTAAATTTTCAAAAATAGTCAGATTTTTGTGTCTGCAAATGGACATTTCTTATGTAGACCAAATTGCAGAAGGCATTTTGGCTGATATAAGTGTTAAAGCAATAAATGTCAATACTGCTTCATGTTTATGTGATCTGATAATGCTGCAGCTAAGCAATGTTTGTGTTACAGGGCTATTTTCCACCAATTTTGAATACAGGGGATTAGCTGGGTGGAAATAGCTCTGCTCCACTTCAGGATGAGACAGCGAGTGAAGACACTTTAATAAACAATAAGCAAGATCGTTCTTCACATATTACTGATATTAAATGTTTAATGATCCTAAACTTTACTTCAAGTTCAACTGGTGATAGTAAATGTTACACCCACTAATTATCTATCTGTAGAAAACTATCTCTAACTCTATGAATCTCTATATCTATCTGTATGACTGTATAATTCTATCTCTCGATCTCTTGCTCTGTTTCTCACTTTTTCTCTCACTCATTCTATATGTCATTCTCCACAATCATGTCCATTTTATAGCTAGTGGTCGTTAAAGTAAACAGACAGGTAGTCAAGAGACATGTTCAAAATATATTCAGAGCATGTCTAAAATCATTAATAATTTGCTTAAAGAATCAAGTTTTTACTAATAGTAGTTTTGTGAATACCAGATTTATGTAATTCCATGCAATAAATATAGTTAACCACTTTCATTCCGTATCTGTGCTGACAGTATTTTGCTCTGATAAATTCAGAAAATCCTGATGACTATTTTGAAAACAATCAAAGCTAAAGTTGTTTCTGCTTGAGGCAGCAACAACTTTCAGTCAAATTATTTCCAAAATAATATTCAGATTTCTTATGCCAATGTCTTGAAATCATGTTTGTGTGAGGATTTAGAATAAAAATGGTTATCAGATTATGAACATGTATTTTCAGATGTATGTTATTATATATAAAAGTTTGGTATATACATGTTTTGGAATTCCACACTGCAGGCTGGATCGCTTTAATTGTCCTGGCTATTAATTGGGCTATTGTCCTCTGTCCACTATACTCCTAGAATTGTCACGCTTGATTTCATATGACTCCGCTGGTCATAGCTATGAACATTCTAATTTATGCTGGTTAAAATCAATAATATATAACTTCACACAGAATTTCCTATACAGGGCCTATTAGCACCATGACATTAGTATGAGGTGACAATACTCCATTGTTACTCATGAAACAGATGTTGAGTGAAATGATGATTGATTTGTGCATTGCGTATTGATTGTGGAATCTCAAATGACAAGTGCATTTATTGAGCGTTTCAAGCCCGCCTATTATTGCAGTGTCATAAAGCTATATAACCGTGTATTTAAAATACAGAATATTTTATACATCTATACATGTAATTATATCATTAGTTTTTAGCCAAGCCTTGGACCATGGGTGGGCATCGGTTGACTCGGCATCTCTAACAAGTTTATTAACATCGCATATACATGTACATATAGGTGGTTTGTGAGATAGCGTACTCTATTATTTACATGTAATATAAGCTTAGCTGGCCACGATGTCAGAATTCAGTCTTATACATGTATATCACTTATAATCTAATGTGTAACGATCTTAAAATGATTTAATTTTAATTCTGAGAGTTACATAAAGTGTTACTTGTAGTATTGTTTAACCCTTTGACTGAGAACTCCCTGAAAAAGTAAATTCCTTACGATATAAAGTTTATTTTGAAATTAATTTGACTTGAACACGTTGCTGCCTAACTCATATTAATTTTCAAAATATTCAACAGGAATTAATATATATCTACATTACTAGGAGTTCAGAAGAACGCCCGCTAGCACATTGACGTTAATATGTGCCTAATTGACCATATATGTATGTATCATTATTGTATTCTGCTGCTTTAGTAGTAGAAACAGTATACAGCTGCAATTAGTACTCCTTTCGCTTTTGCCCGCTGTATCTTGTCCTCGGCCAAAATCTTTATCTTCCTCGGGTTCATTCTTGATTTGACTATACTGAGTCCTGCTTTCTTGAGGTCACCTCGTAGCACGCTTATATATATGGGGTGACCAAAATGGGAATGTTTTGGTGAACATGACCTTCTGAATACCTATTCGTATGAATTAAACTATACTATAAAATATTCACTATGATCGGTAGACTGTACAGTGTCAGGAGGGTGTCTGAGTCTCGTCAGATGATGACAGATTTGAGTAGGATCTTCCTCCGGATCAATCCAACTACAGTTCCAGTCATCTTCTTCCAAATCACAATCTGCTGTCCATCTATGAATTCTAGAGGGAATCCTCTTCACTTGTGATGAATTCCTACCACATGTCCTTGCGGTTTCTCCCATTTCTTACGTGAGACTGCTTTGTACTGACGCTTTTGTTCGCACAATTGTCCACTTTCAGCTTTCCTGTGACGTCATCTTGTTCCACGTTGTAACGTGTAGGCTGTTGTTGCCGTTTCTGGTTTTTAACATGGATATGTAATTTATGATCGTTTGTATTTCTAATCCGATGAAACCCATCATTGTGTTCTGTCGACAAGTTTAGCAATCCGAGATCTATGGCAGTTTTAGAGCCTAATACCGACCCTGCGCCTTTGTTGACCACTAAGAATGTTAATAGGGAAATCTGAGATATGGTTTCTGGGACAGTTTCAAATTTGCCAAAGACTGGCAAAGGATTTGCTGCTCCGTAAACATTTATGTGAGAGTTAGAGTTTTTCAATCTTATGTCCGTGTTGTACCTTTTAATCATTAGGTAATCTCGAGCTTCAATTAAATTAACAGATGCACCACTGTCAATCAGCATGTTAATATCTACTCCAGCTATCGAAACTAGCTTTTGGACATTTGTCATTGCTAGCTAGTGCATAGTCATCTTGTCTATTATTTCCATTGAGAATTGCAACATACTCGTCCTCTGAATCTGAACTGTGTGTGTGACTCTTGTACTATGTATCAGTCTGTTTTGCTTAGACTGACATTTATAGTTCATGTTTTTGGCACTACTATTGCTGCTGCTTCGACAGCATTTCGCAAAATGGTTCATTTTGTTACAATTGTTGCACGATTTACCTCGAGCCGGACAGGGGTGCTGATCAGGATGTGGCCATACACCACCACAGTTGAAACACTTGCTCGATTTGGCAGATTCGGTTTGGTAAGGAGCCTGCGGTGCGTGTTTCTTACTACATCCAATAGTAGACACCATATTTCTCTCCTCGTAGTTTCCTGAATTGTGTTGCATATTCCGCATTTGGGAATCTGCTCGTTCCATAGCACACCCTCTATCAAGAATACTGGTGAGTGTCGAATTGGTATCACGCAATACACAGCGCTTTAAACTTGCCGAGATGCATTTCTCCAAGACATTTTCCGCTATTGCATCATCCGTATTGTCGAATTCACACGAAATCGCAAGAGTTCTCAATCTGGTTACAAATTGATCCAGCGATTCACCATTTTCTTGCTATGTTTGCTTGAAAACGAAGCTTTCATATCTAACCTTTCTCCTTGGCAGAAAATACTCATCTAGCTTTTCGTATGTTGTCTTATAATCTTCACCTGTGCCTGTCAACCCTCTGAAAACCTTCTGAATGCTTTCCCCAGTGAGGTGGAGTAGTAGAGCCCGTTTTTGCTTGTCACTCGTAAACCTGCTGCGTCCAGATAGATATCAAACCTATCCCGCCATGCCTTCCATTTAGAACCTATTGATGCATGGTTCGAGTTTACGTCGAAGGGTGGTAACGTTGTCAACCCCAAATCCATTCTTATAGCCATGGGTATTGTCCAAGTGTTACTATAACTGGTTAGGAATTGTCAGATTAGTGTTGTGTTGAATCACACCGTTTATTGGTTCACGGGAGCTTCAAATTATTTTGACTTTAATTCTAGAAAACTAGCACTGAAATACTTTTCCGTATAAACAGTTGAATTTTCATTCCCGAGTGTTATTAAAGGTTGTCACGTTGCAAACTTTTGTAACATTACAAACTTTATCCTCGTCACCAAATATAATGTATGTTGTTATTACAAGACAGGTGATGTTAATTATCATAGATGAATATTTAATATAGACTGATACTGAAATACATGTGCACGGAGCACTTGATAGAAACCGAATGTCCTATATTGTAAATGCAATGTTCGGAGAGGTGGCTGTTGCTGACCTGATGAAATAGTATACAGTACCTGTGTATGATGCTGATAATTAAAGACATTAAATTTGCGCCTGCTGTTAGATTTATGGTGCAGTGGGGAAGTCAGATGTTCTTCTGATACGCTACAGAAAGCTGATTTATGTGAAGTGATTATGTTAAATTAGTGTAAACCAGGTGCAAAAATTCGGGTGTTCAGGGATACAAGTTAACCCGTTAACACTTATATCAGCCAAAAATGGCTTTTGTCATGGTCTTGAGAAATGTCCATTTGCAGACCAAGAGATTATTTTTTTCAATTTACCCTGAAATGACAGGCTCGATAACCGCGCCAGTCATTCAAGTGGTAAATTTTCAAAAATAGTCTTCTCTTGGTCTGCAAATGGACATTTTCTATGAGAAAATTGAAATTAAAAAAAAAAAATTCAAGGGTTAAAGAGTTAAAGTAATCCCTTTTCAAAATGAAGCGATCCTCCGGGGCACAAACATTCCCCAAACCATGAAATCTTTATGCAAAATGGTGTATTGTTTTTATAAACAACATGCCTTGATGAGTCGGGCGGGACACATTAGGCCCACCTAAGACCATGGTCAATGATCATTGTCTGACCATGAATTGACCACGCAGGTTAAATGGCACCACAGTCAGACCATGACCAACAAGTTCCTCATGACCATGATAAAACCATGTTTGAAGGTCGGCGACAGACCACGGTCATACCATGGTTTGACCATGGTCAGACAGAACATGGTCAGACTCTGGTCAACCATGATCTGACTGTGGTGCCAGTTAACCTGCATGGTCAGACCATGGTCAACCATGGTCTGAAGGTTGGTTCCATTTATTTGACCATTGCTCAGCAATCCAGCTCAACTTTTCTAAAAAAAAGTGTGCTGTGCTAGACTGTACTGCCTTCAAAATTGTACTATTTTGGTCTTAGCCAAAAGACCGAGAAGCGATTACAACTTGTAAGCATTTAGTCATGAAATATCAAATAATGATCAAACTTTCTAGATATATAAGACTAAAAATTTTGGAATGGTTAACCACATTAGCATTGTTTGAAATAAAGTGTATACAATAATTCAGTGTGTTCAAATGTCGTAATTAATGATGATTACATAATTTATGCTCAATAGAATAATAACTTTAAATGCAAAAAGACACTTATTTTCAGTGAAAATGTTACCTCCCTTATTAAATTACACTGACTATTGTCAAAACATGGTCAACCATGGTCAAATGATTGTACCTGAATATGTTAAAAAACAGTTTTAAAAGGGGCGTTTTAAGAACTTTAAAGGTTAGGAACTGTTCTTCAGTTGTTGGAACCAGAAAATATTCAAGAGCAGTTTAAGGATATTTTAAGACCGTAAGTTCAAGAATTGTTCTTCATATTTTGCGCCAGCTACAGACGTAGTATATTCCTGACATCGGATTCTACCAGTCCATTGAGCTTTCATGCGGACATTGTCTATTTTACGTGGCGCACTGGTAATTCCTTGTGCCAGCTAATGGACGTAGTCTATTTTCAGACGTCTGCAAAAAGACTGTCTTCATACTCTCGCACAGGTTCTCTGAGCTTTCGGGCACCCTGAACACAAAATACAACCGTGCACATGGCAAGAACACAAAGCCAGAGTTTAGAAGCTAGAGAGCCCATATACCCTCAAATAGGCAAGATAAATATCAGATATGGCCATGATGCATCTCCTGTGGCAGTCGACAAGGCCGGTCTCATGTCCAGCCCGTCGTGATGAAAGCGTAGCAGATGGAGCACCTGGGGGAACTGATGGCGCAACTGTAGGCGCAGAATGCCTCCCTTAGCGAACGCCTACTCGAGGCCGAGGTCCACGCTAGGCAGCTGCTCGGCACCTCCCGCAGCCGATGTGAGTCATCCCGCGGCCGACCGGCAACTGTCACAGTCCTCGGCGCATATATATATATATATAATATAGAGTGGAACTCTTAATTTCTTCCTGATCAATATTGGGAGTATAAATCATTATGTAATTTTTACTGACTAATTAATGTACATTAGACCTCAACAAGCGCTCACTCACAGTAACCAATTTGTGCAGCATGTTGATTGTAGAGCCATTGACATTGTTTGATCAGCCTTAACTCTTTAGCCCTGAATTTTTCTCATTGAAAATGCCCATTTGAAGACCAAGAGAAGACTATTTAAAAAAAATTTATCACGAATGACTGGCTCGGTTGTCGAGCCAGTCATTCCAGAGATAGCATTTTCAAAAATATTCTTCTCCGTCTTAAAATGGACACTTTCTAAGACAACTGCAGAAGCTGTTTTTGGTGGGCATAAGTGTTTAGAAGGGTGATTAATGATGCTTGGTGGGGGTGGTGGGTGAGGGGTGGTGGGGGTGGGGAGCAATGAGCATTTGGAGCTGATCCTGGCTCAGTTACGCACTATTCCATTCCGCTGGTGACTGATCAGATTCACATTAATTTGTATCTAACATGTCTAATGTCAACTGAGTGCTGCAAGGATGTGTGTAATTTCCTGTTGCGCCTGATCAAGGCTCATTAATTATTAATCAACCCATGGCGGTCTCCTGCGCACTAGCCTATGTTTTATTGTCTCATAGGTTATAAAATTTAGATGCATAGACAGACGCATGTCAGAAGGTAAATGCAGGCTACAGCTGCTGCAGTGACTCAGTCGGTACATGTAGATTTTTAGTGAATTTTGGAAACGTAGATTATTGACACTGAGAATTTAACCCTTTAACACTAAAATTTGTTGAAAAAAATTCAATTTTCTCATTATATATATAAAATCCATTTGCAGACCAAGAGAAGACTATTTTTGAAAATTTACTACTGGAAGGACTGGCTCGGTTATCGAGCCAGTCATTTCAGTGGTAAAATTTTCAAAAATGTTTTTGGCTGATATGAGTGTTATAGGGTTAATAACCTAGATGTTCAGCAAATTGCTTTCAAAAAATGTATGAATAGTTTTAGTCAAATTGTTTTCAAAATATTCAGCAGGTCCAGAATTTATTCTCTTGTTGCTGGCAGTAGTCAGCCAGGTAAAATCTGTGATCTTTTTTCGATCTCGGGTCCCATCCTGAGTCATTTTGAAGCCAGAATGCTGGCCTTTCAGAGTTTAAGCCGCAGTGAACTTGAACCTTTAATGGTCAATATCGTCATGAAAAATATACATTTTTACTTAAAGGTGAACACAAACAGTGAATGGTCGGTCACATGAGCATGCCAAATTAATGCTTTTATATTATTTAAATAAAATGAAATATATTATTTGCATATTTTCCAATTCGTTTATAGAAATTTTTGTCACAGAAAATTATTTTTGCTCAGTTTTTCCTAAGAATCGCATATAGTGACATCATCCCGTGAATGATTGTTGTGGTATGATGTCATAACATAGCAAAATTCACGAATTTAACTGAAATTTTAATAATGTTAGAGTTTATGAAAATCTGTCAACTTATTTTTGATTTATAAAATATGGTAACATCTTTTTATTATTTTGGCTTTTGAAATCTAATTCTAATTTGTGATCCCCCTTAAATGAATCTGCTTAAGTTTATCAAGCTAAGTTATTCCAAAGATAAATTTTTGAAAAACTATTTTTCTCTTTGCCAGCGTGCAACTGGGCATTTATTTCTCACGTCTTACGCCATCTTAGGATGTTTTTGGCCGGCTTGAGTGTTAAATAGTTTAGTCGTTATGTTTTCTTATAACAATTTTCAAAAATGGTTATTTGTTTAAATTTTACCCTTGGTAAAATTCTGATTCCTCAAGCCCATTACATTGAGGCTGTTTTTGGGTGAGTTGACCATCAAAGGGTACTTTTCTAGCATGATAGCCCCAAGCTTTAATAATTAGCCTTCCACATCACTTGCCATGATCTCACATTTCTCTAATGGTATTCCACCTCAATGCTTTCACCCTTTAACCCTCGAATTTGTTCACGAAAATTTCAATTTTCTCATAGAAAATGTCCATTTGCAGACCAAGATAAGACTATTTTTGAAAATTTACCACTAGAATGACTGGCTCGGTTATCGAGCCAGTCATTCCAGTGGTAAATTTTCAAAAATAGTTTTTTCTTGGTCTGCAAATGGACATTTATCCAGACCACTGCAGAAGTTGTTTTTGGATGATATAAGTGTTAAAGTGTTAAAGACAATTTGTTGAAAATGTCACCATCTTCTGGGCGTAACACTCAGTTCTATGGTAATCTTTCTTTCTTAACCCCTTACCCCTCATATCAGACAAAAACCTCTTGTGCAGTGGTTTTGATTAATGGCCATTTGAAGACCATGACCAGATTGTTTTTTAATATTTAGCACTGGAATGTCTGGTTCGATAACCGAACCAGTCATTCCAGTGGTAAATCCTAGAAAATTATCTGCTCTAGGTCTGCAAATAGAAATTTTCTGTTAGAAAATAGAAATTTTCTTGAACAAATTCGAGTGTTAAATGGTTACGGTTCCCAAACTCAAACTATGTAACCATTGACACATCAAGTCTCTGAAGGTGATCGATTGTTCAGCCGGTTTGATTCCAAACATATTTTGTCATTTCTATTGCGGTACTGGTATTTATGTCAACTGAATAGATGAATCCAATCTGTCACTCAAGTACGTATATGATGTCATAATGAATTACTTCACAGACATCACAATGAAAATGCTTAATGAATAATGTAACTTACAGTCTATCATGAACTTTTAATAGTCTGCCCGTTGTAGGAATTGTATTTCTTTACTACAATATTTAATAAACATTCCATTGAGTATTTTGAAACTACTGTTACCCAGTGAAATTAGTTTAAAAATTGTCAACAGGTTAGCTGTAGGTTAATATGAAATTGGGATTCTGGGGGATTCAATGTATATAAATCAATCCTGACACACACAAATCATGGGCAGAGCTAATAGCATAGTTAAAAGTGGATTCATCCATTGAATCTACACGCACACGCATGCACAAACGCACGTGCATGTACGAACACACATGCACACACGCGCGCGCGCACGCACGCACACACACAGGGATGACAATCGGTGCAATGACCCTCTAGAAAACGGGTCATTTTGACAAATCTTGCATGAATCACATAGTTTACATGGAAGATAGGGATGACCTAAAATCCTGTGGGTCATTGACCCATGTGTGAAGGTAATGATGAGACATTGTGAATTTTATAATGCTAAATGGTGCAAGTGCAGAACCCTGCATTGGGTATGTAACAATCTTTCGTTACATGTGCAGTATATGCATTACATGATCCACCTTGCGGTCGGTCCATAGGGAAAACTTTCCACAGCGTTCTGATGGATTAACAGAGCAGAGACAAATTTTTATGGAGCGTTTTGTTAGAGCGCTCTGCTATTTCGCGAAACATGTTTGGAGGTGACTCGCGAAAAACAAAACATATTTTTAATTTGTGATATAATTGCATGCAAAACAACTCCATCTGTTGCAAAGGCATATATTATGTCATAAGCGTATTGCGCAAAGTATGCTGAGGGAAAGCACTCTGTTGAAACATTATCGCTCCGCTTAAAGCATGGCATATTCATGTCAACCGATCACGCTACAGAGCCTTGCAGTTCTCAGACCAAGATGTCCACTAGGAAAACCTAGCGTATTCATATCAACCGTACATGCTACCGAGACTTACAGTTCACGGACCAAGATGTCCACTAGGAAAGCCTAGCGTATTCATATCAACCGATCACGCTACAGCAGCTTGCAGTTTATTTAGAATAGTTTTATTAGAGATCGTTCTAACAGAGCGACCTGCTGAAACAATTTTTTGCACCGAAGGCAGAGTTACAATCATTTAGCTATTATAGAAATAAATACCCACTCCAAGTCCCCCATCCAACCCTTACCTAATGACATGCCAATGACTCGTGTTGTGCAATATTATTACAGGTACATATACTACTCCCTTAAAGTTATTTAGTACAATAGATAAGCTAAAAAGTTTCCAAAACAAATACAGAAACATGTTAGTACAATTTTGAACACAATGACGCTGTACATTTAACAAATGTTCTGTTGATTAATTTGGACTTAATATTTGCTTGGAAGCCATTGCTGCCAATAATCATGACGGTAGGATTGATTTAGTTTTGGATATAATTCTTCTACATGTATTTCTGAGCTGTACTATGCTCTGTATCTGACCGCCCTGAACATATACACTGTACATATACATTGTTAATTAAATCAGCACAATTAACTAACCCCTTAACACTCGTATTTGTTGAGGAGAATTTCAATTTTCTCATGGAAAATGTCCATTTGCAGACCAAGAGAAGACTATTTTTTAAATTTTACCACTGAAATAACTGGCTCGAGCCAGTCATTCCAGTGGTAAATTTTCAAAATAGTTTTTTCTTGGTCTGCAAATGGAGATTTCTCAAGACCACTGCAGAAGCCACTTTTGACTGATTATGAGTGTTAAAGAGTTAATGCCTATATAAGTATTGGCTCGCTCGTCTCGCCTTCAGTCACGCTTTTCAATAATTGATTCGTCCGGGAAATGTTTTAGTGACAGGTTAGTGGTATTCTGGTTTTAGTCCGACGTTGTGTGTAATCAAACGTGTGACATCTAGCCGCATGTCAATAACACTGACCAAAAATTCAGCTAAAAATAACAGTAACTGTTGAATATTCTGAACATAATTGGATTGGAAGACATCTTTGCCTAAGGCAGAAATGTTTTCCAATCCAATTATGTTCAAAATATTCAACAGAACATTCCTTACATCGTGTTTTGGAAACATTAACTTATTTATGAGCTGTCCGGTATTATAAGCAATTATATATAACTCTATTTTGTCCGAGTCAATTTGTTGACCGATGTAATTATCATCACACTATAAATAATGATGTGACGTCTGGGGAATAACGCCGCTCGTCAATGGTCGTGATCATCCTCGCTTGTGGCCCCCGCCTACTATCATATGAGTAATCTAATTCTCCCATTGTCCAGACAGTGTATTTACATACATAATGCTTATCTAAATGTATCAGGATGCGACCACATCGCTGACCGCGCATCAATCAGTGTTTATTGTAGACAGATTTCACAGATTGCTCTTCCAGAAGTGTGCCAGGTTCATGACTCGATTGCCATATTTCACAATGACACTAACCTGGAGATGACTATTTGGCTCTGACTTGACCTGGTGCCCATACATGTACTGATTGCTGGGAATGGAAGATTCCAGTTTATCCAGCAATCAAATTACATCAAGTTGATGTCATAATCAATTGCGTCATGAATGATGTAGCTAAGTTTGTCATGATTGCTTAATTGATGACTGACCGTTAGCATTGTTGTACGAATTGTATGTCTTTACTATTTGATAACCATGCTGTTTAATATTTTGAAACTAGTTTGACTGTGCACTGTTTGCTGCCATAGCCATCAACAGCACCTTGTCAAATTAGTTTGAACGTATTCAACAACTTTATCTGAGTGTATAGATTTCTGGAAAATGATAGTCGGGGAGTTCAGGGATCTATCAATTTGGTTGGAGCTTAGCTAAAGATGGGCGGGTCATGGCTAAAACTGGATTCCTCCATTCTGTAGCTTGTCGATTTGTTTTTAAGTCTAACTACAATCATTATGGCATTGTACATTGCGTCTCATGGTTATATGTGTCACAGCTTCATACCCATGGCATGCGAACTGATCATGTATGGCACTGACTTCCTCGGCTTTATTTTCTCTTGACATTTCATCTTCCGACCCCAAAATCTCGAATTTTCTGCTGGAACCCACCACAAGAGTTTTCTAAGTCTCGTGTCGGCCATGCATGGTGTTCATTGGAAATTCAGCGCAATCTCCTTCCTTAGTAATATCTCACTTCCCCTCTATACAGTGAGTATAAATGTGTACCTAGAGTAGTAAAACTGTTGTAGCGCCTGTGAGACTGACGGTTAATAATCAAACCTGTAATAGACTTATAATGGTAATAATCACACCTGTGATAGACTGACAGGGTAATAATTACACCTGTGATAGACTGACAGGGTAATAATCGTACCTGTGATAGACTGACAAGGAAATAATATTACCTGTGATAGACTGACTGGGTAATAATCACACCTGTGATAGACTGACTGGGTAATAATCACACCTGTGATAGACTGACAGGGTAATAATCGTACCTGTGATAGACTGACAAGGAAATAATATTACCTGTGATAGACTGACCAGGTAATAATCGCACCTGTAATAGACTGACAGGGTAATAATTGCACCTGTGATAGACTGACAGGATAATAATAGTACCTGTGATAGACTGACAGGTTAATAATAGCACCTGTGATAGACTGATAGGGTAATAATAGCACCTGTGATAGACTGACAGCGTAGTAATCACACCTGCGGTAGACTGACAGGGTAATAATCGCACCTGTGATAGACTGATAGGGTAATAATTGCACATGTGATAGACTGACTGACAGGGTAATAATCACACCTGTAATAGACTGACAGGGTAATAATAGTACCTGTGATAGACTGACAGGGTAATAATAGTACCTGTGATAGACTGACCAGGTAATAATCGCACCTGTGAAAGACTGACAGGGTAATAATCACACCTGTGATAAACTGACAGGGTAATAATCGCACCTGTGATAGACTGACAGGTTAATAATAGCACCTGTGATAGACTGACAGGGTAATAATAGCACATGTAATAGATTGACAGCGTCGTAATCACACCTGTGATAGACTGACAGGGTAATAATCGCACCTATGAGAGATTGACAAGGTAATAATTGCACCTGTGATATACTCACTTGGTAATAATCACACCTGTGATAGACTGACAGGGTAATAATCGCACCAGTGATAGACTGACAGGGTAATAATTGCACCTGTGAGAGACTAACAGGGTAATAATCACACCTGTGATAGACTGGCAGGGTAATAATCACACCTGTGATAGACTGACAGGGTAATAATTGCACCTGTTATATACTCGCAGGGTAATATTCGCACCTGTGATAGACTGACAGAGGAATAATTACACCTATGATAGACTCACAGGGTAGTAATCGCACCTGTGAGAGACTGACAAGGTAATAATTGCACATGTGATAGACTCACAGGGTAATAATCACACCTGCGGTAGACTGACAGGGTAATAATCGCACCTGTGATAGACTGATAGGGTAATAATTGCACCTGTGAGAGACTGACAAGGTAATAATTGCACCTGTGATAGACTAACAAGGTAATAATCGCACCTGTGATAGACTGGCATGGTAAATAATCGCACCTGTGATAGACTGACGGAGTAATAATTGCACCTGTGATATACTCATATGGTAATAATCACACCTGTGATAGACTCACAGGGTAATAATCGCACCTGTGAGAGACTGACAGGGTAATAATTGCACCTGTGATAGACTCAAAGGGTAATAATCGCACCTTTGATAGACTGGCAGGGTAATAATAATGCATCCACTTAGTGTCTCAGGAAACTACAATGGTGGGATAAGCACTGGCCCATATGCTTCCTGGAGGAGTGTGTACAATGTGTGTGCAGGCATGCTACTACGACCCCAAAGTCAACTCTAACCCATGTTTGATCAACGTCCCTCCTATACTTACTAACCTGATCTATCATGCTTGATGCACGCACGCACGCACGCACGCACGCACGCACGCACGCACGCACGCACGCACGCACGCACGCACGCACGCACGCACGCACGCACGCACGCACGCACGCACGCACGCACGCACGCACGCACGCACGCACGCACGCACGCACGCACGCACGCACGCACGCACGCACGCACGCACGCACGCACGCTTCTGGCTCACGCATACATGCATGCACATACGCTCCCTCACTCACTCACAATAACTGACAAACAGATATGGTTGAATTCTGGTTCGTTGTCAAGGTACCCCGATCACATATCCAAACAATGAAAGTATAATCGGATTACCGTATCACGTGGGACAAATTATCCAACTCGAGTACTCCCGCGTCGAGTGAGAGTAAATATGTGCGCATGCGTAGACATATCTTAACAAATATGATGGCTTTTAACAAGAGTACAGTAACTATGTAACAGTTTTTACATTTCTTTTCAAGCTGCCATATTTTAATCTGATTATACTCTTTTGCGTTTGGAAATGACAATTTTACTCCCATGTGCTTGTACAGTCCCCATGCGCAAGTACCATGTGATACTTCCGATCAGATTACCTTGACAACATATCCGAACGTAACCTGTATTGTGTAATCACAAACCTTGTGCCACTTCCTGGTGACGCACAAAATACCTTGTTGGACCAGAGTCCACTAAGTATGTGTATGATCAAATTATTTGTATCGCTTCAAAGCTTTCAATCTAGTCAGTACAGTTGCCAAACTTAGAGAATGTATGTATCATTTAGGTCATCTGGTCATGTTTGATAGATGATACTGTGACACTAATATTCAAATGAAAACCAAATTTTGTGGACATTGTTGCTGTCACACTTCCACCAGAATTGTTGAAATATGTAACCCAGTTTTATTGATATGTCCACGGTAAAAATAGGCATCAGAGTGGTATAGGGTTAATCCATTCTGATGCATTACACCATCTTACAACATTTGTATTCTGTGATGTCTTGCTTGAAGAATGTTTGCTGATCAAGAGAAGTTATTGACTGATGCCAAATGTCTCTTGATTGAAGCTGTTGGCATGGTAGCAAATGAAATGACTGACTGAGGACTGACATTTCAACATTACCAGTAAATTGGGTTCCTTTTTCTCACTTAGTCGATACTGCTTGGTCCATGCTGTACTAGTGTGGAATTGTAGCAGAAATTGAAATTAGTGGAGCCTTAAGGTGTGACGATATCATGACTGACATGTCTTCATCTTGTAATCTTCACTTTAAATCTGATTAATGATGAATTCAAAAGCTTTAGATGTCTGCCTGCTAAATTTCTGCAGACTACCTTTTCTATGGGGGTGTAACTATGGATATGCTGAATATTTTGAAGACAATTTGATTGGAAGTTGTTGGTGGGTAAGGCACTAACAACTTTCAGTCAGATAGTTTTAAAAATATTCAGCAGTTTCAGCTTTAGCCCATTTAAATTATTGTCTGGTGGCTTGCAGCAGTCAGACAGTTAATGGTCAAATTGACTGATTTCCTGTGGACCATGAAATCATGGTAGTTCATGGTTTGACCATGGTCGACCATGATTTTTGTCTCGCCTGCGAAGCAGAAAGCGAGACATAGGGATCACTAATTCCGGCGTTGGCGGCGGCGGGGGCATCGGCGTCATTTGTGCAATTTTGGTTAAGGTTTTTGCCTCACCTGCAAAGCAAAAACATAGGGATTACTCATTCGGCGGCAGCAGCGGCGGCATTGTCCGTATAGATTTGTACTTTCAGGTAAGTTTTTTTTCATTGGCTTATATCTCATCAATGGCTCATCTAATTTCAGTGAAACTTTGCAGAATTGGTCTACACTATACAAGGATGCTATCTCTATGGCAACCAATATTATTTTGGAACATCTTAGCCATATTTTTCATGGTTTTGGACTTAGAATTGTTATGTATTTTCTGTACCTGTACTAACTTTTGGTTAAGGTTTAATCATTGGCTTATATTTCATCAATTGCTCATCTAATTTCAACGAAACTTTGCAGAATTGATCTGCACTATACAAGGATTAAATCTCCATGGCAACCGTTGTTAGAATTTTAGGATATTCATGAATTTTTTGTACAGAATTTTCATTTCATTTGGACTCGCATGGTATTTTTGGCTAAGGTTTTTGGTTACGGTTTTAAAAGCACCTATGCCTCTGCAATGCCACATCAAATTTTGATTAAACATCATGACCTTGTTTTCCTTCACATTTAATGTGTTCCCAGTTTTCTGTATGCATCATATGATGTGGCTATGGTGGTTTTTGCCTCGCGTGCGAAGCAGAAAGCGAGACACCTAGAAACAGTTTCTTCTAGCAGTAGCATCAGCTATCCATCACTCTGAAATCCATGCTCTTTCAGCTGAATTAGTTAGATTTCAAGTTACTGGTCATAGCCTTATTCTCTATCCCAGGGTAGAATTCTTGTTCAAGACTCAGTTTAACTCTTGAGTCAACCTTTGATAATTCATAGACTTTCTTCTTTGTTGCCAGATATTCTGTATGGTTCCCAGTCAAGCCCCTTAATATGTATAAACTTCGTACTGATTCTAAACGATCCGACATTAGACATCTTTGGGTTACATTTGCAGACGGTCTAAATCATCCTGTCTCCTTAATCACTATTTACCGTTGGATCGTGGATACTATTAAAATTCGCTATGAATTAGCTTCTCCAGGAGATAATCCTCTGGTGGGAGTCAAGGCCCATTGTGCTAAGGGCCTTGCTCCATCTTGCTCTCTCTCTCTTTAATGGATCTTCATTAGATTACATCATGCTAGTTGCTAACTGGAAGTCGGAGTACATCTTTATTAACCTCTATATTATAGATTTTAGTTCCTCTTCCTTTTTCTATAAAAAGATTCATAAGGTAACTTCGGGGACCATGACTCGTATTCCTCATTCATCATCTTCTCTTACTTCTTCATCTTCATTCTCTTTAATCTCTAGTTGAGGTTAGTGGGTATTCATTACTTAATTCTCATGTGTGTATTTCACCCCTTTTTTCATATCATCTCTCTCATCACCCTTATTATTCATCTCTTTCTTGCATGTTCATCTTCTCTTTCTTGCTTCCAGGGGTCATTTATGACCTGTATTATCTTCTCGTTATTCTTTAATTTCGTCTCTTTCAAGATGCTTGATAGAGCAATTCTTAGAAATTGCTATCTCTTAGTATCTTCCTTACTCCTTGTTTCTAACTTCGTATTCTTTCTCTATTTTTACATCAATTTTGCGCAAAAATTCGCCTCGTGTGCAATGTTGAAATCTGTATTTGAGCAATAGTAATGCAAGGAGGTATGTTGTAATGTGGTAATAACGACCAGATGACCCGGAGGGTCTGGTCTTATGTTTTACTAATTACATATACCTACCCATTTGCATTACGACCCACCTCAAGCCTCCCCTCTGTCAAATTTTTTTTTTTGGTGGGGGGTGGGGGGGGGGGGCGGGGGTAGTCTTGAGGCTTCGTTCTTTGGTCATATCTTGTTAGAATAGTTATATTCAGTATAAGATATTCGCTATATCTCTCGGCCTTAGAGTATACCCGGATATGTCGGTTTTTGACATATTTGGGTATTTATTAAAGATTTTCTAGTCATATAATATTAAGTATTTAGGTAAGTTCTTAAGTTTCAGATTTAGTTGGATTCAGAGTCGAGTAGTGATAGGATCATCTGCCTCTACTTGAATCTGCACAAAGCTGGATTATATGACTGGATTCATCAAGGAATGAAGACTTGGTTGCTACAACAAAGTCATGTGATGTTTGTCAGCCAATGAGATGATCATTGTGCCCTATGACTCATTCAATGGCTCTGGGCTATGTATTAACCCTCTTTCTACCTCATTCTGAGATATAGCATTCCGCCATCCCTTCCCCCCGGGCTGGGCCCAGTGGTCAAAAGATCAAAATTGGCCAGTAGTTATTGATTGTAATGCAACTCCTCCTAGACCATTTAAGATGGAAACTTGAAACTTCGGGGATGATTGCACATATGGACATGGATGTGCATGACACTTGAAATATTGGGGGTGGGAAATGTGGGGTAAAAAATAGAAATTTTCCAAAGTTGGCCATGTCACATATCATTTTGAAGCCAATGATGAGTAAACTACAATACAAGGAATTATTTTGATCTTGGGTCAAACTGAGGGTAGGGGGCAGGGTCAAAAGTGGGCACCAATCGATTGTAACGCACCTCCTCCTAGACCATTTCACATAGAAACTTGAAACTTTCAGTATGATTACACATATGGCCAGGGATGTGCATAACACATTGGAATTTTGATATCACCCCAGGGGCAGGGGTGAGGGAAATGGTGGGCAGAAAATAAATTGTATCAAATGTGGTCATGTCACATATCATTTTGAAGCTTGTAGTTAGTATACTAGAGTACAGCAAATTATTTTGTTCTTGAGTCAATCTGAATGCGGTCTCCAGGGGTCAAATGGGCAATCTAATTCTTATAATATGTACATGACTGGGACATTATTTTTTCGCAGAAGATTTAGTCCTGGGCAGACCGGGTCCTGCTGTAACTTAAAAATGTGAGATATTCGTGTCTTCTGATACCTCTTGTTTTCAACAATGGCTCACCGGATATCAACAAAATTTTACAGCAGCATTATACTATGCAAGGGTACTATACCATGCCAAGTTTGCTTTTTTGGCAATCCACACTATCATTGACTTTACAGGCGAGACATTGTACACTTCAGCTGGTTTTTTTACTCAACTGACCGTGTTCCCAGTGACCACATAAACAAGGTCAGGTGACCATGTTATCATGGTTGTGCATGGTCATTGCAGTGTTATCCATATTGACAATGAAATGGTCAATTCATGGTCAGATCTGACATTTTAGAAATTTTCAGTCCCGTCCTTATATATCATGGTCAACCATGGTCATTTAAAAAATTTAGTGTTATCCCTATTCACATGATTGACAATGAAATCATGGTCACTTCATGGCCAGATCTGACACTTTGTGTTAACAATTGTCAAAGTCCCTCCTTGACCATGATGTATCATGGTCGACCATGGTCACTGCAAAGTTTCAATGTTTTCTCAATTGACAATGAAATCATGGTCGAGTGATGGGCAGATACGTGACATTAGTTTTTTTAAATGTTCTAAGTCCCTCCATTCACCATGATACATAATGTTCGACTATGGTTACTGGAGAATTTTAATGTTATTCCTACTGACATAGATATCATGGTGAGTTTATGGTCAGACATGTCAGCAGTATTTTGAATAATTATCAAAGTCATTTATTGACCATGATATATCATGGCCACTTGAGAATTTCAATGTTATTCCTATTCAGTGATGTCATGATCAGTTCATCGTCAGATATCATGTCACCAATATTTTTAAGAATTATCAATGTCCATCATTGACCGTGATATATCATGGTAGACCATGGTTACTGGAAAATTTCAATGTTATTCCTATTGACAGTGATATCGTGGTCAGTTATGTTACTCAATATCTAAAAAATATTACTGAAGAACAATTCTTGGACTTATGGTTTTAAAATATCCCAAAGTTGTTCTTGAATATTTTCTGGAACAACTGAAGAGCAGTTCCTAAACTTGAAAGTTCTTAAAATGTTCTTTTTAAATTGGTTTTGAACATTTTTTGGAACTATTATTTGACCATGGTCGAACATGTTTTGATCATGGTCGGTGTCATTTAATAAGGGAGGCAACTCTTTCACTTAGGGTTGGGCGATTTTTCGATATTATCGTCAATATCGCGATATACCGATACCGAAATCGCCATAATTTCGATAAATCGTAAATATCGTCAATGCCGACAGGACGCTATTGCACTTTTAACTGTGAGCATAATATAAATAACAAAGTTAGACATGTCATACTCTTACCTCTATTCGGTCCAGTAATAGTCTTTAAGTAATAATCCAGTCTTTGTCTAATCAGTCTTCTCGGATGGGACTTTAAACTGAGGTCCCGTCATACAGTGCCCATCACTGTGTGAACGTGAGCTAGGGTTAGGTAGGCAAGAAATTTCGGCATAGTCAAAGTAAACCGGATGCTGAATGGATCCCTCCTCGGATGGAACCACGCAACATACGGATTACAAAACCAAAACCAAATTGCTAGAATTAGAATCTTTCGGAATTTTCGAGGGGACTATGGAGGGATGTAACCCGGATGACTGATCGAGTTCGTCCTCGGACGGACACAGTCACCATACGGGCTACCTAACCAATCAAAATCAAACAAGTGCGCGCTGGTGCCTGCTCGGATGATGGCCAGAAGACCAAATGGGTCCCAGGACCCGAAAGACCCCACACCCCAACCTCCCCACTCCCCCCAAAGGGGCCGGGAGGTCTCTGACCTAAAGCCCCCCCCCCCCCCCTTGGGTGCATCAGGTCATAAGACCGTACGCACCTCCCCCGACCCAACACCTACCCCATCCCTTACCCACCCCTGTTAGGTCTAGGTTAGGCCATCCCCATTACACACGCCCAAGCATGAGGAGCAACAAAAAAAGCCATGGAAAAGAACAGCAACATGAGACAAAATCGAGAGACAACGATCAACACACACACACACACACAGAGAGAGACACAAGCTAATGCACAAACCGACGTCACAAGAATTCACAAGAATTCAACAGAAACCATAAAGGCCAGGCGTGAGTCTAGACCCTAGCATTGGGAACTAGCATATAAACGCCTCAAATATTACAACACACACACAGTCTTTGTCTAAGGTAATAAAAACTTAATAAACTCCAAAATAATCTGTGTTCATTTAAGTCATGGTTTGTTTGCGCTAATAGAATGATTTAAAGTACAAAACAATCCTTTGTTGTTCACTTTTCATAATTACATACATAGACGATGCCATGTTTTTTCTTGCCTCATTCTGAGTGTTAGTCAGTGGAGAATACCATTTTCACTGCCCACATTCCAATAATGATGGCGTCATTACTACAGGTCAAGCTATTTATCCATTAGTCATTGATCTGCATGGTTAAACATTCTTCTGACCTTGAAAGATTTAAACTTTAAAACTTTTTACGGCGATAGGAAACCACACACACTTGATCCCTTATCAATACCACAGCTTGGAACGGTGGGTGAGGGGGAAGTTAATCTGTTGCTTTACCGCTATACGTTTTATGTAACTTTATACAATATATTTAGCATTTTTAAACGAATCAGATCAAAATTCATTCCAAATATAACATTACAGATTTATTCTAATTGAGAAACAGCCTTAAAATAAATAATTTAGGCCTAATTCTTTCAAGTCTTCGATCTGTTCTGGCAGTTTTGGTTGCAGTGTTAACTGGGTTAATTTCACACATCCAGGCTACGCCTTGAGATCAATGGATAGGACCGCTAAATAGTGAGCGAATGTGAATAGGTCTACAATGGGGCAAATTAGTATTTAATATTACAGACCAAATAAAATCTGATATAATTGTTTCCAGTCTTCACGCTGGTTCTCATTCAAAATCATGCAGTGTTATTTTACTAATTTGCATTGTCTACGCTAGCGGTGGGCGTGATAACAGCTGTCGGAATTTTGCAGTGTGAATTCTGATTGGCTCAAGAATGATACGGCGGCCAATCAGATTTCGCTCTGCGGAATTCCTTTCTACGCAATGAAGCTAATGCGTATTCCTTGCTCAATCTTTTGACAGTTGTCGTGAGGTAAAGATAACACAAAATACAACACAAGAACAGAAGAAAATCCTTTATTTTTCTTTTATTTTTCTTATTTGTGATGAATACGGTTAGTTGCATTACATTCGTTGCTTTAAACTGTATATTGAAGGGTGTCAAAGTGTGGAATTTCGTGTATTAAATATGCGGAAATGGCAATCATGGCGATCTCAATTTACGGTTTCAATGCAACAAATTTAATGAAAATAACTTGTAGACACCACCAATTTGAAATACATGTTATTCTATGTTTACACCCTAACTCCACACCCCGCCCAAATGACGATATATCGTGGTACCGCGGTATTTTAATGAGATACCGATATCGTCATGCCTTGAGCAATATCGCCCAACCCTACTTTCACTGAAAAAAAGTCTTTTTGACCATGGTCTGACCATGTTCTGTTTAACCATGATCAAACCATGGTCTGCCGCCTAACATCAAACATGGTTTTATCATGGTCATGAGGAATTTGTTGATCATGGTCTGACTGTGGTGCCATTTAACCTGCATGGTCAATGATGGTCTTTCATGGTCAGTTCATGGTCAAACCATGTTCATTGAACATGGTTTGACCATGGTCAAACCATGGTTTGACCATGATTAGGAAAACTGTGAGTCAAAAAAGGGCTCTACTGGCAGTGGTCCTGAGAAATGTCCATTTGTAGGAGAAAAGAAGACTTATATAAATTTTATCTTCTTGACCAATGTTCACCATAATTAAATGTTGAATGATCATTGGCCAGTCAAAGTGTCTTCTGTCATTCTGACTCTGCAGTGCTCTTGAGAATTGCCCATTTGGTGGACAGAAGAATAGCATATTGGTAATTAACTGTTTTAAAAAAGATGATAGACCCTTATGTATAAGGTGAAAATCAATATATATATATATATATATATATATATATATATATATATATATATATATATATATATATATATATGTATATAATATATATATATATAATATATATATATATATATATATATATATATATATATATATATATATATATATATATATATATGTATATATCTCAACACTTGATTGGTCAATCATAATTGAAATTTATATGACTCGCTATGTTGTGAGCAGCCTATGCAATCATTGTATAAAGAAAATACATTGTAGGTGTCCATTTGTACGATGTCTGAATTATTTGCCCATTTTTAAGACGCTTTGTTTCAATTTTCGCGATATGGTCATTCTATGTATAGCATTATTGGCTTTTGAAGGTCGTAGCGGAGTGTGTGATGGCTTATAATGATATAGCTAATGCAATATTCAGCTAGCTGTCACCATCTGTAATTGGATTTCAAGATATCAAGTCAAGATCTATAATGGACACCCTCAGCTTAGGGTGGCGATGTTGAAAATCAATGGAACTTTCCAGTTTATCCATCAATCATCACCAACGTCATGACATTTAGGAAGACGCCATAATCAATGACATCATGAATGATGTATCTAAGTATGTCACAAATGCTTTATTGAAGACAGACTAATCGTTGTTGTACAAATTATAGGTCTTTACTATTTACATGTAATAAACATTCTGTTGAATATTTTGAAACTAATATAACTGGGTCAAAATATTCAACAGCTTGCCTGTATAGTTTTCTGAAAATTGATAATGATTTCATGGATTGATCGATTCCAACATGGGCGAAGAGTGGGTGGAGCTTAGCTAGAGATGGGCGGGGTATAACTAAAACAGGATAGGTCAATTCTTGGCTTAATAGGCTATAAGATCATCAGAGCCTCTAGTCTATGATTTATGGTAAAGACTGTAAATTTGATGGTAAGACAATGTTCAGTTAATATTGTAATGGTCATGCGACCTCTGCAACAATCATCTTGTCAGAATGTCCATTTGCAGGTCAAGAGTCCAGTATAGTGGTCATCGCAGGTGTAAATTAAAAAAAGTGTCAATTTTTTTTGCTTCTAAATGGACATTGAATATGCACAACTGACCTCTGATGGTGTAGCCACTGTTTTCATTCCAATGCTAAATTGTCAAATCTTGTCATTTTTTCTAGGTTTCCAAATAGACATTCAATAAGCAGAATGTTCTTGGGACATGTCCATTCATAAGGCAAGAGAGGACTACTTTTGAAAATTTATCACTGGAATGCCTCGGGCTCACTCAGTGAGCCAACCATTCTAGTGGTACAGTATAAAAATGTTTTCTCTTAGTCTGCAAATGGACATTTTTATGACCATTGCAGATGCCATTTGGTGGCAGTGCTTCAACATTAATGGGTTAACAAAGCTACATAGAACTGAGTTACGGAAAACGTTAGGACTTCCGAAGGATCAGGATTTGGGTTGCTAATATTTTTAAGATAAATATGGAAAACCTTAACCTAGGATCGAGGGATTGTAAAATAATTTCTATATATTGTTAGGGTATTTTTCTGACTGATTATGATAATTGTTTAAACTGCTTACAGGTATTTCATAAGGGGAGATAAGCTATTGATGCCTTAGATGCCGCTATGCCTGGGTGTGAGTGTATGTACTAACTGAATGGAGAGTAGCAGCAGCAGCATACCAGAGCATTAGGCCTGTTTTATAAGTCGAACTTTCTGTCGCGATGCGCTAATGACGACTGGCTGATTTATATGTTGAACTAGTTAGGACTCTGTCATTTTCAGGCAGATTTAGCTGGCACGACATGAGAAGTTCAACTTATAAATCGGGCCTTAGATTTAGGTCACAGACTTACAGACTGGGTGAGGCTCTATAGGGACAGATAAAGCCAGTGTACTCTATTATACTAACTGAATATTTTCTCCAATCTCTCGGGAGTCTGTATTTCCACTGCACCCACAGATAACCAGAGCGGAGACACGCAAGAGAATCACAGGAATGCACCAGTTTCATGGGCTATCAACTTTTGTTGGCATACAGCCCACACCCGTTGCAGGCCCACACCCGTTGCACGCGCTTGAAACATGCATATGCCCAGTCATATAAAAGGCCCAGAGCAAAAATGATGGGGTGTCACTCACTGACTTTGACTGTGATACACTGACTTTCAGACATTGCTGTATATAGCTGTACATCAAGTAAACTGAATTACCAATATTGATTTTAGTAACACATAGAATTAGTTTGATTATGTTGGTTTGTTTTAAACTGTTGTGTTCGTATAGTTAGACAAAGAACGCAACACTATGTTTCAATTTCAAAGTAATCAATTTGCCCCGTTAGTTGTTCTCATCATAATTGCTTGCTAGCTTTAGGTCTAATTTGAGTGTTCTAGTCAAAACTAATTTGTTATATGTATGTGGTTTTCATCTTGAATTGGTTAATAATGCAGAGGCAGGATGACCTGAAAGCCATGGTCACTATTAAAGTTGATGCTCATACTATGCCAATAAAATCATCTTTATTCTATCTATTGATCGTTCGCCTATCCTGACCTTAATATGTTTGGTACATGCAGTGATTAGGCACCGGTCAGTTGTTAGCAGGTACTGGTCAGACTGCTACCGAGCTGTCCGATCCTATGTTCATTAATCAGGTCCTACAATGTAGGCAGTCTACTACCTAGCTGTGCGATCCTATGTGGATCAGCCAGGTACTAGGCAGACTACTACCTAGCTGTGCGATCCTATGTGGATCAGTCAAGTACTAGGCAGACTGCTACCTAGCTGAGCGATCCTATGTGGATCAGTCAGGTACTAAGCAGACTGCTACCTAGCTGTGCAGTCCTATGTGAATCAGTCAGGTACTAGGCAGACTGTTACCTAGCTGTGCGGTCCTATGTGGATCAGGCAGGTACTTAAGCCTTTCAGTGACAATTCTCTGAAAAGGTATATTCTTTACGATATAAAATTTATTCTGTTTAATATTTTGAAATTAATTTGACTGGAATATTGGGAATTCCGCCATGAAAGTGTTAACACTGACTGACCATGTACCTGCTTGTCACGGTGGTGCAATGTGGATCGGTCAGGTCCTAGGGCTACACATGTACTGGTTCCTAGAGGTATGGTCTTATGTGGATCAGTCAGATCCTTAGCGCGTACTCCATGTACATGTACCTTAGAGGTGTGCAGGTCATAATTATGGATCATTCAGGTCCTAGGCATGCTGACACCTAGTGGTGACTGGTCCTGATTGTGGATCATTCAGGTCCTAGGCATGCTTACATCTAGTGGTGACTGGTCCTGATTGTCGATCAGTCAGGTCCTTGGCATGCTTACATCTAGTGGTGACTGGTCATGATTGTGGATCAGTAAAGTCCTTGGCATACTAACACCTAGTGGTGACTGGTCCTGATTATGGATCAGTCAGGACCTAGGCATTATCACTGGTGCCTAGTGGTGACTGGTCTTCAGAGTGTCGATCAGTCAGGTCCTAGGCAGACTGGTGCCTAGTGGTGACTGGTCCTGATTGTGGATCGGTCAGGTCCTTAAGGCAGACAGGTACCTGGTGGGGACTGGTCCTGATTGTGGATCAATCAGTTCCTTGGCGTACTGACACCTAGTGGTGACTGGTCCTGATTGTGGATCAGTCAGGTCCTTGGCATATTGACATCTAGTGGTGACTGGTCCTGATTGTGGATCAGTCAGGTCCTTGGCATGCTGACATCTAGTGGTGACTGATTCTGATTGTGGATCAATCAGTTCCTTGGCATACTGACACCTAGTGGTGACAGGACCTGATTGTGGATCAGTCAGGTTCTTGGCATGCTGACATCTAGTGTTGACTGGTCCTGATTGTGGATCAATCAGGTCCTTGGTAGACTAGTACCGGGTGCAGTTGCATGTGAATGACTGAAATTTCCTGTTGAATGATGGTATTGTCTCAACGTACATAATTTCCCTCATCTCACCATTTTCAAACTGAGCTCAATAATTGATGCGATTCCACGCTAATAAACACGTTTAATATGGATACGGTCTGGGTAGCTCAACTATTTATGGCATCATTGTAACGTTATTCAGGGAGATTTCACAGACTGTTCGGCAGACATTTTGATTAGGAAACGTCATAAAAGCTGGCCGTAGCATTTATTTTCTATGAATAATTTCGCGATCACAATATACCAGTGTCAGTAATCTGGAACCAGGAATTTCTCAGATCCTATGATCAGGCTTATTCGTTACCTGTTCCATTTTGTCGACATCATTGATGGAATTTTCACACGACATAATGTCCACATTGGCTATGATCCCCGCATTTAATGTTTGTATTTCTACAGTAATGTACTTTGAGTTAGGTGATTGTATTATTATCATGGGCGCAGAGTAAATTGGATGTATGGAAATAGGATTGCTTATTCTCCCAGAGGACATAATGGTTGATGAAATTTGGATGACAAGGTGACATACCTTTAATCATTTTACCCAGAGTTCACAATTAGGTTGCAGTTTACGATCATGAGCTTGTCATATTCCTCCATACTAAAATTGATAATGCCTCGTGATCTCCATCAGAGCCTGATCCAGGGTTTTAGTTTGGCCACCCTTAGCTGTGTAGATCGTGCAAAAGAGGAGCGTATATCAGCAAAAAACTTCTTCTGCAGTGGTCATAAGAAATAACCATTTTTAGACCACGAGAAGACCAAGATACCATCCATGTCGTCCGGCGGTGATGGGGGCAACGGCGGTGGTGTCGTCATGCATCGTACAATTTGCGTTTATCTCAACTTTTCTGTTTATATCTCAGTTTTGTTAATCATACTGGACCTAAACTTTGGTACATGCTTCCTTATGATGACACAACATCTCGCAATGAACTTGGTGTCAAAAGGTCAACGGTCAACATCACTGTAACCTTGGTAAAACCTTGCTTTTTTCAACATTAACATTTTCCATTACATCTCAAATTTTCTATTTATATCTCGGGTTTGGTTAATCATATTCGACCCAAACTTGGACACATGCTTCCATATAAGGACACAACATCCCACAATAATGTTGAGGTCAAAAGGTCAAAGGTCAAAGGTCATGGTCACTGTGACCTTATTAAAAACCTTTTTTAACATCATTTGCTGTTTAGCTCAACTTAGCAGTTTATATCTCATCTTTGGTTAATAATACTGGACCCAAACTTAGACATATGCTTCATTATAATAACACAGCATGACACATTGACCTTGGGTTCAAAAGGTCAAGGGTGAAGGTCACTGTGACCTTGGAAAAGTGCTTGTTTTTTCAACATTAAGTTTCCGTTTATCTCAACATAGCAGTTAATGTAATTTTTTTCAATCATACTGGACCCAAACTTGAACATATGCATCCTTATAATGCCACACCCCAAAGGGGTAAGTGAGCTTATGCCATGGTGGTCGTCTGCTGCCCAGCCACCATCCGTCATATTGATTCCTCTCCTTAATGCTTTCACTGATTTCAACCAAATTTAGCTGAAAGAACCCTATGCTGGTACCTTCCAGAACTTCTATTCAGATTTTTGATTTGTTAATATTTCTGGTGAAAATCTTAGATTTTATGAAAAATTTACCGGAAATTGTCAAAATACTACTCCTCCTTAGTTGCTTGACATAATTCAACCAAATTTGGCTAGAAGGATTCTAAGGTACTAGGATCTAGATCTTCTATTCAAAATTTTGATTGATCAGTTTTTTGAGTGAAATTTAATCTTAGATTTTATGAAAATTTTTACGGAAATTGTCAAAGTGCTACTTCTCCTTAGTTGCTTGACATACCAAATTTGGATCGGACCTTAATGGTAAACTCCAGAACTTCTATTCAGAATTTTGATCGATAAATTTTCATGGTGAAAAGATTTTAGGAAAAATTTACCGGAAATAGTCAAAGCGCTACTTTTCATTTCAACCTAATGTAGCCTGAACAACCCTACATGTATGTGAGTGGGCTTAGAACTTGCACACACAATTTTAGTGTGTCAATTATTTTGGTGAAAAAACCAGAATTTTAATTGGTAAATTTTTCTAGTGGCCATCTTGGATTTTCTAGAAATCATTTAAAATGCTACTCTTCCTTCATTTGTCCTTAAACAATGGCCTGATTTCAATGAAACTTGTGTGATATGGAATCAACTTCTATCAACAGGGATCAACTTCAAGAGGTCTAATGAGAATCTTGATTGGTCAATTTCTTCAGCAGGGATCTTGGATTTTCCAGCAGCATTTAAATCGCTACTACTTCTTAATCAACGACTAGATTTCAACCAAACTTGGTTGGAATGATCCTATGATGATAAGCTTCAGGAAATCAAATGAGAATTTCAGTTGGTCAATTTCTTTGGCGGTTATCTTAGGATTTTCCGGAAATTATCCATCATGTCTATTTAAATGCAAATAGTTCAAATGCTAATGGTCCAAGTGAGCATCACAGGCCCTTGGGCCTCTTGTTGATAAGTGTATTAATAATTGCCTTCAATAATTATTTTAAGTCACGCTTCATACAACATGTAGATCATTGTAAAATCGAGCTTCATGGTTGCATTGCAACCAAATTTCTGGTTGAAAATTTACCACTGGAATGACTGGCTTGATAACTGAGCCAGTCATTCCAGTTGTAAATTTTTTTAATTAGTCTTCTTGGCCTGCAAATGGACATTTTCTATGAGATTCTAAATTTTCTTAAACAAATTTGAGTTGTTATTACACCACAAAAACATCCATTACCGTTCAATCACTACTTGCTAAATCAATTGTCTGCATTTAGCTACCAGAATAAGATTTTCATGCTTGCATACACTCCTCCCCATGCCTATTCCTATAAATATGGGCCCTCAACCAGGCTACTGGTTAGGTCCATCTCCAGTATATTAACTGATATAGACTGGCACCAGTCTGTACTCACTCCATAGTGACACCTGTCACTAAGCGCGCTTGCGCACTGGAGCCCAAATAGGAAACAGATTCACTTTTCTGAATTTAAGTGCCAAATATTATAGGCAAATTCTCAAATCAATTCCATGAGGGGTGGCTGAGGCCGGGTCATAGTGATTGAATGGTAAGTATGTTTTTATAGTGGTTAATAAAACAACAGACCAACCCGCAAGGGGGGTCTGTGGTGGGTTGTTATTACACCACAAAAACATCCATTACCGTTCAATCACTACTTGCTAAATCAATTGTCTGCATTTAGCTACCAGAATAAGATTTTCATGCTTGCATACACTCCTCCCCATGCCTATTCCTATAAATATGGGCCCTCAACCAGGCTACTGGTTAGGTCCATCTCCAGTATATTAACTGATATAGACTGGCACCAGTCTGTACTCACTCCATAGTGACGCCTGTCACTAAGCGCGCTTGCGCATGTGCACTGGAGCCCAAATAGGAAACAGATTCACTTTTCAATTATTCTGCAAGCAGAACAACTGTACAAATATTATCAAAAATTTTTTATAGCTTTGCCCTGTGTCAGCTTACACTTGAAGGACTTCCTCACGCTAAGATATGCCTATTATGAAGTCTATCCTCCCAATATTATGTTTTTGGAAGTATTTCGTGGTTATATTGACCTTTATAACTATGTATATAAATGTTACCGGTTTTCGTGGGTTTCGTTTTCGTGGTAACAACTTTAACATGCCTAAGTGATCATCATATAAAAACACTATTACTCCAGTGAGCCCTTAATCACTTTCAGTTAAAAGTAAAAATAGTGCTTTACAAGGAATTACATTTATTTCCCTATGATAGGAAACAACAGCACTGCCCTATGGTCGTCCTTCCCCTTCCTCCATTGCTAGTAGACAAAAGCTGTGTCTTTTGCAATATTCTAATATGTCCAATCCAGCAGCAACGGAGGGGGGATGGTTTCGGCGAATTCGGAAGCAGTGATAGCTTTATTTGCGAGATTTGAATCCTTCGCTGCAGTTTTGACTAAATCTTTAGACGAAAGAATATCCTCTGCCATCATGGAGGCCAAGAAACAGGAAGTTTCTTCTGATTCCGACGATAGCCCGAGGGCTAGCGGGCGTTCCCGTAAATGGGGGAAACCGATCTTATGCTAATGCCAAAATAAATTTCCGGTCATACCGGTCGTCAAGATTCTTCATAAGTCGCCTATAGCTATAGTCTGCAATCTAGTTTTGCTAGTTCTTCCGGTTCCGTTCTACGTCCGTTACGTCCGTTTCCGGTTTGTCTTGCGGTTTTGTAGGACATCCAGGTCTTCAAGATCCAGTTCTTACTTCCGTTCTGACCGTTTCCGGTATGACTAATAAGCTCTTCCACTTCCGGTTGGGATGTACTTCCGGGCTAGTGAATGAATTAAGAATAAAGAGCAAATAATTAGAGCAAATAGGCTCTCGAAGGTGGGCTCGTGTAGTGCACCGGGTCAAACCCACATTAGACTTGAGGGTGATGGGCATAACCCTCAAGCCATGGTGGCGGAGGCTGAGGCTGACGTCCATAAGCCTGGTGCTTATGCTAATGCCAATGTCTTAGATCAGTTGTAGTGGATTCAGGTCCTCGGGACGGGTTACTTCCATTTCCGGATCTACCTCCGTTATTTCCGTATCCGGCCTGACTTCCGGTTTGCGTATTTCCGGTTCCTATGCTTATTCTGTTTTTTAAGGTACATCCGGGTTCAGTTTCCAGTTGTATTCTTCCGTTTTATGCATTTCCGTTTCCTATTTTTACACTTCCGGATTCGTTCATCCGGGGATAGGGTCATTGCCGGTTTTCATGGTGTTCTATGATTAACTTCCGGTTCTGTCTTCCTTTTTTGGATTGCCGGTGATAGCTCTTACTGAGATTCCAGGTTTTTTCTTTCCTAGGATCTAGTCATCATTTTGTCTAAGAGTTAGGCTTATTTCAGTAAGTGCTTTTAAAATCGGAATGTTTAGTCGCTGAAAATATTAATTCCAAGACATTGCCAGTTTCGAAGTCTCTATTGGAATTGTAGATATTCAGCATTTATTCTTTTATCAGTGAAACATTTCAACGTAATTAAAGGCTCTTCCGACTGGTTGCCGGATGGGTTTTTTGTTGCAGTCGATAAGTCAGTCTGTATTCTAAGCATTATCGCTAGATGTCACGCTATTTTTTCCTCTTATGTCGGCAGGTTGACATATTTATTTTAACCAAGGGAATTAAATTCTTGAGGAAAATTCCTGTTTATAGCGCAATTCTTAGTCTAATTCTGACAGGCGCTGAAAGGAATTGATTCTGTAGTGGATTCATAGGGAAGAGAATGGCTCTAAGATTAATGATTACAAGAGCAGCAAAACGCTGAGAATAGAGAAATAAGATTAGGGTGAAGGAAGAAGGAATAAAAGCCAAGTTTTTTCTTCTGCCTTGTCACAGTCATGGTTTAGGTGAGTCTTTTTGCCTAGATTTTATAGCGCCTCTGTTTTTCAGCGTTTTGTTTCGTGATTCATCCCGTAGTGTTTAATCATAATTTAGTATTAGTGTTTTGTGTATTTAACATCCAGCTGTTTCCGGGATTCATTATCATTCTATCAATCATTCCTTTTTATTAGCATATCAAACTTTATGACTTCCATCTTTACAAGATGATAATATTGGTTCTAGGACTATAATAATAATGACTAAAGATAAGTGTAGGTCTCTTCTTTCATCCTCTGCCCTTTCTCCTTAGTTTTTTTCTAGTCATGTTCTCCTTCCTCTCTCTCTTCCTGTCTTCCTTCTTTTTTTCCCTCCTATGGGGTTTTCCCATATTTCATCTTCTATCAATCCTCTCCTGGGAAATTCTGGTCCTGTTCTTTCCTCTTCATCTTCCATTCTTCTTAATTCCTCTCTTCCTCTTCTTCTTTTGATCATCTTGATCCGATTGTTTCTGTCGTTCTCTCTTTTGAGCTTGAGTTTCTAATTGTTGATTAAGGTCTGGTTTTCTCATTCTTTTATGTTTTTAGGGATTTGTCCCTTGTTCGTTTGTTTATGTCAGCTTTTTTCTCTATTCTTTCCATGTCCTCTGGTCAGGATGTTATATCTGTTCACATTTCTTCTGATCAATCTTTTTCCTTTTCTGATTCTTTACAGTTTTCTTCTCTTCTAGCTGCCAAGAGGCCTTCCTCTTTCCATTTGAACTATTGATTCTATGGCCTCTGGTGACTCTTCTCTCTTCTTTTTTTTCCATCTCCTTATCCTTCTTTTCTTCTATTCCCTAGTCGGTCAGGGCTGAGGAGATTTTGTCCAGTCAGGGTCTCTTCGTATGACTGGTCCCTGGCTCACTGGTGGATTGCTTAGACTCTTTATCTTCCTTTTAAGGAAAGGTTTTTTATAGTCCTTCCTTCTTTTGTGTCGGCTCTTTCCTCTTCTAAGTCTTCTTTCTTGTCTCCTCCGGTCCTTTCAATTGACAATTTGGTCTTTTTCATGTTAGTTTTCTTTGTGAATTATGTTAATTCTAAGGAATTTATACATACATGAGAGCATTCAGCCTAGGGTAGGTTTTCCTACCCTGTCATTAAATCTTATTAAAATGATCTCTATTCACTCTGAAACATTCAAATCTGCATTAATTTTATTTTAACAAGAGGGTATGTCATGATTAAATATCATGATTCTTACTCCCAATGTCAAGATGGAGACCATCTCCCAGATCATTTCCAGTCTAGATCAGGGTATGTGGTCGTTTCCATCGACCAATATGACGCCTTCCTTCATGTTTTCAGAAATTGTCACCATCATTCTATCCATCTCCACGTTTTTATAGACGATTGGTTAGTAAAGTAAGTCTTCTTCAAATCTCTCAGGAATTCTTCCAGAGGTTTGCAGTCTGGCATGCAACCTAGGGTGGATTTTAAATCTAAAGAAATCAAGCCTAGGTCCCTCTAGAATCTTCACGCATCTAGGCATTTCTTTTGATCTGGCCCAGGGTCTAGTCTTCCCCTCAGATCCAAGAATAGAGGCTTTATCAGTGGCAATGGAAATCTTGTCTTCTTCTTCCATGGTCTGAGCAAGATTTCTGATAAGAGTGATAGGTTTGATGGTCAGCGTAGAGTATGTTATTCCATGGGCGGCGCTGATGAGAAGACCCTTCCAAATGTATTTAATGTCCCTTTGGAAGCAGTCGGTTCACTCTATTTACCATCAGATTCCCATCAGAGAACACTTGATTCCTCTTGTAGATTTTTGGAAAGACCGTTGTCTGCTTCTGATGGGTGTTCCACTGGTAAAATCCTCCCCTCAGGCGATTATCTTCACAGACGCTTCTCAAGAGGGATGGGGAGCAGTCTGGGACTCCCTGTCGGTTTCCGGTCTTTGGTCCCTGAAGGAGTCGACAGCTCATATCAACATTCTGGAATTGTGTGCTGTCAAGAAGGCTCTCCTTTCATTGTCAGATCTTGTGATAGGTCTCAAAGTTTCGATTCGGTCGGACAATTCGACAGTGGTCTCTTATATCAACAGGCAGGGGGGGGTACACGGTCATCCCTCCTTTGTCTAGAAGTGTGGAACCTTCTCTTATGGTGTCGCAAGAATCAGATTCTTCTAGTGTCTCCTCATGTCCCAGGCAGTCAGAATTTTCTTGCGGACCAACTGTCACATCCCAGCAATTCGCCCACACAGAGTGGCAGTTAAAGAGGTCAGTTGTCAAAGCGATTTTCAGTCTTATGGATCGTTCTCTGGTAGATCTGTTTGTGACATCTCTGAATGCTCAGATCTCCTCCTACATGTCTCTTTTCCCGGACAGTCAAGCCCTGGCGGTGGATGCCCTGTCTCAGTCCTGGACAGGAATGTTCGTCTATGCGTTCCCTCCAACGATTTTGATTCCATTAGTGTCAGAGCTCTAGATAAGCAGGGTTTTTGCTTTTTCACCCAATAAAAATTGCCAATCACTCAATTTATCTTTAACATCATGAGTACTGAAATAGAAAATCACCCTATTAATTTCAGTTCTCTTGCTATTAATGTATAATAACCCATTTAAATTCCAAAGAAACACAATTTACAAAATTTCTAAGAGTGAATAACCCAATTATTGAAAAGCTTATCTAGAGCTCTGGTTAGTGTTGAAGAATGTCAAAGAACGAATCTGCGAGATTCTTTTATAGCTCCTTTTGGCCAAAGAGGATTGGGTTTGTGGACCTTCTAGATCTCCTGGTAGACTTCCCTCGTCTTTTTCCATTCTCCCAGGATCTTCTGTCTCAAGTAAGAGGTCTTTGTCTTCATCCAAACCCAGAAATCTTCAGTCTGTGTGTTTGGAGAATATCGAAACTAAAGTCTACGAGAATAAAGTTTCTTCAAGATCTCCAGTAATTATCGATTCTTCCAGAAGAGAGTCGAACCGCAGAGTTTACAAGTGTCGACATAGGATCTTTGGAGAATGGTGTTCAGACCAAGGTCTCGTGCCCGATTCTGTTTCTATTCCCCAAGTATTAGACTTTTTTAACATATCTCTTTGATTCCTTCCATTTATCAGCTAATTAGGTTAGGGGATATAGAGTTTCTCTTCTTCCTTGCCTTCTGTATGCTGATGTCAAGGACACTATAATAGTTTTTATTAGAGGTCTAGGCAAGATTCGTCCTCCGAAAGCTAAGCCTTTACCTTCATGGAACTTGGCTTTGGTTCTTCAAGTGCTGGCAGGCCGTCATTTTGAACTTCTCCTCTATTAGTTTTAACGGCCCCTGCTAGAAGGCTTTCAGAATTCATGCTTTTTCTGCTGAAAGGGAGAGATTTATACTTTCAGGAGACGGTTTAGTTTTAATCCCAGAAACTCAGTCTAACCGGTTTCCTGCTAGTCCGATCATTTAAAACTCATTATCGTCTCTTTTGCCTTCCGATTAACTCTGGTGTCCTGTTAGGGCATTAAGAATGTACAAGCAGCGATCTGATTTCAAAAGATTTGATCCGTCCCTTTTATGGTTTTCTTATAATAATAATAATAATAATAAGTGAATTTATAACGCGCCAAACTCCACGCAAGCATGCTCGTAGCGCAAGACAATGAAATGATAATATAAACATTAATTTAAATTCTGGTACGCTTGTTTAAAGAGATGAGTTTTAAGATTTGATTTGAATGTTGTAAGATTTTTTGACAATTTTAGATGAATAGGGAGGTTGTTCCATTCAGTGGCGGCCGAGAAAGAAAATGTTCTAAAGCCGTATGAATTCATTTTGTATTTTGGGATTTTGAGCATTTGCTTGTTTAGGGATCTAAGTGACCGGGTTGGTTGGTATGGCTCGACTAATGCAGAAAGGTATGTAGGTGCAGTTCCTGAGACACACTGGTAAGCTAGACAGAGGATTTTAAATTGGATACATTGAGCAATTGGCAACCAGTGAAGCTTATGGAGAATCGGAGTGATGTGTGCATCTTTTGCCTGGCGTGAGATTATTCGTGCTGCTGTATTCTGAATAGTTTGGAGCTTGTGGATGTTTTCTTTTGCCATACCAATACAGAGACTATTGCAGTAGTCCAACCTAGACATTACCGTCATGATCACTAATTTTGTGGTAGCCTCTGTGTGCGGAAGAGTTAATTAAGCCGGTCTCAAAGTTTACGATATCCTGATGGATTTGGGAGACGATTATGCTTTGGTATGAGATTGCTACTCTGAACAAATTAATCTCTCCCATATCAAAGCTCACAATGTTAGAGGAATGGCTTCCTCTTTTGCACTTTTTGCCGGTTCGTATTTTGATGAAGTCATACAGGTTGTAGGATGAAAATCCTCTTTTACAACCTTTTATCTGAAAGATCAGAGTGCAGCAGCCTCCTTTCGTAATATTATGATTTTAACCGAAATAGCTGAAGACCATTTACCAAGCAATTCTCGCCATTTTCGTTAAGACTGGGCGTCTGTAAGAAATGGTGAGAGTTTATTTGGGTTTTTATTTATCTCTAAGTTCAGGTTTGCCTTATTTGATAATCATGGTGTGATTGATTTAAATGCACTATTATGTTATGTTATTAACATTTGGATAAGATTGGTTTGATTTTTATCCTTGTTTGTTGATTCTCAAATCGCCTCCCACCTAATGTTTTAAGTGGGGCACTGACCAAATCTACGGGTTTAGCAAGTAGTGATTGAACGGTAATGGATGTTTTTGTGGTGTAATAACAACCCTCCACAGACCCACCTTTCGGGTTGGTCTGTTGTTTTATTAACCACTATATAAACATACTTACCATTCAATCACTACGACCCGGCCTCAGCCACCCCTCGTGGAATTGATTTGAGAGTTTGGTTCTAATATTTGGCACTTAAATTCAGAAAAGTGAATCTGTTTCCTATTTGGGCTCCAGTGCGCATGCGCAAGCGCGCTTAGTGACAGGCGTCACTATGGAGTGAGTACAGACTGGTGCCAATCTATATCAGTTAATATACTGGAGATGGACCTAACCAGTAGCCTGGTTGAGGGTCCATATTTATAGGAATAGGCATGGGGAGGAGTGTATGCAAGCATAAAAATCTTATTCTGGTAGCTAAATGCAGATAATTGATTTAGCAAGTGGTGATTGAACGGTAAGTATGTTTTTATAGTGGTTAGTAAAACAACAGACCAACCCGCAAGGGGGGGTCTGTGGGGGGTGGGTGGGGGCGTTTATATCGTTAACAAATACAGTAACCTGCAGTTTATATTTTGAACACTTAAATTTCTGTGGTTCTTCACAGACCCGTTGAATATCCAAGTAAAAATGTATAGATAGGAGAATATATTTGCCCTGTAGGTGGGGCTTAGAATACACCTTCCGTATCCTCTGCGTGTCGTACGAGGCGACTAAAGGAGGTACGGGTGAGGTAACCCTGACAGAAACCTCGAGTGCTGAAGACGAAGGTTCCAGGCCGCACGGCGCACTCTAATAAACCATGGATCCACGCACTTAACGCTTATGATCATGTCGATAGTCACTTACAGGACTGGCGGTGTGATCAGCGAACGAAAAGAAGAAGAAGGAGAATATATGTGTAGATCATTTATTGGCTTAATCCTGCTTGATATTCCAATTTTCCAGCCTTAAAGCATCATAATTAATATAGACTTTGTTTTGTATTTAGCGTGTTCAAAGATTTTTCCTATAGAATTCAGAATGTTTTAAATCCTGTTTTCGTTCCATTTTTTGTTTTACTTCAGACATATTTTCCCCCTGAGGGACAGGTAATAATATTACTGCGTATACACGAGCTGATCATAATAAATATAGACTCTATATATTCTGTATAAATACATGTATCTGTGTGCTGGTTGTAACGTAGCATTTTGAGGCCAATGACATCCATACATGCTAATAATCAACTACATGATGTGTAGGATAACGTCATAATCAATGACATCAAGAATGACCTAGATAAGTTGTCACGAAAACTTATTGGTGATGGACTAAGCGTTGGTATACGAATTGTGTCTTTATTTAATAAACATGCGGTTGAATATTTATATATATATAGGCAGCAACAGCACCCAGTCAAATTAGTTTCAAAATATTCAACAGTTTACGGGTATACTTTTCTAGAAATTTATACTCAAGGAGTTCAGGGATCGATCGATCCCAATGCAAGCGAGTCATAGGTGGAGCTTAATTAGCATGACAAGGCATAGCTAAAACTGGAAAGGGCATTAAAACTGAGTACTCTCGTGGAAATCCACATGTATGGCAAAAATAAAAAATACTTTCGTTTCCTGTAAACCTCCCGGGTGAAATTTGTCTTTGTTTTCACTCGGCCGGGAATAAAATAATTTTTTTTTCCTACCCAGCATACGTGTTAAAACATGCGTACATTTGTCAAACTATACAAATTACAATGTTTTAATGCCATTTGTATGCAATATGAATCCATTTTGCAAATTGTGACATGAAAAACATAACAAATTTGGCAATTACAACCATATTTAATTGATATATGATCAAATATCTGGAAACCAAATATTTATGACCTCTTTAAAATAAATTAATATTAAAAAAAAAAATTTATTTCCTACCTCCCTACTGAAATCTTTTTTCTACACCCAGTTTGCAGGAAACAAAATCTTTTTTATGAATGGCCTAGGATGCCAATATTATTCTGCTATTTCGCAGACACAGAAAATGTAGCATGTCTGTCTATCAGAGGGCAGGTGACTGGAGATCTGCATTCCCTTGGCAATTTTCACATGATTTTCGTGAGGGCGTGCACTTAACTCTTCCACCGGTGAATTCCCGTTATCGAGCTCATTTTCGGGGCATCCATACAGAAAAACTGTTGTTTGAATATTTTGAAATTAGGCAGCAATGATTTTCAGTCAAATTTATTTCAAAATATTCAACAGAATGTTTTTTTTATCTTGAAGAATATATATTGTTTCTTGTGGAATGTCCATTTATAGGCCAAGAGAATACATTTTTTGAAAGTTTATCCCTGGAATGACTAGCTCGATAACCGAGTCAGTCATTCCAGTGATAAATTTTCAAAAATTGTATTTGCTTGCCCCGTAATTTATGGACATTCAATAGTTAGATATTTAAATTTTCTTGACCAAAATTGATAATTATTAATGCAATGGTTAATACAGCACTGCAATTTGTATGTGAATGTCCAGATCTCTATAACAATTCAGGGAGAATGGCAGTCATTGCAATAAATTATTAGCGGGTTTATAGACATATAAACTACATGTAATATTTCGGAATTGTATGTTATCACAATAAAACTGTGTCCACATATGTGTGTGTATATTGTAGCACATTGGAGCTGACAGCATGGCATATCTGCATGCTGTGAACAGCTACTGGTATTGATGAATCTGATTTAAACCTTTATTCCTTTGATGGCTAGCCGTGTCCTCTGCAGCGGTCTCGCAGCATTTCCATTTGCAAGCCATTAAGAGAAGACTTGGTTAGAAGTATCCTGCAACAATAAGATTAGGAAAATATTTGAAAATTTCTGGGACGATCATGATCTTCTGAGCCCCCATTTTAGTTTGATATTTGTAGCCGCCATTTATTAGCTCACCTGGCCTGAAAGGCCAAGTGAGCTTATGCCATGGCGACTGTTCGTTGTGTGTCCGTCGCCTGTCGCCCATCCGTCAACTTTTCCTTTAAACGACTTCTCAAGAACCACTGGGCTGATTTCAATTATATTTGGCAGGAAGCATCCTTAGGACATAGAGATCCAAATTTGTTCAAACGAAGCCAATCGGACAATTTGGCCAGTGGCCATCTTGGATTTTGGCCGATTTTAGGAAACGTTTTTAAAAATCTTCTCTGGCCGCCATCTTAGTTGACCTTGTTTTGGTGAAAACAACTTCTTCTCCAGAACCGCTGAAGGGATCAAGCCAAAATTTGGCATATATGATTAGGGACTAAGGACCATTAAAGTTTGTTCAAGGAAAGTTGACAGATGGCTGCACCCGGCCAATCAAAATATAGCGTGTTTGGTGGCCATGTTGGATTTTTTTATTTGATGGATTATAAGGCTGAAATTGGTTTTATATTATGTTTTTGGGTATTCTGATCTCAAATTTACAATTTTCAAAACTGTCAGATAAACAGTTTGGCAGCCATCCTGGATCATTTTCCCACCAAACGCTCCAATACTAAAGCAATGGGAAATTTAAAATGTCCCAGGCCAAAAAAAAGCTTGAATATTCATGAATATCCAAGTTCTCATGGAGCTTGGATTAGCTTGCTGGTATTGGCCACATAAAATTCAAGATAATTCAAGAAAATCCAAGAAAGGCCTAGTTAAAGTAAAATCCAAAAAAATTCCAGATAGCTTGAACATTCAAGAAAATCCGAGCTAGCTTGAACATTCAAGACAATCCAAGCCTGCTTGAACGTTCAAGAAAATCCCACCTGGCTTGGATTTTATTCCAGGAAGTCCCAGCTATCGAGAACTTCAAGAAAATCTCAGCTAATCCTAGCTTTTGAAATAGGTTAGCCATTAACATAAAATGTATGCACGAACACATAAATACTGCCTCACAGAGATTATATATAAATATGTATGCTTAAAAACCAAAATCACCTTCATGGGAGTTGAGTTACTCAATAACAAATACAATTTCAGCCAGACATTAGCGATGTATGAGTTTGTGACTGATTTGTCTGTTATTCTTATAGACATCGATTGTTAATGTGCCATAATATTTAGAAAGGCATCATCACTGCATTAATTACATAGAACTGAAAAAGCTATACCAAAACTGGTAATTCTGAATAAATCTCTGGAAATCAATAGAATACATACCTCAAAATACAGTTCTGTTTCCATTTCCTCAAAATACAGTTCTGTTTCCATTTAAGGTTACTGATGCTAAGCATTCTATCTAACAGTACTGTCAGTGTTTCCAAACTATCATATTCTATATATCCATAGCTGGTAATGATCAATGCAATGAATGTACTGTTTGCTGTTTTAGTCTTTTTAAATTTCCCACCAATTTACCAGGTCAAGGTCACCTCTAGTCATGACTATACAAACCTGTTCTTGCCTTAGTGCAAGCTATTTCAAGATAATCCAAGGTAGCATAAGTGAGTCTACAAATTCAAGGATATCCAAGTAACTTGAATTCTTTTATGTCTGACAAAACAAAGTCCTAGAAAATCCAAGCTAGTTTGAATTCTGTCAAATCAGAAAAGTCCAAGCAAGTCCAAGAAGCTTGCACTTTTTCATGATAATATTAAAAAAGTCCTAGAAAATCCCAGCTAGCTTGAATTCTGAGAGGAGGGGTTTTCAAGAAGTTCAAGCAACTATATAAAGTCCAAGCTAATTCAAGGAAATCCAAGCTGGTATGGGTTGAATAATTTTCCAATAGCTTGGATATTCAAGAAAATCCAAGCTAATCCAAGTTAACTTGAAATTTATTTCACACGGGGTCTTCTCAAGAACTACTGGGCCGATTTCAATTATATTTGGCAGGAAGCATCCTTAGGGTGTAGGGATTCAAGTTTGTTCAAAGGAAGCCGATCGGCCAATTTGGCTGGCAGCCATCTTGGATTTTGGCCGATTTTTATAAACGTCTAAAAATCTTGCCCGAAACCGCTTGGTGGATTGAAGCAAACCCCATGAAATATTATCTAGGGCAAGAGCTGAACCAAGTTTTTATAATAAGGAAAAATTAGTTACCTCTCCGGGATGTAGAAATTGTTTGAGTGTCGCTTTCGTGACCATCTCGGTCACTTCTTCAGCACTAACTGTTGGTCGCTGGCAACGTCACTCTGGTCAGTTCTTGTGGAGTCAGGTGACAGCATGAACTGGTAGACTGCTGGTATACGGTAGTCCTCGTCTCTGTTCATGGTTGGTTGATGCTTGTAGATTTCTATGGCCTCTTTAACCTTCCATTTAAATAAGTTGGTCTCAATGTTGATGACCGAGACACTGCTGGCAGGGATGACGTGGCCAGTGGATTCTGTATGTTCTGCCACAGCTGAGTTGGAATTGATTTTAAGATGTTCTTTGACTCTGGTGCTGAGAGGCCTTTTGGTTTCGCCTATGTATGTCCCCTCGCATTGGTCACATTCGATCTTGTAGATGACTCCAGAGCATTCATCTGTGGTCAGTTTATCTTTGGGTCTTACTAGTTGTGATCTTAATGTGTTGACGGGCTTGTGGTAGGTTTTGATGTGGTGTTCTCTGAAGAGTCTACCACGGTGTTCTGATAGGCCTTGGATGTACGGAAATCTGACTAGTGGAAGTGTTTCGACATCTGGTGGTTTATTACTCAGCACCAGAGTCAAAGAACATCTTAAAATCAATTCCAACTCAGCTGTGGCAGAACATACAGAATCCACTGACCACGTCATCCCCACCAGCAGTGCCTCGGTCATCAACATTGAGACCAACTTATTCAAACAACTCTAGAACCTCTACTTATAGTCAATCGCCTTTCGAGTTTAAATACCTATGTTCCAGGTGAGCGATACAGGCCCCTTAGGCATCTTGTTTGGGATTCTATTAACATTCTCGCTGTTGCCCAAACCCCAGTTAATAAAATCATTGGCGTGGCACACTAGAAACAGATAACGGCAAATGTTTTTCAACAAATCAATAAAATACGTAACTCCCAATACAGCTATTTCCATTTTAATGTTACTAAGTGCTAAGTATTCTGTCTAACAGTTGTGTCAGCGTTTTGAAAGTACTAGTAAATGCAGTATCCATACTGAATTCAGGGTTCTACCGAGATGGTTGCTAATTAGTGGGGTCATTTGGCCCACTCCCTCAACAAAACATGGACCATTTGGACAATTGTTGGGTCAGTTACATACATGGAAAATAGCAATGGCCTAAAATATTGTGGGTCATTGACACACATGTGTGAAGGTAATGATGTGAACTTTATAGTGCTAGATGGTGCAGGGCCCTGCCTCGGCAGAACCCTGTGTATGTATATACTAATGATTAATGCACTGAATGTCTTCAGACAAGACTAAAATTTTCTGCCATCTTAGAAAGTCACGAGCTCAATTCAGTTCAGAGTTGTTTTAACTCTATCCTTTTCCTTGATTACAAAGGTGTTGACAAGTAAGGATAATCATGGACTTTAAAAATATGAACTGACCATTCTCATTTTAAAAGTCCATAATTGTTCTACGCACCATCACTAGACACTGATGGCGGGACAGCATAATTTCCAACGATGCACTATGCAAGATGTGTAATATGTCGTCGCTGTCTGTAAATGTTTGGCCATGTGCTAAGGATGCCAGAAGCGACACTAGCACAGAGAGCCTTGGAATTTACCCTACTCGGAGCCAGCAAATACAAAGCCAGGAGAGGACGTCATTGCATAAATCTGCTAAGTGTGCTATGAGGTGACCTCAAGAAAGCAGGACTTGGTACACTCAAGTCAAGAATGGTCCTGAGGATGCTAAGGATTTCAGCTGAGGACAAGACAGTGGGCAAAAGCGAAGAAGGACTGATTGCAGCTGAGGATGTGAAATAACCGAGCCAGTCATTCCAGGGGTAAATTTTCAAAAATAATCTCTTGGTCTGCAAATAGACATTCGCTAAAGAGAAAATTGACATTTTCTTGAACAAATTCGAGTGTTAACCCTTACCATGCAATGATGTCGATATTCTATTTTGTCAATAGCAAACAAACTGGTGTACATTTTTCAACAATTTTGGGTGGAAGATGTTGCTGTCTAAGTCGAAAAATGAACACCAGTTCATCTTTTAATTTAATTTGAAAATTTCAATATTTAACATCAGAGTGGTAAGGGTTAAAGGGTTAGGTTACTATAGCTTGAAATTGAGATTCTGGGAATGCAGGGTTAAAAGGGTTAAAATCAAATATGTGTACAAAGTGGGTGGAGCTTAGCTAGACATGGGCGGGGCATAGCTGAAGATTATTGTTCCTCTAATGATGCATAGTCTCCAGAGGGTACAGCTTATTATTATAAGTTCCTCTGAAAAGGTTTAATTTCTTTTCAAATCTGCTTTCCGTATGATTGTGACCTCTACCCTTTCAGTAAAATTTAAATTTTCTCATAGAATATGTGCATTTGCAGACTAAGAGGTGATTATTTTTCAAAATTTATCATTTGAATGACTGGCTCTGTTATCATGTCTGAGTCAGTCATTCGAGTGATAGATTTTCAAGAATAGGCTTCTTTTTGTCTGGAAATGAGCATTTCTCAATACTACAGCGTGATGTCTTTTTAACCCTTTAACACTCATATCAGCCAAAAACAGCTTCTGCAGTGATCCTGAAGAAAACTATTTTTGAAAATTCCCCCCTGGAATGACTGGCTCGATAACCGAGCCAGTCATTCCAGTGGTAAATTATCAAAAATAGTCTTCTCTGTGTCTGCATTTAATGGACATTTTCTATGAGTAAATTTAATTGAAAAAATTTGAAGATTAAAGGTGGTTTAAAGACGGCTGTTTGCCAAGGGACATGTAGAGAGCACTGGCTTATTCCGTTCCATAAGAACCTGTTACAGTGATGTGGCAGATTGAAGCATCTTTATAGCAGTGGGAGATTAGGTCCAACAAGTAAATCTCATTACCATGCCCGGAAGCTAATCAGACGAGACATGTTAACCCTCCCCGCCCCCTGAATTGTCAAATTTTATAAAAGAAATCTAAGTAGTTCATTATATAATTGAATGTCAATTATAGTGGCTGTCATTTCAGTAGGAAATGTCTAAGAAAAGCTTTCTTAATCCTGCAAATGTCCATTTGCAGACCAAGAAGGCTATTTTTGAAAATTTACCACTGGAATGACTGGCTCGATAACCGAGCCAGTCATTCCAGTGGTAAATTTTCAAAAACAGTTCTCTTGGTCTGCAAATGGACATTTTGTATGAGAAAAATTAAATTTTCTTGAACAAATTTTCGGGTTAAAGTGTTATCTCATGTTCTTGATAATTTGACAGCTCTCAGAGATCAATGTTACTGCTCACTTCCCGTCAATCTAGTATTTCATTCATGTATTGGAAATTAACAGCAACAGGTTTAAGCAATATATAATCTGCAAACATTCACACTTCAAGTGTCCATCTGCTATCACTTTATGCAGTGATTCTGACAGTAACTGCGCTTTACATTCTACACTGGTTAAGATAATTACTGTGGTCCTTATTCTTGGTACCACAGCAGAGAAGATTAAATCCAATCTAGCTTTTGTTCAAGTATAATCTCATGGTGTATTGTTTATTGATGTCAGGCACTGGTCGGTTTATGGTCAAGCTGACCAGAATCAGGAGGATAGGAGGTGGTGGCTTGATGTAGTGGCTTAAGCACTCAGGTCTACATGTACTTAACCAAAGAACCCAGTTCATGCCTCTGAGCTGTGCACTATCTCACCTTCTTTGGAAATATGCTTCGCTCCTTATCGTCCTATCTTCATCTAGAAGTATAACTGAGTAACAGTGTACAAACTAGGGAAGTTACCAATAATAGAATGAAATAAAAAAACACCTAAATATGACATGAATGGGACCTGGTATCAGGGCCTCGATAGACGTCAATCAAACCAATAACTTTTTTAGAATCAGGCTTTTCAGTGGTGCACTAAGAAATGTCTATTTGTCTGAGACAGTTATTCCAGCACTACTCAAGAATAGTCTTGACTCTATACGCCTGCATTAAATGAATGGTTGATAAGCGTTAACCCTACCACTCTTATGTCAACATTCTATCTTATTATTGTGCCAGTACGAAAGAAACTCTGGGTGTCCATTTTTCAACAATTTTGGTGAACGTTGTTGCTGTCTACAACAGCACCATCTTCCACCTAATTTTTTGAAATATTAACACCAGTTAATCTTTGAATTTAGTTTTAAAAGTAAAAATTTTAACATCAGTGTGGTACGGGTTAAGATTTAGATTCTTTATACCAATCTTAACCATTTACATGCTTTAACACTCGCATCTGCCAAAAATGGTTTCTACAAGGGTCTTGAGAAATGTCCATTTGCAGACAATGAGAACACAATTTTTGAAAATTTACCACTGAAACGCCTGGCTCGATTTGTTATATTGAGCTAGTCATTCCAGTGGTAAATCTTCAAAAATGGTCTTCTCTTGGTCTGTCAATGGACTTTTTCTAATTTTTTTTTAATTTGAGGTTTGAAGGAGGGTATTAACTCCTTTATTGATCATAGACTCAAACACGCCTCTCAAAATGGTCTTGAAGAATGTCTGCATGACTGAGCCAGTCATTCTAATGATTAAATTTCAAAAATCATTTTCTCTTGATGGTTTGCTATTCACTGAGCAAAACTGGTGATTTCATATACCAATTTTTACCCATTAAATCGTGAAGCTGTACGCTGATAGAATCAGTGTTACTGGCCTATTGTATCATCAAGCTGCTTAAATTTCTCAGAGCAGAAATGACCCAAGGTTTGTTTACTGCAGCTGTCTGTGACAATCTCATATTTGGTATGTTCACTGATTCTAGATAATGTTGGCTCCAGGGTGAGCTTAGTATGTGATTTTCTGAGATCATTAAGCGATGTCTGGTAAATGCCAAACAGCCTTCCGTTCCATAGAAGGTGCAAAAATAGTTTCAATAGGTCCGCTCTGTTAGAGCACTTTGGAACAAAACTATTCTGTAGGGAATGGTAATGTTTGCTAATAAAACGGTATCCCAACATCCTTTGCACGACATGCTTATGACGTAATATATGCCTCTGTGACGTTTGATGTTGTTTCGCGTGCAATTACATCACAGATTGAAAACATGTTTTGCGGGTCACCTCCAAACATGTTTCGTGAAATATCAGAGCGCTCGAACAAAACGTATCATTACATAGGAGAGACAGGTTTCCTGCAGAGACATTTTAGCAGGGAGCTCTGTTCTGTTTTCCCTATGGAACGCAAGGCAGGATTGCAAACACAATTTTGAATGTAAAGTTGCTTATAAGTACTGACACATCGGAATATAAACTTGGTTTTAGATAATTATCTTAGAGGTAATAGATGCTCTATTTAAGATTTGAAATATTTTTTTCGCGATTTTAAACATACATGTAGAATATGGTTTATACTTCTTGAGTGTTCAAGATCATAACTTGCCTGCATTAACAATTGATTCATCAGCTTTAAATTTGACTGCAAATGTGCTTCAGATCCAACTTGGCTGTTTAATGTTCTCTAAAAATTGTAAAATGTAAGTCTCATATTAGAGAATTTTTGTAATTTTTCGCTTTTTGAACTAACTCTTTACTTTCTTGTTTTAAGTTTTCAACAAACAACTTCCAGTAAAATTAGTTTCAGAATATTCAACGTTTAATGTTTATTAAATTGTAAGTTCACAAAAGACATACAATTCGTATACTTTTGTTACAGACTTCAACTTTTGGTTAAGCGCTAGCTTTCACATGAATTAGTTTTGAAAAAATACCTTAGTGGAATATAATTGCGGTAAGATTCAAGTGTTAACTTTCCTTCTTAATTCCTTATAGCAGGATGTAATAATAAATTGGCACAATCTACTTAAGTGTACAGGAATCAGATTCATGTCCTGTCAGTAAATCCTACGTATATCGTATGGAATTGTATGTCTACTATTTAATAAATATTCTGTTGAATATTTTGAAACAAATTAGTTGCAAAATATTCAACAGCATACCTGTATAGTTTTTTGTAAATTCATAATCATGGCATTCAGGGATCGATAGATCCCAACACTGGTGAAGCGTGTGTGGAGCTTATCTAAGGGAGGGATGGGGCATAGCCAAAACTGGATAGTTCCATTATTCCATTGAAGCCCAGCGTACTGGCAATGCTCTACTTAACTCAGGATTATTAAGTCATTGTGGCAATTGATTTCTTTATAGCATAATTTCCAATCACTGGTCATATTAGCGTTTGTTCAACTCTGTCCCCTGACAGTTCATTAATTCTCTATGATTCTCTTGCTGGTCAAATACGGCTTCTGCATAGGTCTTCACAAATGTCCATTTCCAGACCATGAGAAGACTATTTTTGAAAATTTACCATGAATGACTGGCTCGATTATCGAGCTAGTCATTCCAGTGATACATTTTTTAAAACGTCTTTTAGTTATCTCCAAATAGACATTTTCTATTCACAGAAAATTGAAAGTATCTTGAACAAATGTGTGTGTTAAAGAGTTAATTCTCTCTCAGTGATATGGTAATGATTGATTTCATCAAGTCAGCACATAATGTTGATGCCGGGTAATTTGCTTCCAATGACAATGGGTCTGTGTATTTGATTTATGACCTGTCCCCTAAGTCTTCATCGCCCCAGAATTATGATTTTAACCCATTATTGGTCAAATTTAGTCAAGAAAATTAAAATGCTTACTTATTGAATGTTATTTGCTGTCCTAAGTGAAGACAAATTTTCAAAAATTTACTGCTGGAATGACTGGATCAGCTATTAAGCAAGGCCTCCCAGTGGTAAATTGTCAAAAATCGTCTTCTCATGGCTTTCAAATCGTCATTTCCCAAGACCACTGCTGTTGAGAAGCCGTCTGGCTAGCTTATTGGCACCAAATGGCTTGTTTGTCGCCAAAGATCTGTTTTGTGGTGCTAATTTGACCTGCACTAGATAATTACCGATTCCAGACATTATTACATGTCATTTATCATGTTTGCATCAAGCTTTATATTGATCTGAGATTTGGAAGGGATCGTTTCGTCTATAATGGCTTTATAATGGCTGTCTAGTTTGCCACTCAGACGGGCATGCTTACATCTTTATTAATTTCTGATAAACTTAAGACTAGATCCGAGTGATGATGACTATTTCAATAACACTAAATGTATTTTATAAGTAAACATTGAGTATTTCCTTAACTCTTTAATACTCATATCTGGTAAAAACGGTTTCCACAGTGGTTTTGACAAATGTCCATTTGCAGACCAAAAGAAGACTATTTTTGAAAATTTACGACTGGAATGACTGGCTCGATTACCGAGCCAATCATTCCAGCAATAAAGTTTCAAGAGTAGTGTTCTCTTGGTCTGCAAATGGACATTTTCTATGAGAAAATTTAAATTTTTTCTTGAACAGATTCGAGGATTAAATTGTTAAAAGATCAATGGGATGCATGCACTCATCATTGACAAACCATTCATGGAAGCTTTAATTACAAACATCAGCCAAATAAAAATCATATGACTTCCAACAATTGAAATTCAAGTGTTTAAATCTTCAAATTTGTTCCAGGAAATTCCAATTTTTATCATAGAACATGTAGAATAATGACCATACATGTATCTTGTGGTTCGTGTCTGCATGCTCATTAAAATGTTTGCAGGCCTCAAAGTTTATCTATCACCTATAAAATGAGATTCCATAAGAACATTACCCTTGCAAAACATTCTGGAACTGTTCAAGAATTATTCTTCCACTATTCTAGAAAGAATGTTCCAGAACTGTTCTTGAACTGTGTTCGATCTGTTCTCGTCACAGTTCTTAAGTAGTCATGAACAGGTCTAGAACTAACGTCAAGACCTTTTTTGGAACACAAGTTCTAGTATATAGCATCTTAAAATGTTATAGAACTAGTCAAGAACTAATATTCTAGCCCAGGTGTAGAACTTCTAGCTCTAGAACATTCCTAGGACACTAGTTTTAGAATATTATAGAGGTATCAAAGAACTTATCTTCTAGAACAGTTCAAGAATTAGAAATTCGGGAAATGTTCTACATGTAGAATTATTCAAGAACTTGGAGTTCTAGAACTGTTCTAGAAAATAAGTTCTTGAAATGTTCTATAATGATGTTTTAGAAGTATTCACTTAAGAGCATTTCTAAAACTACATTTTCAAGAATAGTTCCAGAAGTGTGACGTGACATACCTTTTAAATAACCACGGTTGAAACTAAGCTTTCCAACCATTGGTCAGCAATCCAATTCCATTTTTGCAACAAAGCCAGACTGCTAAGAGCAATACAACACTTACACCTTGATCTTAGCCAAAAGGCTGAGAAGCAATTACAACATTGTAAGGATTGTCATGAGCTACGGTAATTAGTCATGAAGATATAAGATTTTGCTGTTGTTGGTTTGGTTGTATTGGCTGCTCACACTTAGGTGTAGTTGAGCCATAACACTACAATATATCTTTGCGGTGCGTCCCCCAAAGGGTTGCAAAATTAAAAGTAAAGCCGAAATAATCAGAACGTAAGATGTTTCTAGGGGTGTCTGCATTGCCTATTGTTGCCGAAGATATTGATCAATATTTTTTGATATAAGGCTATAAAAATGTTGCAATGGTTGACCTATATCATCATTGTTTGAAATAAACTTTATACAATAATTCAGAGTTTATTATTATCTCATTTGTGTGTTTCTGTTGTATTTAACATTTACTATTCAAATGTCATAATTAATTATGTTTACATAATTAATTATGTTTACATAATTAATTATGTTTACATAATTTATGTATAATAAAATAATTAAGATGTTAAATGCAAAAAGACACATGTTTATAATGAAAGAGTTGCCTCCCTTATATAATTATGCAAACAATTACATGATCAAAACATGGTTGACCAAGGTCAAATAAGTTTTAAAGATTGAAATTGGTCAAAACATGGTCGACCAAAGTTAGGTCCAACATATTTTTTTGAAATTTGTTTTGAGTGTTCATTTACAAACTTTGTTAACCTGGTCAGATTTCATTTTTGTTCATGTTCAAACTATTCTTAATTTGTTCATGAAAATCTTCAAGAACATTCAGGAACATTTTAAGTACTTTAAAGTTCAAGAACTGGTCTTAAATTATTCTTGAATTTTTTGCAGAACAATTTAGGAACATTTTAAGAAAGTTACGGTTCAAGAACTGTTATTAAATTGTTCTTGAACAGTTTGGAACAGTTTGGGAACAGATTAAGTACTTTAAGGTTCCTGAACTCTTCTTTAGTTGTTTCTGAAAACTTCATTCAAGAACAGTTTAGGAACATTTCAAGAACTTCAAAGCTCCTGAGCTTCAGTTATTCCTGAAAAATTTTCAAAGACAGATTACAAACATTTTAAGAATTTTAAGTTCCTAATCTGCTTTTCACTTGTTCCTGAAAATTTTCTAGAACAGTACAAACATTTAAAGAAATTTAAAATTCCTAATGTGTTAACTTTTTTAACATTCCTGAATTGTTCTTCAGTTGTTCCTGAAAATTTTCAATAATAGTTTACAAACATTTTAAGAATGTTAAAATTCCTGATCAGCTGTTCTTTAATTGTCTCTAAAAACTTTCAAGAATAGTTTAGGAACATTATAAGAACTCTAAAGTTTTAGAACTGTTAAGTTGTTCTTGAATAATTTCAAGAACAGTTTACAAAAAATGTCCTATTGGTGTAAGTTCTTGAACAGTTCTAAAATGGTTCAGAATAGATCTTGAAAATGTTCTAGAACACTTTAAAAACAAATGTTCTAGAACAGCGACTGAGTACAGTTCAAGAATAGTTCTTAATGTCCTAAAACTGTTCATGAACTGTTCTTTATACAAGAACAGAATTTCGCAAGGAAATCTGTCGAAGTTTCTACTGGTGGATGGTTGGAGAAATCTTTTTAGATTATTCATGTTATACACAGTAATTTTCAATACAAAAATATCCAAACCCTACACCTTTTTTAAGAGGAATGTTACTCTTGCAATGTTATTGGACTTACCAGCGGTCGGTCGATTGGTTACATGTTCCATTTGGTGGTCGCCATGGGAGATCAAAAGATCAATTTCTTCTGAGCCAAATTAGTACTGGATAATTTTATTGATCTCCATGGTCGGGATTAGCTCGAGGTCTGTTTTTTACCTGTAATTCTCTTAACGTTGATTTGAAATCAATACCTAGTATAAGAACTCGCGTGAACTGTGATGCGCATAACTCTTATCCAAAAACGTCTTTGGCAATGGTCTTGAGAATTAAAATTATTTGAAAACTATGAGAACAAAATTTGAAAAGTTTTTTAAAACTACGCGACTTAGAAAAAAATTATCTTTTTGGATTAACCCTTTCATGACGAAGCTGGCCAAAACCAGTGGTCTTGAGGAATGTCCATTTACAGGGCAACCGAGCCAGTCATTCCAGTGTTAAATTCTCAAAAATAGTTTCCACTTGACCTGCAACTGGACATTCAATAAGGAAATAGTTAGATTTTCTTGAACAAATTTGGTCATTAAAGGGTTTAAGTGGTAAATTAAAAAAAAAATTGTTTGCAAATAGACTAGTAACTCTGCACATCTCTTCCCATGTTTAACCCGGAATCCTAAACCCTGGACAGAATGACTAAAACACATTTTTTGTGGACTCTGACTGGGTGCTAATTAACACTATAAGATAGTACACATATACAACACCATGACTGATCAAGTGTGAAGGTGAATGTGAATTAATTTTGGTAAATGGAGCTGATGTAATTTTGGAAGATTGTAAATGTGTAGTTTGCTTTTTGACAATCTGATTGATCACCTGATGGTCCAGGCTAACAAATCACTCGCGCATTCAGCCTGTGTCCAGATTACACAAAGTAGATATTGATTCTTTCGAGAGTGAATCACCAGGACGTCCTTGTACAAGATTTGCTGTGATGAATTGCTGGGAATTTGAGCTGTGTAACAACATTACTCCATCAAGCTTTAGATTACAGGGTTCTTGTTGAGTTGGGATCAATTGATTTAACCCTTTTAACACAAGCCTGATAAAAAAACAGCTCCTGCTATGGTCTTGAGACATATCCATTTACAGACCAATGGATGACTGTTTTTGAAAATTTGTCACTGGAATCACTGGCTCAGTGACTGAGCCAGTCATTTCAGTGATCAATTTTCAAAAACAATCTTTTTTTGGTCTGTAAATTTACATTTTCTATGAGAAAATTGAAATTTTCTTGAACAGATTTGAGAGTTAAATGGGTTAAATGTAGACTTGTGTCGTGTGATATATTATCACACAGAATGACCAATACACTGAATTACAGTCAAATTGATCATTATCGATATAACAAGTCATTAGGATCAAGAAACTAATATGTCAATTTACAACTTGAATAATCAAGGGCCTTCGAATCAAACTCAGACATCTGCAATGTTCTAGTGGCAAGGCAAGAGGCTATTTTCGAAAATGAATTACTGATTTAATCTCAGGCTTCAGAGGCAAATGGCTGACTCAATATCATCAAAGATGTAGATTTTCTCTTTGCCAATAAAATTGACCATTAACCGTCTGCTTGTTGAATTTATGCAGACTACATTTTCTACGCGGTTTAACTCTGGACCTTGTGAATATTTTGACCAAGCCACCATTTTGACCAAGCCACCAACAACTTTCAATCAAATTCTTTTCAAAATATCCAGCAGATCTGGTGTTATTGCCCAATGAAATTATTGTCTATTGCCTATTGCAGCAGCAAGTTTATCTCCATGCATATTAATGTGCATATATGAGCGTGCATGCATGTGAGCTGGTAATGCAGGCTTGATCGTAGTAATGAGTGTGTGCATTAATGGGTTATAATTCATAAAGGAATATACCTCAGGATCTACATATACCTGTACAATTGTTAAGTTTCCTCTATCTCATCACTTGTAACAAAACCCAATTTCAATGAAAATATTTGTTGGATTTTAACCCTTTCCCTCATACCAACCAAAACGGCTTCTGCAGTGATCTTGAGAAATGTCGATTTGCAGACCAAGAGAAGACTATTTTTGGAAATTTACTACTGGAACGACTCGCCCGATAACCGAGCCAGTCATTCCAGTGGTACATTTTCAAAAATGGTTTTCTCTTAGTTTGCAAATAGACATTTTCTATGAAAAAATTGAAATTGAACAAGTTCGAGGGTTAATGCAGAAATCGCTTTAATGATGATTACTGTATTCTGAGGCTGTAGTTAAGTAGAAACATCCTACAGCTGCAATCAGTCCTTCTGGGCTTCCATTGTGTCTTTTCCTCAGCTGAAATCCTTACCTTCTTCTGGTCCATTCTTGACTTGAGTGTACAGAGTCCTGCTTTCTTGATGTCACCTCATAGCAAGCTTAGCAGATTTATGAATGACATCCTCTACTCAGGCTTTGTATTTGCTGGCGCCCAGTCAAGGCAAATTCCAAGGCTCTGAGCACTGGTGTGTCTAAGAGCACATCGCCAAACATGGACCATTTCCTTTGAAATCACTTTCAGTCAAACTATTAACCCTTTAATGGTCAAATTTGGTCAAGAACATTTTAATATCTGCTTACATGTATAATATAATCTTTGAGAATTTGTCACTGGAATGACTGGCTCGATTATCGAGCCAGTCATTCCAGTGGTATATAATATAATCTGTATACATTTCAGTAGGGCTTAGTTATATGCAGGAATGGCACTGTTTTCAGCTATCAGTGAAAGGTGATACTTTCGCTTTATGTACAACATGCAATAAATAAACACATTTCCTCCTCCCCCCCCCCCCCCTGTAAGGCTTAGTTATATGCAGGAGTGGCCCTGTTTTCAGCTATCAGTGAAAGGTGATACCTTCGCTTTATGTACAACATGCAATAAACACATTTCTGTTAAATGTGATGGATGAGATGAGTGCAGAAAACATGTACAAACACTTAAGTAATTACAGATATATCAAAAATGGTTACAACTACACATTCTAGAGTTTCCTTTATCACCACTGATAAAGACACTGATGTCACAAAGGCTGAAATGGTATTCACTCATTTTCTTGTTGAACCTAACAGTCCCTTATCAGTCTCAGATCATGCCCGCCCTCTGTTCAACGCTATATGTTTCAACTATGTTTTAAAAAATTTCTGTTCTCTTGGCCTTTAAATTGACATTCCACAAGACCATAACAGGGGCCAGGTTTGGCCGGCATGGCTATTAAAGGGTTACATATACATTATAGGTTGTCACCTTAGACAGGTTTTTTTCAAAACTAAATCATTCAACCCTTTGACTCTTGAATTCCCTGAATTCAAAGTAACTAAATCTTCTATGCAGGTAACATGTCAATCATCTTAAAATTAATTTGCTTATATGCAGCAGTAGCTTCCAGTCACATTAGTTTTAAAATATTCAACAGAATATTTAAGAAATTGTAAATGATGTCTTTAGAACTTAGTCTATCATGTTTAACCGCTTGTGCGTCAACTTAACCCCTTAATGGTCGAATTGACCAAAATATAAGTTTGCAGTGATCTGCAAACATGGTTATTTGAAAGGCCTAGAGAAGAGTATTTTTTAATATTTACCACTAGAATGACTGGCTCGGTACCCGAGCCAGTCATTCTTGTGGTAAATTTTCAAAAATACTCTTGTTTCGGCCTGCAGATAGACGCTGGCTACTAAGTAAAAACTTTAATTTTCTTTACCATTACCCCTTTAATGGTTAAGCCGGCGGGAAAATATTCATTGGTAAATTTACAAAAATAGTCTTATAAAATTAAAATATCTCAAAAAATATTGAGCATCAGAATGTTTAATTGATATATCAAGTACCTTAGCATTTTGAGTGCTTTGAGGCACTGTTGACACAAACGATTTCTTTGGAACTTAGTCTGTCGTGTTTAAAGGGTTACTTTTTGATTTATTCAGCCAAGCCTGTAAGATGAAGATCTAGAATATCTAGTGCTGGAACTCCACATCCCTGCTGAAGGTAAATGTGTGGTAGCTAGCTCAGCAGATACAGCCTAATAGACTCCCTTCATGGCCACTGATTGAGTTATGTGCTGGCAAATTGGTGTGATTGAAAGTGATGGCAAATGTTCAGAGGCAGGAATAATGATGTTAAAGGATGCTCAGCAGTGCTGTAACAAAGTCTTATACACGAGATTACATCTGCTTCTGTATAATCTACAGCTACCATGTGCTTTTTTCATGGCTCTCCCCAATCCGCACCCCCCCTTGTGTCCCCACCCGCACACCCACCAACCCTTAGGCCCATCCCTTTGCAATTACAACATGAAAATTGTTGGAATCGCTCATCAATTCCTGGAGGAGACTGTTCTTTAAACGCATTTAATCAAGAAGATATTTGCGAGAATCTAGTGTCTATAATGCAGGTGGCAGTGATTTTTAGTGGAGACATTATATTAACCCGTTATCACTCGAGGTGTCCGTCTGAAATCAAGCTTGCGATGGTCTTGGGAAATGTCCATTTGCTGACCAAGAGAAAACTATTTTTGAAAATTTAACACTGAAATGTCTGGCTCGATAATCGAGTCAGTCATTCCAGTGATAAATTTTCAAAAGATCGTGCATTAGAATTTAGTTGGTTAAAAGGTTAAGTCTTACTGAATATGTTAACCTTTAGTGGTCAAGATTTGTCAAGAAAATGGGAATTTTTTGCCTATTAAATGCCCATTTGCAGGTCAAGAGAAGACAATTTTTGAAAATTTACAACCAGAGTGACTGGCTCGGTTATCGATAGGGTTCTTTCATGGTCTGCAATGGACATTCCACATGGCAGAGGTCAGTTTTTGCTTTCTGGACAATTGAAGGGTTAAATAGAGTATTTAAGCTTGTATAGGCTCAGGAGATTTATAAATTTTCAGGAGGTAATAGCTTCTATTAACCCTCAGGTGTCCTGTTGTTACAGCCATTATGTGGAGTTATGTATTGACTGGCATATTAAGTTTGCTGTTTTTTATGAAAATCATGCCTGAGGGAGAGATATACTCTGAGATGATTGCAAAAACGACCAGACGTATATATACTGGTCTGGCGTTTTGTTAGCTTACTAAAATACTTACCACTCAATTCACTGTTTGCTAAAAGTCACCTGACTTAGATATCTCAGAAAATTTTAACCTATTCATTCCCATGGTGTAGGTTCCCTTGAAACAAGTTTAGCAGAGATACATCCCTCCATTGGGTAGTCTTGATAGTATCTCTTTAACTCTAAAGCAGTCATTGCTCTAGGGAACCGGTTCCTCTATTCCTATAGAGAACATATAAACGAGTCTGTGAGCATGCGCACTTATGCTACTATGCATGCGACCGAGTCCAAGCCGTCATTAATTAATTCCACAAATTTTTAATGATTTGCAATTTAACGATGCGGGGTGGCTGAGGTGGGCCCCAATGAATTGAGTGGTAAGTATTTTAGTAAGCTAACAAAACGCCAGACCAGTATATATACGTCTGGTCGTTTTGTAACACAACAAAAATACTAAGCCACTCAATTCACTGTTTGCTAAAACACAGAATTGGTCAGAGCCCAAATACTAGGTGGGTTGGTAAATTGCAAATCAGGAATGAAAGGTTAATCACCAAAAATACTAAAACCAACTAAATCGCTGAAGTGCTGAAATAGCACGAACAAACAAATGTTCGAAATAAAATACAATAATATAATGATAATTATAAAATCTCAGCAAAGAGAATTTAAAAGCAGCCATGAGATGGTGAAGAAGACGGCTGACTAAAGAATCTAGGCAATTGAGCCTAGGTTTGAGTGGCGAAATGAGAAATGTCAGATTGTGAATTGAATCTGATCTTTCAGATAAAATTAATGTAGAATCTGACATTTATACTGCAACTTACATAATGTCGTCCACTGATAGATCTGCATAGAATGCGAAGGAGAAGGCCATACCACGAACATCGTGTGCCTTAACACAAACTGAGTGTCTCCTGGAGATACATTCTAGTGTCAATTAATGGTGTCTGTAATCCAGTTGATGAGATGCGCGCTTACTAAACAAATTCGCATAAGTAATCTGAACGGTAGATCTGCATAGAATGCGAAGGAGAAGGCCATACCACGAACATCGTGTGCCTTAACACTTACTGAGTGTCTCCTGGAGGTACATTCTAGTGTCGATTAATGGTGTCTGTAATCCAGTTGATGAGATGCGCGCTTACTAAACAAATTTGCATAAGTAACCTGAACGGTGTTTCAAAAAGATATTTTAAATTGGGCATAGTTTTCGGAAAGGATTGAAAACAATTAATTAGGTTTTATATATATATATAAGATCTCTTCAAGGGCAAAGAATGAGGCCAGCTCTCCTACCACCTAGAAAAGATCATTCCCAAAAAGAATATGAATATCAAAATGCCATCTAACAAACGCGGCCGCGAATGATTTCAGAGTTATACAATTAAACAGATGGACCCAAGAATGAATTAATAGAGGAATTTATTATAGGTATTTGCCTTTGTGCTATACCCTAAAAATACCGGTACCATGGATAAATGATGTAAATACTTAATAACTCTCAAACCGGCTTCTAGAAAACAAAGAAGGATAGATGCTAGTGAAAACGATAACACCACCCCAGCATACAGGGATTTAAATCATCAAAAAATATGCCATGAATCTATGACTTGATGATGGGATGCAGAATCGGGCGAGATAATGTGCTGTTCTACAACCATTTGAAAACCTTAAATATACTCTGGTAAATTCTCCTGTAACAGATAGTTTGAATTGATTAAGAATACTAAAGTTCAGACAAAAAATCAATTTCTGAAAAACAGGTCTCTTGGAAAATACCATATATACATATTGAAGATTTGTGGAATGATGAACTGAAAGCTGCTGTTAAACGAGATAGAAAATCAGCAAAATTGGTAAGACGCTTTGGATTTCCACAAAGAGGACTACGAGATCCACTGAATAACTCTCATTGGGCCAAGCAGGAGTGATTAAAGGGATAATACATTCTGCTGACAAAAGTTCTTAAAGACAATTGTACTAGAAACCGCTGACAAAAGTTTTTAAATACAATTGGCACTAGAAAGTTAAATTGAAGATAATTTTAAAAAATGTGAAGTCTATGACTGGGCCAGAGCATCTACCGCCAGAGCCTAGCCTGGAGGAAGAATATGAACATCAAATCTGGACACTATACTGAGTAGAAACTTAATGGGATGTAATAAATGAGCTACAAGGAAAATCATTCTACCTGGAATGTGAGCTGCTGAAAGTTTTGCTGACATCTCCACCGCAGGAGGAAGACCAAGACTCCAGACAAAATATGATAACCTCAACTGCCCTGCTTGTTGATGAAGGTCACTACTATAGAAATGACTGCATGAGCAGATAGGTGCTTGTGAAAGAGACAATATCTCTTCATTCTCCAATATTCCTGAGTATTGAAGAGGAATACTAGAGTATTAGTTCCTGTTCTAGTTCCTGAAAAGGAAGAGAGTAGTAAGACTACTTTATCTGATTCCATAGACACAAGAACGAGATCCCCTCCCCCAAACACGTAAGAACAAGACATCAAACTGGACCTGCAGATGGATTAACTGGTGAATTGGTACCGATGACACCCAACGAATGAAAATGCAGTGTATGCAGTCGTGGTGAGGGACAAAATTCTGAATTACCAGACTTGACCTTCGTACACAAAACTGACTCCATTCGGCCCAAATTTTAACACAATTAAGCAACCTTCCAAGCCAGAGGAATCCCAGACTGGCTATGATGTAATTAAAAGAACCCAGATCCAGTTAGGACAAATTCTGTATATATAGAAATATCAGAAAACACTGTCCCTTATCCTTGACTAGACCAGTGATGACTAGGCAAAATGACTCCATGTCCATATTATTCCTTTCATCGATGAACTCCATTTCTGAGACAACATAGTAGGAAAAGAGTTGAATATAAAACGATTGACTAAGTAATTTTTGTCTCAAACAGTATCAAAGCAGCCATGGGTTCCAGACAAAATAATTCCAAAATATACAACAGAATTAGTATTAAATCATGAAGTGTAAATTTTTTGGAAGTTGTCAGAAAAGGATAAATATATGAGTTGAAGATAAGAGCCGAGACCCTATAAAAGATGATCTGCCAGCACCTCATAATCCTTAAAGTCTGGATTCTGCCATTCCTCCACTGTATCCTACTTGAAAAGAGCAGAAAATTATTGATCAGGAACAGAAGCAGGACTAATGTCAAAGGAGACCAACATGGTTTGATAGAAAAAAGGGGGATTCAATGACTACATTGATTGTACCTTATATGTAGGAAATCTGCTACCTAAGACATGCATGAGGCTAGCTATACCCATCCCACCCCTGATAGAGTAGAGATTATATAGAAGCGCTTAAGCATGACAGCTAGGACCAGAATAAACCTGCAGAATCTTATTTTACAAATCTAATTTTAAAACAAAGCTAGTATGATATGAGCCCAATTGTTAATATCTTTATCAGATGATTAAACAGGAAAGAAGTCCATCAAACCTGTGACCAGATCAATGATGGATAAGGACAAAGGACTGAAACTACACAGAAGGGTGAAAGGAAAAAACCATATTCCACAATCCATGCAAAGGCAATAATCCAATCATCTTGGTTAGGCCCCCTTGAGGAATTTATTTAATAATGCCTGGGAAATTTAGAATTTAGAAGAATAAAAAATAGGCTTGAATAGATAAGGCTGAGAAGACCTCTCCATATGACAATAATAGAAATAGATATATCCCTAGACAAATAAAAAGATCAAAATTTCTACTGAACTCGAGAAAGGAGCGGTGTAAATCTTGATAAGACAAAAAAGATTTTGTTATTGTGACAAGCTTACATTCACCCATAGATTTGCTTCATCATGGCGAGGGATCCTACTGACAGAAAAGAAAGACTGAAAAACTATGTTAAAAATAAATCAGGCCAGATATGATACTAAAAGATAGCAAACCACTATTCACAATTAAAATAATAAAGTCTGACGCACTTATTTGCAGATTGATATTAGTCGAAAGATGGAGGCTGATAGTTAGAGTGTAATACATGAGAAGATTCAGGAGCAAAACGAAATCTAGTGAAATCAAAACGACAAAAGCACTGCTAGGATCATAAGAAAAAATTAAATTATTCCTAGAAGATAAATGCGAAGAGTTGGGTGTACACAAGGTTTCGAAGGATGAGGATAATTGGATGGTTCAGCCATTGCACTAAGAGCAACTAATAAAGAATTAAAGAATCCAAAATAAGAGCCCCTGAAATAGGGCATTTAAACTGTCAAGTGATTTAGAAACAAACAATACCAGCAAAACACCAGAAGTGATTTGATTTGGCATACCTAAACCAGAAGTTTAATTATAATCAGTTGCTATGCCATAAAAATTGAGTTATAATCTAGGTAATAATACTGAGCACAGGACAATTAGGCCTCATGGTCATCTCTTCTTCATTTATCTCCATGCCTGTGCCGTCACTTCTAGTCATGGGTTGCGTGTACGGTGTAGTCATACATTGGCTTGACTATGCCAAAGCCTACCTAAACCATTTTCGAATGTTTTAAGAGATGGTGTGGAAACAACATGTTCAGACCAACATTTCACAGTTTACACACCCCTTAGAGAGAAAATTTTTCTAACTAGGTTAGTTCTCCCCCTCTTCTAGACTTTCAGATGATTTCCACGAGTAATAGTCCATTTGCAAGCAGAATGTTATATTTGACTATAACAATTAATCGATTGAGAGCCGATAGAATGATCCCTCATAGCCTGGGTACGTGCTCTATATATCCAATTTCACCCAAGTTAAGTACCCGCAGAAAGAATTTACAAAATGATGAGAGATTAGATTATACATTAAGTAGGGAAAAAACCCATCTTAGGGCTAATAAAAGTGGCTGATAGTCAAGAACTTTCCTGATCCAAAGGCTATGCTTGCTACTAAAACACTGAGATCAACACACATCTCTGATATAGTAAAACTTGGTCATCAAAGTTTGTAGCGTTTACTATCAAAATATCAACCATTTAACTCTCGAAGTTATTAGTCATAAGTTGCAACTGAAATAAGTTGAATCTGAATGAGTACCAGCAAATATGGGAGTGGCGTATTTACTTAAAAATCCATAAATAGGTCGCACATTTATGCTCAATTTACATGTTCTAAAAAATTTGCGCGCACTATATACAAGGATCAAACTTATTTTCCTCTGAATTTTTAAACATCTTAACGTCTGAAGATACCACGAAAAAACCCTTCACAAATCTTGTCACCTCGCGGCTATGCTTAATGTATACCTGAAAACATCATTCGCAGAAGTGAAATTATTAAATTGAGCAGCCTAAATATTGCGTATCCTTTAATAAAGATTGTTTTTTCCATCAAAATTAATCCTAACCTGACATAAATGTCGTCTTTATAATATATAAATCAGAATCACGTGATAATCACATGATATATAAATCACGTGATATTATCTGACCCGATTAGGTTAAAGCAAATTTTAATGAAGTAGGTTAAGCGAGTACTCGGATATAGATATCCTGGAATCGGAAATTCGGCAATGAGATCTACGCTTCTCGTCAGCGCCTCCAAACGGAGATTTACTTTGCCACTGTCCGGCTCGCTAACAATAGACGCTGGCTACCCAGTTTAATTATCGGCCGTTCATGCAATTTTTCTAGAACATCGCATTACGTTTTAGATCATTTTAGGTTCACATTACAATATAACCAGTAATATATATAATAAGTTTTAACGCTAGATTTAGAAATCAAGTGAACGCAAGTTTCTCCCTAGATTTACAAATCAAGTGAACCTGATAATCTGGCACAGGCTTAATAGCCTATCTAACAAAAGCGGGTTATGTGATTACGAGGATTCAATTCAGTATCGTAATTTTGAACATCCGGGCATTCCGAGATCGTCCAACATTTGCCAATTTACGACACACTAAAGAGGATATCCCATAGCAACGCAATGTTTACATTTTTCATGAAACTACGGCCATAAAAAATACTTGCGTCGACTAACCCCGCCAGGTATTAGAAAACATAAAATCTCGAGTAATTTTTATAAGATATTAAATAAAAGGTAAAAAGGTTTCATGGCCCATTGCTAGTAATGTTAAATTAGCCTGCAAAAACGCCGCCAATTGAAAGCGAACACCGAATCGCGAATTAATACGATGGTCTCGTCTTTATTGTAATACGACTGACATGACTGACTGATCATCATGAAGTAATTGCGAGTTTCATGTTAGTTGGTTAGTAACGGTCCTTAGAAGGACCACTCGCTTTTCTTCAGGGGATGATCGTGGTGTATCCTTGTGGTGTTCATCCGGTCCACCACGCCTGTTTGCACCACTGTCACATTCTTAATAGATCCAATAACTTCCCAACCGGTATATTACATAGTTATGTAGGATACCTTATGTAGGATTCGATCCAAACCGGTATGTAGTATACCTTATGTAGGAAAGAATGACGCTCGGAAATACGTACCTAGTCAAAACTCTTAATTGATCCACTAACTTCCCAACCGGTATGTTACATATGTTATGTAGGATACCTTTCGTAGGAGATGTTCCAAACCGGTATATAGTATACCTTTCGTAGGAACGGAGCCTCGTGGCTAAAATAGGATCAGAGTTATTGACTTCACCTGGCTTGTAATGTGAAGCTGGCGCCATTTTCTTTCAACTTGGTCACAACGAACTTTCTGCTCATATTCACGTAAATTATAACCATTTTACATAAGTACTATGACTTATTCAACAAAGACCACTTGTACTGTGGTATTCATGAAAAGCAAATGTGGATGTAGCTCCACAAGATTATGGAATGAATAGGATTTATTGAGATAAAAGTTAGGTGTTTCCCGTAATACAGAAAATTAATTAATGAAGGCTTGGACTCGGTCGCATGCATAGTAGCATAAGTGCGCATGCTCACAGACTCGTTTATATGTTCTCTATAGGAATAGAGGAACCGGTTCCCTAGAGCAATGACTGCTTTAGAGTTAAAGAGATACTATCAAGACTACCCAATGGAGGGATGTATCTCTGCTAAACTTGTTTCAAGGGAACCTACACCATGGGAATGAATAGGTTAAAATTTTCTGAGATATCTAAGTCAGGTGACTTTTAGCAAACAGTGAATTGAGTGGCTTAGTATTTTTGTTGTGTTACAAAACTCTGCACCACAAGGTTTCTTTAACTGTCTTACTGGTGCAAGCCAACAGACAATAATTGAAATGGACAATTTGTAGCGCTGCACATGCTGAATATTTTGAAAACATTTTGACTGAAAGTTGTTGGTGGCCACCACCAACAACTTTCAGTCAAATTGTTTTCAAAATATTCAGCGGATCCAGAGTTTATATCCCCATGGAAAATCTAGTCTGCAAGAACTCAGCAGTCAGATGGTTTAATATCAGGCAATAGAGGGATATGATCTGTTAGTCAAGTATCTGATGTCATACCTGATATGTCACGTGTTAGCTGACATTACAATCAAAATGAGGTAACTCTGTCATGTCTGTCATGAAAAGCAAAAAGTCTATTACGAAACTGTAAGAATCAGTCTTTGATGATTATACAATTTAATAAACATTGTTTCAAGAATATTTTAAAACTAATTTGACTGGGAGCTTTAATTGAACACTTAGATGCTCTGTATAATCTTTTTTATATATATTGGTTGTTATTACACCACAAAAACATCCATTACCGTTCAATCACTACTTGCTAAATCAATTATCTGCATATAGCTATCAGAATAAAATTGTTATGCCTTCATACACACCTCCCCATGCCTATTCCTATTAATATGGACCCGTAACCAGGCTAATGGTTAAGTCCATCTCCAGCATAATGACAGATATAGACTGGCACCAGTCTATAATCCCTCATAGTGACGCTTGTTACTAAGCGCGCTCGCGCATGTGCACTGGAGCCCAAATAGGAAACGGATTCACTTTTCAATTATTCTGCAAGCAGATCTACTGCTAAAATATTCTCTAAGGGTTTTTTATGCTTTGCGCTGTGTCAGCTACACTATTGTCTTTTATATTACCAAGGAATATGCCTAATATGAATTCAATCCTCCCTAAGTTTTGTTTAGGAAGTTTATTAGTGGTTATATTGTATTTTATAACTATGTTCATATTGTTACCGGTTTTCGTGAAAGATCGAATTCTCGTTTAGTGGTAACCTAATTACTATGCCTATATCATCATCATCATTATCTAGCGTTCGACAAAGATTTTCATTTATTCCTATGCAAGTTTGTTTTCTTGTCGGTAGGGATTTTGATTTCTAATTTGAACTTTTTTGCCTTTTTTAGAAGTGAGTTTTATGTTTCTAGTCTCCTTTTTACGATTTCTAAGCGGTAGCTATCATTGTTACGCTTTTTTCGTTTTAGGAGTCTGGTAAATCGTCAGATAGGATTTAATGTACGTCATCGATTTGTGATCGCCATCACTCAGCTGATTTTGCCGGACATGTCTGTGTGATATGTCCTTTTTTGTACCCTCATACCGGTCATTACGGAGGGGGAATCTCTTCGCCGAATTCAGATGCCGTACTAGTTCTATTGCGAGATTTGAGTCATTCGCGTCGGCCTTGATTAAATCTCTGGACAAATGGATATCTGCTGATTTAAGGAAACTAAGAAACAGGATGTTCTTCCAGTTCTGACGATAGTCCGAGGACTAGCGGGCGTTCCCGCAAATGGGGGAAACCGATCCCTCTAATCTATGCAGGTTAATAAGTTTCCTTAGCAAAAGTCTAGAGCGACCAAGCTCTCGAAGGTGGGCTCGTGTAGTGCACCGGGTCAAACCCACTTAAGACTTGAGGGTGACGGGAATAACCCACAAGCAGTGGTGGCGGAGGCTGAAGCTGACGTCCATAAGGCTAGACCTTATGCTAATGCCAATTTTCAATTTTCCGGTCGTCAAGAAAGAAAACTGCTAATGGGGGAAACCGATCCCTCTAATCTATGCAGGTTAATAAGTTTCCTTAGCAAAAGTCTAGAGCGACCAAGCTCTCGAAGGTGGGCTCGTGTAGTGCACCGGGTCAAACCCACTTAAGACTTGAGGGTGACGGGCATAACCCACAAGCAGTGGTGGCGGAGGCTGAAGCTGACATCCATAAGGCTAGACCTTATGCTAATGCCAATTTTCAATTTTCCGGTCGTCAAGAAAGAAAACTGCTAATGGGGAAACCATTCCCTCTAACCTCGATGCAGGTTAATAAGTTTCTTTAGCAAAGTCTAGAGCGACCAAGCTGTCGAAGGTGGGCTCGTGTAGTGCACCGGGTCAAACCCACTTAAGACTTGAGGGTGAAGGGCATAACCCACAAGCAGTGGTGGCGGAGGCTGAAGCTTACGTCCATAAGGCTAGACCATATGCTAATGCCAATTTTTCGTTTATACCGGTCGTCAAGGTATTTTCTGGTTCTTTCTTCGGTTGCGTCTGTTTCCGGTAGGACTTCCGGTTTTGTAGGAAATCCACGTCTTCAAGATCTGGTTATTACTTCCGTTCCGTCCGTTTCTGGTATGACTTCCTTTTTTGTAGAACATCCGGGTATTCAAGATCCGGTTCCTAGTTCCGTTTCCGGTTTCATGAGCGCTTCCGGAAGAATGCATATCCGGGTCTGTTGGACCCGGCATTGCATTGTTCATCAATTTCCGGTTCCGGTTTTTTCAGCTTCCTCTTCCGGTTATTCTGTACATCCGGGTTGTAGGATCTTGATCAGTTTCCGGTAGTCTACTTCCGGTTTTATCCATTTCCGTTTCATTTTTTCCACATCCGTATTTCGTACAGCCGGTGATAGGGTCATTTCCGGTTTTACCCGGCATTACATTGTTCATCCATTTCCGGTTTTTCAGCTTCCTCTTCCGGTAATTCTGTACATCCGGGTTGTAGGATTTTGATCAATTTCCGGTGGTATACTTCCGGTTTATGCATTTCCGTTTCCTTTTTTCCACATCCGCTTTCCTAGGATATAGTCATCTTCTTGCCTAAGAATTAGTCTTATTTCCGTATTTGTTTAATATTGGGAATGTTTAATGGCTGAAAATATTCATACCGAGTCATTGCCAGTCTTGTAGTCTCGCTTGGAATTGTAGTCTATTCAGACATTTATTCGTATATCAGTGACAGTTTTCAACGTAATTAAAGACTTCTGACTGGTTACTATATGGGATTTTGTTGCAGATTATTTTATATGCGCATTTCATCAGCCGATAAGTCAGTTTGTATTCTACGCATTATTTCGAGATACGATTTTTGCTTTCATCCAACTTTAGATGGCCAGTTGTCTTCGGGCCATTCAGCCTTTTTCTCGCTCCTTTTACCTCTTATGTCGGCAGGTTGACATATTTATTTAACCAAGGGAGTTTATTTGTGGATGGGATAACCCGGATTCTTACGTAAATTGTAGTATAATTTTGTCAGTCGCTGAAAAGAATTAGATTCAGTAAAGGTTTCATAGGATCATTATGAGTACAGGATTAATGTCTACAAGTACAATATTCGCTTAGAAAAGATAATCAATCGGTTAAGGGGCAGGAAGGAGGAATATGAGGCGAATTCTTCTGCGTTGACATAGTTTCGGTGAGTTCGTTTTGTTTTCATTTTTCCCAGATTTTTTGTTTGTTTTCCCTTTTATAGCGTAATTTTTGCTCTATTTTGACTGGGTTGCTGCGGGCCCTCGGTGGTTTCAGGGGGCGGGGCTCGGGATTTGCTGGGTATTTTGGGGGCAGTTTGGCTGAGGGTTGTTGGTGAGGCCACCGGCAGTTTTTGGTCGAATTATTCCCGGGCTATTCGGTGGGTCTTGGGTTTTTGCTCGTTGAGATTGTTGTCTGGGGGCTGGCGGCGGGCCGGTTGGAGTGGGGTGGGGGTTGCGCTGGAGGGGGAAGACCGGCCGAGAATCTTGGGATTTAAGCATCCTCCAACTATTTTCGGGCAAAATGTTTTCAAAATCTTTGCAAGTCCAGAGAGATTACAGTTGTAATATGTCGTCTGCAATATTTAATATTCAAACAGTTAATATCTAGTATCAGTGTTCAATCTTTCCTTTTATTGGGATTTCTAACACAATGTCATTGGTTATTACAAAGATGAAATTATTGATGCTAAGACTATAAATATAAGAATCAATAAATTTATTAAAATCTTTTAAGTTTTCTGCCTCTTGGCATAAATATCGAATTGTTTAGGATATCTAATTTATCAGCAAGCCCGAGCGGCTAGGCAACCGTTGATGTATTCAATACAATTTTTTATTAAATCTCCATTATTATACGATTTTTAAATTAGATAGTCTAATGTTTGCCATAGTTCTCTTATCAGGACCTTGTCATGTATTCTATTCATAGAACTGTGATGACGGTCATCACTAGTAACTTTCCCGTAGTTCATGTCGATCTCAGGCACATGATTTGGCTATATCTTGACTCTAAGCACTCCCATAGACTTACTATGGGTTTTTGGTTTGCCACATTCTTTGGTTAAATCTCTATAAATAAAATTATCTATAAATTTTGCAGAGTCTTTAGCATTATTAATAAGTTAGGCTATACTGATATGACCCTTTTTTGTCTCCATTCAGAGTAAGCGGTATTATTAAAATATCCATAATAAACGTGAGTTACCTCTTTAGTGAGGGCTAAGCATTATGATATAGCCCAGGATTTTTGGTTGGAGCATCATGGCATATGTAATCTATGTGTTTTCTATGTGCAGTCCTCTTTAGCATATAGTAAGTTTGACACTTCTTTAAGGGCGGCCCTTATCTAAAGGGCTTGATATTCTTGGATCTAGAATCCTTCTCTGTAGTCTTTTCTTCCAAAATGGTCTTCTGTTCCTTCTTATTAGAAGCTATTAGCTTTAGAGGGGTTGTTGTTTTCTATGATTGTCAAGGAGTCTATAGAAGAGGCTATTCATTGGAAAGTAGATCCAGGCTTCTGTTCATTGGTTGGATTGTCTGTTAGGCTTCTAAATCTTGATTCATTCAGTCATTTCCATGGGGTTTTCTTTCATTTTTAGACGGAGGAATGAGGTTTAGTCTTATGGATCGTCCTCTAGTAGATCTGTTCGCGGCCTCTCTGAATGCTCAGATCTTCTCTTACATGTGGTGGATGCTCTGTCTCAGTAGTGGACAGGAATGTTTGCCTATGCCTTCTCTCTAACGATTTTGATTCAGTTAGTTTTGAAGAGGGTCAAGGATCAGGTTTGCGAAATTCTTCTGATAGCTCCCTTTTGGCCAAAGAGGATTTGGTTTTTAGACCGTCTAGATTTTCTGGTAGATTTCCATCTTCTTCTTCCAGTATCCCAGGAGCTTCTATCTCAAGTAAGAGGTCAATAAATTTTAGTCTGTGTGTCTGGAGAATCTCGAGTCTGAAGTCCTCGAGAATAAGGTTTCTTCTGATCTCAGGAAATTATTGACTCTGCCGGAAGGGATTCGACCCGTCGAGTTTACAAGGGTCGACTTAAAATGTTAGGTGAATGATGTTCAGACCAAGGTTTCGTGCCCGATTCTGTTTCTATACCCAAAGTATTAGATTTTATCTTATCAGTTTGATTATTTTCATTTGTCAGTTATTACGTTCAGGGAGTATAGATTTTCTCTGGTGTCATCCCTTCCTTGTCTTCTGTATGCCGATGTCAAGGATACTAAGACGTTTAATAGCTTTATTAGAGGTCTAAGTATTATTCGTCCTCCGATTGCTAAGCCTTTACCTTCCTGGAGTTTGGCTTTGGTTCTTCAAGTTTTGGCAGGTCGCCATTTTGAACCTTTTTCTTCTACTAGTATTGAGTTTTGTTTTGTTTTTAATTGTCAAAGCTGTTTTTTCTTGTTGCTACAGCCTCTGCTTGAAGGCGTTCAAGAGATTCATGCTCTTTCTGCTGAAAAGGAGAGATTTATAGTTTCAGAAGATGGCTTGGTTTTATATCCCAGAAGGAATTTTGTATCTAAAACTCAAACTAACCGCTATCCTGCTAGTCTGATCATTCTGAAATCTTTTTCGTCTTTCGCCATCCGAAAGATTTTGGTGTCCTGTTAGGGCATTAGGAACCTTCAATCAGCGATCAGATTTTATAAGAGTCGATCCATCTCATTTATGTTTTTCCTACGTGGAAGAGTGATCTAAGCCGGTCTCAAATTCTTCGATTGTCAGATGGATTGGTGAGACAATAATTAAGGTTTTTTATGAGATAGCCTCACCGGATCAAATTAATCTCTCCCTTATTAAAGCCGATGACGTTAGAGGTATGGCTACTTCTTTCGCTCTTTTTGAGGGTTCGTCTTTAGATGAGGTCATGCAGGTGGCAGGATGGAAATCTGAATACACCTTTACATCCGTTTATTCAAAGACCAGAGTGCAGCAGCTTCCTTCTTTCGTAACATTTCCACTTTCAACTAATAAAGCCGAAGCCTATTTACCAAGCACTTCCCACCATTTTCGTTAGGACTCTGCGTCTGTGAGAAATGGTGAGAATCTTCTGTTGGTTTTTATTTATTTCTTTAAGTTCAAGTTGTGCTTATTTGCTAATCACGGTGTGATTGAGCTAAATGCACTATTAGGTTATGTTATTAACATTTGGATAAGATTGGTTTAATTTTATCCTTGTTTGTTAACTAAAAAAAAAAAAAAAGCCGAAGACTATTTACCAAGCACTTCCCACCATTTTCGTTAGGACTCTGCGTCTGTGAGAAATGGTGAGAGTCTTCTTTTGGTTTTTTATTTTATTTCTGTAAGTTCAAGTTTCCTTATTTGCTAATCATGGTGTGATTGAGCTAAATGCACCATTATTTTATGTTATTAACATTAGGATAAGATTGGTTTAATTTTTATCCTTGTTTGTTGATTCTCAAATCTCCTCCCACCTAATGTTTAAATGGGGCACTGACCAAATCTACTGGTTTAGCAAGTAGTGATTGAACGGTAATGGATGCTTTTGTGGTGTAATAACAACCCCCCCACAGACCCCCCTTGTGGGCTGGACTGTTGTTTTATTAACCACTATAAAAACATACTTACCGTTCAATCACTACGACCCGGCCTCAACCACCCCGCGTGGTAAGATTTGAGAATTGGACTTTAGTATTTAGCACTTAAATTTAGAAAAGTGAATCTGTTTCCTATTTGGGCTCCAGTGCGCATGCGCGAGCGCGCTTAGTAACAAGCGTCACTATGAGGGATTATAGACTGGTGCCAGTCTATATCTGCCATTATGCTGGAGATGGACTTAACCATTAGCCTGGTTAAGGGTCCATATTAATAGGAATAGGCATGGGGAGGTGTGTATGCAGGCATAAAAATTTTATTCTGATAGCTAAATGCAGATAATTGATTTAGCAAGTAGTGATTGAACGGTAAGTATGTTTTTATAGTGGTTAATAAAACAACAGACCAACCCACAAGGGGGGTCTGTGGGGGGATTTAATTTTTGGGGCATTTTAACTATTTTTTTCACGGTTTTGGACTTTGAATTTTTATCAAGGTTTTTGTGTTAAGGTTGTCTATGGACCATGTAACTGAACTATGCTTATTCCGATTTCAGTGAAACTTTACAGAAGTGTTCTATGCAATACAGGGATACGATCTGCATCGATCATTACTGTTAAGATTTTGGGCAATTTTTACTACTTTTTTCACGGCTTTGGACTTTGAACTTTTTTCATGCTTGTTTTGTTGTAGTTTTTAGCTCACCTAACCAGAATGGCCAAGGGAGCATATGGCATGGCGACCGTCCGTCCGTCCATCCATCCATCTGTCCGTCCATCAACATTTGCTTAGAAACGCTACTCCTCATTAACTGCTTGGCGGATTTCAACCTAAATTGGCTGGAAGGACCCTATGGGGGTAGACTTCAGAACATGTTTATAGAATTTTGATTGGTTAATTTTTTTGGTGCCCATCTTGAATTTTCTGAAAATTGTGTGAAATCGTTTAAAACGCTACTCCTCATTAACTGCATGGACAATTTCAACCAGGCTAAGCTGGGAGGATAGTACACTAGATTGTTTCAGAACTTGTATACAGAATTTTGATTGGTCAATTTTTCCGGCGCCCATCTTGAATTTTCTGAAAATTTCTGGAAATCACTTAAAAGCCTACTCCTCGATAACTACTGGGCTGATTTCAATCAAATTTGGATGAAAGAACCCTAGCATGGTATTCTTCAGAAGTTATATACAGAATTTTGATTGGTCCATTTTTCCTTTGGTCATCTTGAATTTTCCAAAAATGGTGGGAAATCGTTTAAAATGCTACTCATTAACTGCTGGAGCAATTTCAACCAGACTTGGCTGGGAGGATACTAGGGTGGTAGGTTTCAAAACATGTATACAGAATTTTGATTTGTCAATTTTTCCAGTGGCTATCTTGGATTTTCTGAAAATTTCTGGAAATCACTTAAAAGCCTACTCCTTGATAACCTCTGGGCCATTTTCAATCAAACTTGGATGGAAGAACCCTAGCCTAGTATGCTTCGGAACATATGTACAGAATTTTGATTGGTCAGTTTTTCCCGCAACCATCTTGGATTTTCTGAAAAATGGCGGAAAGTCGTTTAATACACTGCTCCTCATTAACTGCTTGAGCAATTTCAACCAGACCTGGCAGGAAGGATACTAGGCTGGTAGATTTCAGAACTTGTATACAGAATTTTGATTGGGCCATTTTTCTGGTGGCCATCGTGGAAATTTTGGGAAATCAGTAGAGGCTACTCCTCATTAACCGCTTGAACGAGTTCAAGCAAACTCGGCTGGAAGGACTCTAAAGTGCTATGCTTCAGAGCTTGTATATAGAATTTTCGATTTATTCCATGGCCATCTTGAATTTTCCGAAAAATGGCTGAAAATCATCTCATTAACTACTTGGGCGATTTCAACCAGACTGGCTAGAATGAGCCTAGGGCGGTAGGCTTTGGAAGATGCATATAGAATTTTGATAGGTAAATTTTTCCGCCAGCCATTTTGGATTTTCTGAATATTTTAGGAAATCAGTTAAAAGATTACTCATTAACCGCTTGGCCGATTTCAACCAAACTCAGCTGGAATAACCCAAGGCCCGTACGCTTCAGAACTTGTATACAGAATTTTGACGGCTTGATTTTGATGATGGTCATCTTGGGTTTTCCGATAAATGGGAATTCATATAAAATGCTACTCATTAATTGCTTGGGCAATTTCAACCAATTTTTGCTGGAAGGATCCTATTGTCGTAGTCTCTAAAAACTCTATTCAGAATTTTGATAGGTCAATGTTTTGGCAGCAATCTCTGATTTTCTGAAAGTTTTCCGGAACCATTAAAAAATGGTACTACTTCAATCAATAACCTGATTTCAACAAAACTTGTTTAGAACGATCCTATGACGGTAGGCATCAACATATTTTTTGGTGGCCATCTTGGATTTTCCGAAAATCATCCATGTCTATTTATATGCAAATGGTTTAAATGCCAATGGTCCAGTGAGCACCACAGGCCCTTGGGCCTCTTGTTTATGCACCACTCATTTTCAATGATGGCTCATCAGATATCAAAAAAAATTTACAGCAGAGTTATATACTATGCAACAGTACTATCTGCATCATTACTAGTTTCATTTGGAAAAGAATTTCCAGATCAGACTATCCGCAGTTGGTAAAAAAATGTTCATCTGAGTGGTTACTCTTGTTTGTTGGTGCATTACTGAATACATGTATGTGTATTACAAACCATGCCAAGTTTGCTTTGTCAATCAACGCTATCCATGGCTTTACAGGCGAGACATTGTACGTTGCAGCATTCTTGTTTCATTAAAGAATTTGTCCATCTGTAGCCCATTTATAACTGGAATGACTGGCCCAGTTATTGAGGCAGTCATTCCAGTTGTAAGTCATTTTTAAAAATAGTCTTCTCTTTAATCTTCAAAGGGTGTTTCTCAAGATCATCACTGATTTAAACCACTGTTGAGTAAGAGGCCATTTTTGATCAGCTTCAGTGAGTGTTATGTAACACTTTAACCATGTAAAACTCATATCAGCCAAAAACGGCTTATGTGGTCTTGAGAAATGTCCATTTGCAGACTAAGAGAAGACAATTTTTGTAACTTTACCACTGGAATGCCTGGGTCGATAACCGAGCCAGTCATTCCATTGGTAAATTTTTTTTAATAGCCTTCTTTTGGTCAGCAAATGGATAGTTTCTATGAGAAAGTTGAATTAAACAAACTTGATGGTTAATTAACTTTTTCAACTTAACCGTGGTTTAATCGTGATATTAAAATATTCTAAACCCTGAGATATGTAATTCTATTATTATCTACATGTAGATTCTTTCTCAATGTCAATATGTACTCAGCGAGCTCATTTATATATATATAGGTTGAGGCCACAAACAGCAGATATTAGTCGAACCTCTTCAAACAGGATACTAAAAATTATTTATGATTTAAAAAGTATTTTGTTGATTATTTTGACTGGAAGATGTTGCTGCCTTTTAAGTCAGCAATATCTAATGAAATTAGTTTCAAAATATTTCAATAGATTATCTGTTGTTTTTTGAAATTTAGATACAAAGATTTCAGCAATAAAATAGTTTAGATTGTATATATATTGACTTTTTTTATTTACACCAGATGTGCAATCGCAACAGAGTTTATTTAATGATTTCAACCCAGAAATCATTATCAAATTCAGATTGTGTATAGAAAATGTTTATTAGAAATATAATGCACCTATATTACAGTCATGTGATCATTGTTTGGTGCTGATTATTTTGAGAGTAATGTACTGTACAGTCATATACCTGGTATTAGATGTATAGCTGTCTGACTGATAATAATTTTAATGGGCAATAACACTGGACCTGCTGAATATTTCGAAAACAATTTGACTGAAAGTTGTTGGTGGCTTAGCCACCAACAACTTTCAGTCAAATTGTTGTCAAAATATTTAGTATATCCCGAGAGTTAAACCTCACGGGAAATGTAGTGTGCAGAAATTAATAAGCCACCAATAACTTTCAGTCAACTTGTTTTCAAAATATTCAGTATATGCAGAGTTAAACCACACATATGGGCTGATTTCATGAAGTTTTCAATATGTTGGTGGACATAGATGTTATGAGGACTAGATACCCAATCGCTCTGATTAACTTGACAATCATAATACAAATTCTCCTTTACTAGAAGAACAAAATGCTTTTTAAATTTTTGTAATGGGCCCAGCCAAAGCTGAGATAACCACCTTGACAACCAAACGTTTTTAGCTATAGCGCTAGAGTTGTGACTTGACGCCGGGATGACACCAATTCCTATTAGTCTAGATTATTATCTCAGGAGCAAAGCTAGGCTCTCTACTGCTGTGCTTATTAGGCACCTATGCACATATTCTTTGATAATTCATTGTTCGCACAGGGACACTACATTGTTCGAGATGCACAAAGGTTCAATAATATCGAAGTTGATGATATTTTTGTTGATTAAAATTTAAAGGACAGACCTCATGGTCACGGTGCCTGACATCACAATTCTAACGTATAGGCCTGTTAGACGTGACAGTAACATCAGATTTCGTGTACGTGAATTAGGCTATATTTAATCAAACCCACCCACACACTTCTTGGAATACAATTCTACAAATGCATATATATGTTATCTTTCTGGATTGACTGCAGAGATTTTGCATATATGATAGGCATGCATGTACACAACTTTTTAAATGATAGTTAAGTAGGCCTCAGTGCACGTACGGTCACAATTTACCATTGTGTAGGCTTATGAATAAATTTATGATTGCACTATAGCAGTTACTCCAGCTATGTGTTTAAAGTTAACTAAAATGTCGGGTAAATATAAATCTAATCAAAACTAATCTATTTGCGTATAGTCTACATTGACATAATTATTGACAGCACACGGTTTGTTTACAATTTAGGCAGCGGTCGAGGTGCGTAGCGAGTCTTTCACTGCTGTCCGCACACTAATAGTACAACTTAAATAACATATACTGCTGAATGTTTTGAACATAATTGGGTTGGATTTCAACCCAAATTGTGTTCAAAATATTCAACATAACGTTTCTTGTATCGTGTTCATATGGTTCTAACTACCATATTTGTGTCTTCTTTGGAAGCATTTAAACTTGAGCTGCACTGTAAGTAAAGATGATACGCTAGCGAGCTCTGAACAACTGTCAGTTCACCTACCTATTTAAAATTTGTTCATCCGCTACAGTTTTGCTTTTTCATAACATTGAAATATGAGTGTATGCTACTTCCATACATGGAAGAAGTTGGTTTGAAAACGATATAGTCCATATGGTTGCCCCCCCCCCCCCCCACACACACACACCAACGTACGTGTTGATCCGTACATGCCTCTACATTATTATTATTATTATACGAACACATTGCCAAAAGCTTATAGGTAAACAATTACATTCTAATCAGTAATCACAGGAAATTTCACATAGGACACACTGACACACTTATTGTAGATTCGTAATCTTTAGAAAAAGTTGTAACTGCACTCTGTAGCCTATACATTTAGATATGAATAATAGTATAATTCTAGCCATCGTCAACCTCTCCCACAAACCTCGATCATCACGATCACATCCATCCATCCCAGACAGTACATAGTACACCCAGTCCTTTCAAGAATGGTAATGGATCCGCAATTAGGCATACTAGACTACAGAGTATTTGTCACATGCATTGAAATATGCACTGCCCCTGGTTTTCCGTAGTTACAGGACTATTATTATGCGAATATAGCTATCCATGAAACCATTAAAAATGAGTAAATATCATAATAGATTTTTAAAAATCATGATTTTTTATTTCTTGAAGACTTAGCTTCAACCTGACATAATTTATGTTATGGTAGGTGAAGTCTATCCTGTTAAACGCACGTTTTAAAATATGTTACCTTTGTACTACAGACAGAAAAATATTGACCCAGCTCACTGCGCCGTTCCCGGTGTGACGTCACAGCGAGTGGTGATGTGATTCAGATTGAGGCGTCATTTAATCTCGTTATTTGGGCTGCCTAACATATTTTTCTCACTCCAAAATGAAGCTATTGTGTTTAAATAGTGTAGTAGACCATAAAATTAATTAAAACTCTTTATCGACCGCAAGTCCTCACAAGACCTTTAAGGTTGTAAGGGGTTATGCCACTCTACACAATGACACTGAAACACAATTTCTTATAGTGAAAAAAATATTGACATTGAAAATTATTCTTTTGAAGTCATTATTGTTTTTGCATTGTAAGATTTTTTATTAGTCATTAAACCAATATGTGTGCCTGCATGGATGTTATGAAATATATGGTATACATTTTTTTAACCAGTTTAGACATTAAAATGTTGACTTTATTTAGACAGTCTCTGTGTGTCATTTGTAATGTGATTGTATCCTGCTTAACCCTTTAACACTAAAATTTCTTCAAAAAGATTTCAATTTTCTCATAGAAAATATCAATTTGTAGACTAACAGAAGTCTATTTTTGAAAATTTACCATTGGAATGGCTGGCTCGGGTAAGGAGCCAGTCATTCCTGTGGTAGATTTTCAAAAATCGTCTTCACGTGGTCTGCTAAAGAAGGAATTTTTGTCTGATATGAGTGTTAAAGAGTTAATGCATGTCTAGGCACTGTATGTACACATGTTATTTAACCCTTACCACTCTGATGTCAAAATTTTTAATTTTCAAATTAAATTTAAATATGAACTGGTGTTCATTTTTTAACAAATTTGGTGGAAGATGGTGCTGTCGTAGACAGCAACATTTTCCACCAAAATTGTTGAAAAATGTACACTAGTTTCCATGATATTAACACAGTAAAATATAGAATATTGACAACAGTGTGGTAAGGGTTAAGTCTGCTAACAAAGTGTCAAACTGTGGTCTGGGAGCAGTAAATATCCTGCATTTCAGGTGATAACAATTAGCCAATGTGTGAGGTTGTGAAGGTGAAACATTGAAGTCCTACACCACTGGTTATATATACACTAAATGATTGCCTGCCCTTCTGCACGCCACCCTGCGTGCCCATGCATGCCTGTGTGTCAATCCAACCATCCATTCGTCTGTCTAACTGTCCATCCATCCACACATACATCTCTCCATCCATCAATTCATCAATACATCTATCCACCCACCCACCCACCCACCCACCCACCTATCCATCCATCTCCATCCATCCATCTATCCCTCCATCCACCCATCCATCCATCCATCCATCCACCCACCCATCCATCCATCCATCCATCCATCCCATCCATACAAGATTAAGCTGTCTACCTTTAAGTCTGTCATTATTCTATAAACAATACCTGACCTTTACGTACTGGCTTAGATACTAATTAGAGCTCTCCTAAGCTGGACAAACAAACATTGTTGTTGTCAGAAACACGTTGTCATAGTTACTTGTCGTTACTGCGTCATATTTTGTTTGTTCGCGTATGCATGTATATGCATTTAGAATAATAATAATATGATGGGATTTTTAATATATCTGGACATTAACCATATGACGGCTGCAAGTTACCAAACAATAAATTCAATGGGTGTATAACTCTGGATATTCTAAGTATTTTGAAAAAAATTTAACTAAAGGTTGTTGGTGGCTAAGCTACCAACAACTTGCAGTCAAATTATTTTCAAAATATTTAGCCGGTCCAGAGAAATATTTATCCCATGGAATAGGTTGTCTTCAATAAATCGGCGGTCAAACTATGATTGGCTAGAATAATGTATTAATCGTTTAATTGTCAATTTAGCCAAGAAAGTAAAAATATTAACGTATTAATGTCTGTTTGCAGGTCAAGCGGATACAATACATGTAACTGTAATGTTACTACTGAAACTGGCATGGCTATCGAGCCAATCATTTCAATGGTAAATTAAAAAAAATTCTCTAATCTTTGCCAGGAACTGGACGTTCCTCAGGGCAGTACAGACACAGATTCTAGCCATCTTGACCAATAAAGGGTTAATATCTAACAGATGTTGAGGAAATTGCGGGTAACATTTTAATAAAGATTTCGCGTAGCTAATTAATTGTCTGGTCTGAATGGCAATATGAGTGAGCTTATAATAGCATGATAATTATCCTTAATGTCTTTCATCGATCTAACATAAGCTATCCATTCATTGTTTAACACTTCAATGGTTAAATTTGGTCAGGAAAATCAAATTATTTACTTATTGAATGTCCATTTGCAGACCAATTTAGGACAATTTCTGAAAATTTACCATTGGAATGATTGGCTCGTGTCATTCCAGTGGTAAATTTTCAAAATTTGTCTTCTCTTGACCTGCAAATGGCCATCCCTCAAGTGCACTGCAAGGGACGTTTTTGGCCGGCTTGACCAATACTCCTTTCATGGTCATACAGGCCAAAATTGGCCTATGCTATAATCTTGTAGTGTCCATTTACAGGTCATTTTAGTGATAAATTTTCAAAAATTCTATTCTCTTGGCCTGTAAATGGGCATTCAAGTGGCAGATATTTAAATTTTCTTGACAAAATTTGACCATTGAGGGACTAAAGGGTTAACACGTTCACTGAAATCCCCCTGAAACACTGAAGCATGTTCTTTACGATATAACACTCTTTTTCTGTTTGGCTTCCTGTCAAGAGTAATCGCAAAATATTCAACAGTTTAACTGTGCATGCATGCTAATGTTGAACATGAGGGAATTCATCGGTGACACGGTTTTAACACATTAACCTGTGAAGTTCTTCCAAAGAATTTAATTTTTCTCGTAGAAAATTGCGATTTTCAGACCAAAAGAAGACGATTTCTGAAAATTTATCACTGGACTGACTGGCTCGGTTATCGAGCCAGTCATTCCAGTGGTAAATTTTCAAAAATAGTTTTCTTGGTCTGCAAATGGACATTTCTCAACAACACTGTAGAAACTGTTTTTGGCTGATATGAGTATTAAAGTGTTAACACTCTAATCTTCAAGCCTACCAACAAATGGCTTCTGCAGTCGTCTTGAGAAATGTTTATTTGCAGCCCAAGAGAATGGAGGATTCCAGTTTATCCATCAATCATATGACGTCATAATCACCTATGTGACGTGTAGGATGACTTCAATAATCAACTACGTCATGAATCACGTAGATAAGGTCATCACAAATGCTTAATTGATGATGGACTAGGCATTGTTGTACTAATTGTATGTTTTTTACTATTTTACTGTTCAATATTTTGAAACTAATTTGACTGGGCGCTAAGCAGCAACAGCATCCAGTCAAATTAGTTTCAATATATTCAACAGCTTACCTGTATAGTTTTCTGGAAATTAATAGTCAGGGGGTTCAGGGATCGATTGATCCCAACATGAGCAAAGTGTGGGTGGAGCTTAGCTAAAAATGGGCGAAGCATAGCTAAAACTGGATTCTTCCATTAAAACAACTTTAAGTGAACAACTGAATTTTTGTCAGAACAAGGGAGGTAATTACTGTATGTCTAATGAAAATGTCACGGTCCATTGTGAGTTATCTCCCTTGGATGTCTTCTTTTTTGCATATTATGAATAACGAGATAAGAAACTGCATTGGAGATATAGGCAAGCCCAATTCTTCGCTCAAACCAAGGGTATAAATAAGTGCCATGATACAAAAGCCTAGACAATTGTGGGTGCATTGTTTCTGCTGTTATGTGTGTAATTTGACAGTTGACCTTTTAACCCTTACCACACTGATGTCAGATTTTTAAATTTTCAAATTAAATTAAAAGATGAACTGGTGTACATTTTTCAACAAATTTGGTGGAAGATGGTGCTGTCGAAGACAGCGACATCGTCCACCAAAATTGTTGAAAAATGTACACATGATTCTTTGCTATTGACATGGCAAAAGATAGAATATTGACATCAGAGTGGTAAGGGTTAACCCTCGAATTTGTTCAAGGACAATTTTAATTTCCTCATAGAAAATATCCATTTGCATACCAAGAGAAGACTATTTTTGAAAATTTACCACTGGTTATCGAGCCGGTCATTCCAGTAGTAAATTAAAAAAAATTGTCTTCTGTTGGTTAGCAAATGGACATTTCTCACGACCACTGCAGAGGTCACTTTTAGCTGATATGAGTGTTAAATGGTTAAAACACAATCGAAGGAAAAGTCAACGTAAAAAATAGCAGATATATTATGTAGATGTATGTTTATTATATATGTGATTTTGGTGACCATCTTTGAAAAAGTCTACGTAGATCTCTATCTCGCGATGCCTCCAGAGCGCAATTGTATCTAAGCATTGGGACTATTCATGCTGCACTCCAGGTCTTCTACTAGTGGAAGTCCGGGAGTACTATTCTGCCAAAGTTCATGTTTGGACTCCCAAAAAATATACCAAGGTTGGACTCTCTATTTCTCGACCCTGACATCTCTAAAACAATGATTTTAAGGAAATTACATGTACATGTATGTGAACCACTTTAGACTTCCATGTTTCTTGCTTGAACTTCCAAGAAATTAGTAGAAGCCCTGTTCCACTCTGTGTTTTCTAAATATGTATTTATTTTAATGTAATTCATAACTTCATATCTTTTCTTGTTTATTTCAGGTATCTTTGCTGTACTTGTTCTCAATGGTCCACCGCACGATATTGTAGTTCCTGTCGGTGGTACTGTCACTATTCCCTGTGAGGTGAGAGAAGAACATGCAAGTTTAACCACATCATCATCAGAGTCAAACAAAGTTAAACATCAAGCACAGCCAGTGATAGAACATTCACCAGCAACAGACTACTCAGTTCTGTGGGTGTTCATTTCACTGACATCTGAAAACAAGAATGTTCTAACTACATCTGTTGATGAGAATGGAACCGTTATCCCAGTGTCTATGGATTCAGAAAAATATGAATCAAGAAACAGCACATCATTGACATTGTTGAACGTCAGTTTCAGTGATGCGGGGGTGTATCGGTGTCAAGATGCGAAATCAGATGTTGCGATACATGTTAGTCTCTTTGTCGTTGGTAAGTTAATATCAGAAAAACATGTCAGTCTGTTAGTCGTCGGTAATTTAATATCAGTGAAAGATGTCAGTCTGTTATCAGTAAGTTAAAGGGAAATTCCAGTGAAAATCGGGAATAAGTCAACTAAAAATATACTATAATCCGAAATAGTTGCCGCAAAAAAATATAAAATACACTGTTCCATTGCCGAGAAATAATAGAATGAATATGCCCAAAACGCTCGAAAACGTGACTCCTGGGCGCATCCATTTTCTCGCAACGAGAGCGAGAAACCGCGAGATTATGACGTCAACGACACACCAGCAAAATATCGCCAGCGCTTTTAGATTTACCTGTTTACTTCGCGTTATGAGGCCAAATATTAATTAACCTTTTAATGACCAAATTCTGTCAGGAAAATCAGAATATTTCCTTATTGAATGGCCATTTGCAGGTCAAGCGAAGACTATTTTTGAAAATTGACCACTGGAATGGCTGGTTCGGTTACTGAGACAGTCGTTTTAGTTGTAAATTCTCAAAATAGCCTTCTTTTGACCTGCGTCCTCAACTTGACGATTGCAGAGGCCAGTGCTGGCATGAAATGGTTAAATCGCATCATGTCCGCATGTCAAGCATGGGCTTGCAGTAATAGAAACGATCATGGAAAGGGCACGACAATTCACGTTTTCAGATACCGGATCCACAGAAGCATCCGCATGAAAAGGGGCTAACTGAAAGATGGCTTCATAACATCGGCACTGGATGGATATCTTCCACATTTAAATTTGGAAGACACAAGTTTAGAACATATAGTCTGTATAATTATGAAATAATGTGTCATGCATTTCAAAACAAAAAGGCGCGGTACTTAATTTTAATATAACAGAATCAAACTCGACAATTAACGTCGTATTTGCTTGCATCAATTGTAAAACGGGATTTGCAAACCAAAATGAAACGATGTCGCTGATTGTCCGGTCGCTCAATTATAGGCAACCCCTTAGCGGCTTACTTCATAGACAATAGTAGGTGACAGCTAGCAAATAATGACAAGTATATGCTAGACATAATTAGTAGTTTAGTGCTTTCACACTATTGAAATCCAGCGTTATTAATCATTTACAACGTTTACGCCCAACTTTAAAATAACTGCGCAGAGTGTTGAATATTCTGAATTAGATTTTCCTGGAATTATGTTGCAGTAGCTTCCAAACTAATTAGTTTCACACTATAGGCCTATGCAGGGTAAATTTTAAGCTTTCTGCTTTTCTGTCCTTGAAAGGGTTAACTAATTGATCCCACATTTTTAAATGTTGACCCGTATTTACTGCCTGTTGAATATTTTGAAACTGGAATTTGACTGGAAGCAGAAGTTGTAATAGCAACAGCTTTCAGAGAAATTACATTCAGCATTTATTCAACTAACATATTTTTCAAGAATTTGTTGTAGCTGGTTGATTGCAAACACGCTTCTGGCATATCCCTTCAATGCTTTTAAAAAATAGACATTGCCCATAAGAAAACAATTTTTGACAATTTAGCACTACAATGACTGGCGCGATCATCGGGACACTAATTGCACTTTAATTTCCTCCAAACACTGTGGCAAAGTGTCAGTTGTTTAGCCAATACACTAATTATCCACGAGATGCAAGATTTACCTCCCCTGGTTATGGATATCCTCGATCGGGCGAAGAGAGGCGTGTCAGTGACGTCTGCTGCTTGTCCAAAATGGCGCCTCTATCTACTCGTTACTTTAGCAATTTTAATTGAGGATCTCTTTTTTATTTTTTGGCATAAAATTGTGCTCTTGGTCTCAAATTAATGCGGAAAATTAGTACTTTACGTCAGATGCATAAAATCACCCAGTGGAATATCCCTTTAATATCAGCGAATGATGTCAGTGTGTTTGTCATCAGTAAGTTAATATCAGTGGAAGATGTTAGTCGTCAGTAAGGTAATATCAGTGAAAGATGTCAGTCTGTTATCAGTAAGTTAATATCAGTGAGATATGTCAGGCTGTCTGTTATCAGTAAGTTAATATCAGTGAAAGATGTTGGACTGTTATCAGTAAGTTAATATCAGTGAAAGATGTCGGTCTGTTATCAGTAAGTTAATATCAGCGAATGATGTTAGTTTGTTATCAGTAAGTTAATATCAGAGAAACATGTCAGTCTGTTAGTCGTTGATAAGTTAATATTAGCGAAAGATGTCAGTGTGTCTATCGTCAGTAAGTTAATATCAGTGAAAGATGTCAGTCTGTTATCAGTAAGTTAATATCAGGGAAAGATGTCAGGCTGTCATCAGTAAGTTAATATTAGCGAAAGATGTCAGTGTGTCTGTCGTCAGTAAGTTAATATCAGTGAAAGATGTCAGTCTGTTATCAGTAAGTTAATATTAGCGAAAGATGTCAGTGTGTCTGTCGTCAGTAAGTTAATATCAGTGAAAGATGTCAGTCTGTTATCAGTAAGTTAATATCAGCGAATGATGCCAGTGTGTTTGTCATCAGTAATTTAATATCAGTGAATGATGTCAGTCTGTTATCAGTAAGTTAATATCCGTGAAAGATGTCAGGCTGTCATCAGTAAGTTAATATCAGTGAAAGATGTCGGTCTGTTATCAGTAAGTTAATATCAGTGAAAGATGTCAGTCTGTTATCAGTAAGTTAATATCAGTGAAAGCTGTCAGGCTGTCATCAGTAAGTTAATATCAGTGAAAGATGTCAGGCTGTCATCAGTAAGTTAATATCAGTGAAAGATGTCGGTCTGTTATCATTAAGTTAATATCAGTGAAAGATGTCAGTCTGTTATCAGTAAGTTAATATCAGTGAAAGCTGTCAGGCTGTCATCAGTAAGTTAATATCAGTGAAAGATGTCAGGCTGTGATCAGTAAGTTAATATCAGTGAAAGATGTCAGTCTGTCATCAGTAAGTTAATATCAGTGAAAGATGTCGGTCTGTTATCAGTAAGTTAATATCAGTGAAAGATGTCAGTCTGTTATCAGTAAGTTAATATCAGTGAAAGCTGTCAGGCTGTCATCAGTAAGTTAATATCAGTGAAAGATGTCAGGCTGTCATCAGTAAGTTAATATCAGTGAAAGATGTCAGTCTGTTATCAGTAAGTTAATATCAGTGAAAGATGTCAGTCTGTTATCAGTAAGTTAATATCAGTGAAAGATGTGAGGCTGTCATCAGTAAGTTAATATCAGCAAAAGTTGTCAGTGTGTTTGTCGTTGGTAAGGTTATATCAGCGAAAGAAAATCTCAATTTCTGCTCATTCAATGGTTATTATTTTCCAGGAATTGAGATTATGTTTTTTGAAAATAAACCATTGGAATGACTGGATCAATCATTATGCCAGTCATTCCAGTAGTAAATTTTCAAATAGTCCTCCATTTGCCTGCAAATGGACAAAACTGTAGACCACTGCAGAAGGCATTTAACCCATTCGTGACTACGTTTTTTCATGTAAATGTTTCCTGGGGACTAAGTTTTATACCTAAAACAACCTGTTCACTCAGGACTACACCTCTACAGCCCAATTTGCATTAGTAATAGGATTTCTGATAACGCTATACACTATACCATCACCGCGATGTGGTTGGGGTTACTGGAATTCTGTACAATTGGACCCCATTGGGGTGGGATGGGGATGGACTTTGATTGATGACATATACATGGCAGAAATTAGTAGGGCTGCAATGATATATCATGATATCGCTATACAGTAAGTGTATCGCGTAGCACGTATCGCGATACATGATACTCGGTTAAGCGTGTCATGAAACACTAATTTTTTTTTTTAGTTCCAAGCTCTGCTTTACCAGTTGGCTTTATATGGTAGAAAACTTAACCCTTTCAATGACAAAACACTGAAAACGTAAATTCCTTTCAAGGTAAAGTATATTTTGCTGAATATTTTAAAATTAATATAACTGGAAACCAAAGCGGCAATGGCTTTCACTCATATTAATTTTTAAATATGTAACAGCTTTCCTGTATGGTAGCCTTTGAAATTGAGATACAAGAAATTCTATCGGCGGAAGGGTTATGTTAACAATTGCATCTAATTGGCAGTTCTCCCCAAAACAGATTGTTCCCATTGTTGTGCTTTTAATACAATGCGCATACTTTGTTTATTTTAATAGGTTTTTTATGCATCATTTGTTATGTATCGTGACACACACATCATGATACGTACATGTGTATTGTATCATAATTTTGGGAATCGTTGCAGCCCTAGAAATTAGGTTCATTATTATGTGCGTCTAACAGCTAAAGGAAGACAGCTGTTTATGTCAAAATTTTGGCAACTGTAATGACATCTTAGCATGTAGGCCGGCCTTGGTCGATGTAGTCCTGAGTGAACAGGCCTGCTATGGCCGGTGGAGGCATGAAAGAGTTAAGTTAGATGATGGGTTAAACATGAATTGATATAAATTTGGTTTTAAACTAATTTACAGCACATCGTATATGTACCTATTGAGTTAAATTCTCAATGGTGTAAAATATAGTCTGTTAGATGTTTTGAAATTAATTTGACTGAAAGGAGTTCCAGTATTAATCCCCTTCTATGGGGCAGATTGTTACAGAGATATTAGTATACCGGTCTTATTAAACCAGAGACAGGGTGAAGTACATAGAATAGACGTAATTTCAGCTAACAACCAGTTTAAAATGTCACTTATCACCTAACATCACAGTCAAAATATGTCACTTATCACCTAACATCACAGTCAAAATATGTCACTTATCACCTAACATCACAGTCAAAATATGTCACTTATCACCTAATATCGCAGTTAAAATATGTCACTTATCACCTAACATTGCAGTCAAAATATGTCACTTATCACCTAACATCACAGTTAAAATATGTCACATCGCCTTGCATCACAGTCCAAATATGTCACTTATCACCAAATATCACAGTCAAAATGTATCACTTATCACCTAACATTGCAGTTAAAATATGTCACATCACCTATCATCACAGTCAAAATATGTCACATCACCCAACGTCGCAGTTAAAATATGTCACTTAATTATCACCTAACATCACTGTCAAAATATATCACTTCAACTACAATCACAGTCAAAATATGTGATTTATCAACTAACATCACAGTTCAAATATGTCACTTATCACCTAATATCACAGTCCAAATAATGAAAATATGTCACTCATCACCTAACATCGCAGTCAAAATATGTCACATATCACCTAACATCGCAGTCAAAATATGTCACATATCACCTAACATAGCAGTCAAAATATATCACATCACAGTCAAAATATGTCACATCACCTAACGTCGCAGTTAAAATATGTCACTTATCACCTAACATTACACTTAAAATATGTCACTTATCACCTAACATCGCAGTTAAAATATGTCACTTATCACCTAACATCGCAGTTAAAATATGTCACTTATCACCTAACAATACAGTTATAATCTGTCACTTATCACCTAACATTACAGTTAAAATATGTCACTTATCACCTAACATTACAGTTAAAATATGTCACGTATCACCTAACATCACTGTCAAAATATGTCACATCACCTAACGTTGCAGTTAAAATATGTCACTTAATTATCACCTAACATCATTGTCAAAATATCACTTATCAACTACAACCACAGTCAAAATATGTCATTTATCAACTAATATCACAGTTCAAACATGCAAAATATGTCACTTATCACCTAATATCACAGTCCAAATAATGAAAATATGTCACTCATCACCTAACATCGCAGTCAAAATATGTCACATCGCAGTCAAAATATGTCATGTATCCCCTAACATCGCAGTCAAAATATGTTACTTATTACCTAACATTACAGTTAAAATATGTCACGTATCACCTAACATCACTGTCAAAATATGTCACTTATCACCTAACATTGCAGTTAAAATATGTCACTTATCACCTTGCACCACAGTCCAAATACGTCACTTATCACCTAATATCGCAGTCAAAATGTGTCACTTATCACCTAACATCACAGTTAAAATCTGTCACTTATCACCTAACATTGCAGTTAAAATATGTCACGTATCACCTGACATCACAGTCAAAATATGTCACATCACCTAGCGTTGCAGTTAAAATATGTTACTTAATTATCACCTAACATCACTGTCAAAATATATCACTTATGAACTACAATCATAGTCAAAATATGTCATTTGTCAACTAACATCACAGTTCAAACATACCAAATCTGTCACTCATCACCTAACATCGCAGTAAAAATATGTCACATCGCTGTCGAAATATGTCTCTTATCACCTAACATCGCAGTCAAAATATGTCACTTATCCAAATACGTCCCTTATCACCTAATATCGCAGTTAAAATATATCACTTATCACCTAACAGTGCAGTTAAAATATATCACTTATCACCTAACATCGCCGTCAAAATACAGTGTATGTCACATATCACTTAACATTGCAGTCAAGATGTGCCACTTATCACCTAATGTCAATTTTACTTTCTTTTACAGGCTCTCCAGAATGCTCAAATAAGCGTCCGATAGTTGGGCCACGTGAATACACATTGTTTGAATGCGCCATTCAGTATGCGGGATCATCACCTCCAAACCTGACATGGCATCAGGATAACGACCGTCTGACGGATATGCACGAGAACGTGAAGGACGGGTATGTGTCGACGCGGTTGTCTTTCCCTGCGATGCCAGAGGATAAAGGGCAGTTATACACGTGTTTGATATCGTATGATCAAGCAAAGTGGCATCACCTGTGCCATGCTAATCCTCCATTGGACGTACTCAGTGAGTATTAGATTACATCGATGGACAGTTAACACTTTAACCCTAAATAATGCTCATACACATGTATCAGTCAAAAACAGCTTCCGCAGTGCCCTTGAGAAATGACCATTTGCTGATCAAACAAGAGAAGACTTTTTGAAAATTTACCACTGGAAGGACTAGCTTGGTTATCTGCAAGCCCCCAAACAATAATTTTAAGTGGCAATAACTCTAGATCTGCTCAATATTTTTAAAACAATTGAAAATCGTTGAGGGCATAGCCACAAACAACTTTCAGTCAAATTGTTTTCAAAATATTCATGATGATCCAGAGTTAAACCCCTATGGATAATGTCTGTAGAAATTTGTTAGTCAGACAGTTAATCAAAGATGCTTTAGTTACATGGATTTTAGATATTACAAAGCGCAGTTATCAGTAAAATCATTTCCAAACTAATCAGAATTACCAAGGTGAATCAAAGCATGATTGTGCAATTAACCCTTTCACACTAATATCAACCAAGGAAATGGCTTCTGCAGTGATCTTGGGAAATCTCCGTTTGCAGACCAACAGAAGACTATTTTTGAAAATTTACCACTGCAATGTTTGGCTCGATAACCGAGCCAGTCATTCCAGTGATAAATTTTCAAAAATAGTCTTCTTGGTTCTACAAATGGTCATTTTCTATGAGAAAATTTAAATTTTTTTGAATAAATTTGAGGGATAAAGGTTTAATGAGTATGTCCCTTGACACATGATCATGCAAGTAATACTTGTGGAAAGATTAGCATACTTATTTGAAGTACATGTAGAGCTTGACTGAGTGTTGATAGATGCCTGTCAGGTGATGGGTGGCACTGCAGGATTGCGCGATTATGTGATTAAATAAAAATATGATTATTTTTTAGATTGGAAATTTATATGATTGGAAATTAAATAATCGTATAATCGTGAATAATTTTATACTGTATACAACATTTCAAAACCTACCATTTAATTACTCTTTAATGTCATCGGTTAAGAAGATTGAAATTTTGATCACCGAATGTATGTGTACGTATTTCCATTTGCAGGCCAAGAGAAGACGTTTTTTTGAAAATGTATCGCTGGAATGACTGGCTCGAGCATTTTCAAAAATATTCTCTTGGCCCGCAAATGGACATTTCTAAACACCATTGCAGCATTTTTGGGGGGAAAGATGACACCTCCATGCCGGTCTCCGTAAGTACCAACTTTGTGGGGAAACTAAGTCATCAAGGATTGCGGGCTGACATCCGCATACAGAGGCAACTCTGATTATGTCTACACTTCTTCTACACTTCTAACAAGAAACTGCTCGACATCCTCGGACGACGTGATCTTCCCAGGAGCTTACCATAGCTAGGTGGAATGTATGTGGTCTGTTTTTTAATACGTCAGTGATCGTGTTGCATTCATCGACTTGGCTATAATTACGCGAAAAGACACCACCACTATGTGTCGCATTGTCAATGCATATGGCCCAACTACCGAAAAAGCCAAAGAGAATCCAGAAATATTAGATTCCTTCTATGCAGAACTAAGCCATTACAATTCCAGCTCGATGGCAACTGTTCGTGTGTGGAGATTTCAACTCCAAGCTGGGTAAACTTGGAATTTCAGACAAAAGTTCAGGACTTGGCTCATGCACCGGATCGTATGGAGAGGGCACACGCAACATCAATGGAGATGCACTGGTGGCATTCCTTAGTTCCAATGGACTATTTGGATGCATGCTAGCGCAAACACCTATGCACCATCACTGGACACTGATGGCCAGATAGCATAATATCCAACGATGCACTATACAAGATGTGTAATACATCGCCGCTGTCTGTAAAAGTCACACAGCAAAGATGGTCCATGTTTGGCCATGTGCTAAGATGCCAGAAGAGACACCAGCACAGAGAGCCTTGGAATTCGCCCTACTCGGAGCCAGCAAATACAAAGCCAGGAGAGGACGTCATTGCATAAATCTGCTAAGCATGCTACGAGGTGACCGCAAGAAAGCAGGACTCAGTACACTCAAGTCAAGAATGGATCTGAGGAAGCTAAGGATTTCGGCTGAGAACAAGACACAGTGGGCAAAAGCGAAGAAGGACTGATTGCAGATGTAGGATGTTTCTATTACTACAGCCGCGGAATACAGTAATCATACAATGGACTATTTGCCACAAATACGGCTTTCAAACATCAATGCCATCAGCGGACAACATGAACTGGATACATTGCTGATCACAAATCCCTCATAGTATGCAAGACAGAAGCAAAATTCGTACTTCGGAATACTCCTTCATATAGAGGCACAGACTTCACTTCTGACCATAAGCCAGTTATTACACACCTCCAGATGAACGATGTCTACCTAATATACAAACACCATACCAGGCAAGAGGGTTGAGTCACCTACAACCTACCCAAGCTCATAAGCGACACTGACACTCAAATGTCACACAAAAAGGCCCTCGTGGAGCAGATACGTGTAACTAACATCGATGGCAGCTCCGATCCAATCGAAGCCCTAGTCAAAATACTGAAATCTATGGAATCATCAGTTATCAGCGCCATAGGTGTTCGTAAAAAGCAACCGAACTAGGTATACTGACGACACATCTATCAAAGTGGCCAAAGTGAAGACGACACCAAACTATGCCAGGAGCGCAATAACATTCTGTGCCTCATTAGCGAATACTTAAAAGATCTTGCTATTCAACAACCGGACTCCCTAGCAGATGAAATCATTGCCATGGATGACTGTCACAAAATGTTTCGGGCAGCCCGAGCCCTTAGAGTTACTGGCTACACACCACCACTCACTGTATAGAACTCTGAAGGACACTTTATTGGGACTGACCAGGTAAAAGCCGAGGTGATTCGAGAATGGTTCAATGAACTATTCAAATATGCAAGTGACATTATCTCAAAACCGATGATGCACCTAATCAATTCAGCTTTTATGCACCACCTTCCCATCGATGCTATAGGCCAAGGCATTGTTATCACACTACCCAAGCCGAAGAAGCCACCTGCCCCCCCCCCCCCCCAACAATCTGCGGCACATTGTGCTCCTTAACAGCATACGGAAAATCCTATCCAATGTTACTCTATGCCACATCCGAGACAAGATCAATGACTTCACCGGATCATGTCAAAGTGGCTTCAAACATGGACGCAGCTGCGCAGACATTGTATGGGCTCAACGCATGCTTGTGTCGGTAGTCATGTCCAAACACTGTAATTTCCACAAAATGGGTATTGACATGTCACGTGCCTTGGACACAATTAAACCCTCAAAGATCCTGGATGTACTACTCCATGCTGCGGCTTGGGGAACATTTTCCAGTCATTCTGGAAGCTATGGATTTGTAGATCAAAGATGTCCTTGATAAAAAGGCTACGTTTATACAATGCAACCTGTGTAATCTTGATGCTTTATAACTGTAACAGCTGGGCAGCTCCAAAAGCAGCTCTAGACATGCTCGATGCCTGCCACCGCAAACACCTACGCACCATCACTGGCCACTGATGGCCAGACAGCATAATTTCCAATGATGCACTATGCAAGATGTGTAATACGCCGCCGCTGTCTGTAAACGTCGCCCAGCAAAGAATGTCAGAAGTGAGACCAGCACAGAGAGCCTTGGAATTGGCCATACTAGGAGCCAGCAAATACAAAGCCAGGAGAGGATGTCATTGCATAAATGTGCTACCGGTAAGTGTGCTACGAGGTGACCTCAAGAAAGCAGGACTCGGTACACTCAAGTCAAGAATGGACCTGAGGAAACTAAGGCTTTCGGCTGAGGACAAGACAAGTGGCCAAAAGTGAAGAAGGACCGATTGCAGCTGTAGGATGTTTCTACTCCTACAGCCGCAGTAATCATACATTGCAGCTTTGGTCCTTGATATGCCTTTTTTATTTTGTCTGGATAATTTGTACTCAGGCTGATTAATAGAGTAATCATGATTATTCTTAGATAATCGATTGTGATCACTGAAAGCAACAAGAGCAATCACAGGTTGCGGACTCTCGCCGTCCTGTCATTACATTGTAAACAGTGTTCAGATTTTAAGGATTTTTACAGATTTTTGGGTATTTTTCTAGATCATGCCCACAGTTTAGGAAACATCGTGTGCGGTCATGACCTTTCATTTGCCCATTTGATTTTATCCCAATCGGATCGGCAGTTTCTGAGATATTCACAGATCTAGCATTTGATCTGATCTGGATCCAGGTTTTCTTATCTGGATTACATTATAAAGTCTGAAAATCTCTTGCACTGCAAGCTCCTTCATTGGGTTAAACCTGATCAATAGTTTGTAAAATACAGCTCTGGACACACAAACAAACACGCACGCACGCACGCACGCACGCACGCACGCACGCACAGAACCGATTACAATAACCTCTTCCCCTGATTGGGCGAGGGTATTAATGACACATGCCTTAAGTTAGTGATGGGGAGGGTGTGAAGACTAAGTGTCCAAATTGTATGTGCGAGAGCGTTAAACCTTTAACCCTCGAATTTGTTCAGGAAAATTTCAATTTTCTCATAGAAAACATCCATTTGCAGACTAAGAGTAGAGTATTTTTGAAAATATACCATTGAAATGGCTGGCTCGGTTATCGAGCCAGTCATTTCAGTGGTAAATCTTTAAAAATAGTCTTCTCTTGGTCTGCAAATGGGCATACCGTATATTCCTTAAGACCATGGCAGAGGCCGTTTTGGCTGATATGAATGTTAAAGGATTAGTTAGATAAACTAATGGCTGGGTCCGAACATAGATACAGTGCATCCTTGAGCTTCCTGACTATCAGTTTCCAGAAAACTATACAGGTAAGCTGTTGAATATTTTGAAACTAATTTGACCAGGTCAAATTAGTTTCAAAATATACAACAACATGTTTATTAAATAGTAAAAACAAACAATTCATACAACCTTTAAGCATTTAAGATGGACTAAATTAAGTCATTCATGACATTTAATGATTATGATGTCATCCTACTCATCACTTAGTTGATTATGATGTCATCCTACTCATCACTTAGTTGATTATGATGGCATGTGATTGACTGAGGATATGGATTCATGAATTAAGTTTGAAGCAACCTCATACACGGATGGAAGTGTTGTGCTTAGACACGAGCATCATTATCATATTATATTCTTAGCATTTCTGTTTCAGTTCCGGTACACGTTCCAACAGTGATCGTAAATCCTTACAGCAAGTCGCACCAATATCACCGTGGTGACAACATAACGCTCTACTGCAGTACGTTCGGGAATCCCGCACCGCACTACTTGTGGCAGTTCCAGGCACTTAATGGCGAGAAGACGGTCAATCTGTCGAATCTGCACTTCTACCATATCGAGAGAGTGAATGAGCGTGATATGGGCAGCTATGTGTGTTTTGTCTCAAATCATATCCATGGTGAAGTTTATCTGGATAATCAAAGCGTCAAAATTGTATTAGGTGAGAGCTTTATCTGAATATAACCAAAGTGTTGAGAGTGTGTTCGGTTTAGCTCAATATAACCACAATATAATGATTGGATTAAGGGAGAGATTTATCTAAATATAACCATCTGAATATAACCAGAGGGTTGAGAGTGCGTTAGGTTGATGATTGGATTAGGTAAGAGAGTTATATGAATATAACCAGAGTGTTGAGAGTGTGTTAAGTTTAACTACATATAGATATAACCATGAGGTTGAGACTGGATTAAGTGAGAGATTTATCTGAATATAACCAGAGTGTTGAGAGTGTGTTAGGTTTAGCTTGATATATAACCATATATATGTTATGATTAGATTAGGTGAGAGATTTATCTGAATACTACAAATGTAGATTCTTTGGTTGATAACGAGTCATTGCAAATCCCCACGTTCACCACTTTTAACTTTTAACCCTGCCCAACCCACCTCCAGGGTGGAGTCAAATGTAAATGTCCTCTTGCACTCTGTAATCAAATAGTAACTCACATACCAAATTTGGTTGAATTTCATCCAACAGTGTCAGAGGTGTTGAATTACATGATTACAATCAATTTCCTGACCTTTTGACCCCATCCCCCACTCCCCCCCCCCCCAACCCCTGTGGACGTGGCCAAATGTAAATGTGGTCATCCACGCCACATTGATATGGGTAACTCACATACCAAATTTGATTCAATTATGTCCAATGGTTTCAGAGGAGTTGCATTACAATAAATTTCTTGATCGTTTAACCCCATCCATGCCTGGGGGTAGGGCCAAATGTAAATTTACTGATTCACTCCATATTCATATGGGTAACTCCCATACCAAATTTGGTTGAATTCTGTCCAAATATTTTGGAGGAGTAGCGTTACAATCAATTTCTGCATGTTAAAATCCGACCTTTTAACCCCTCCCCTACCCCTGTGGGTGGAGCCAACTGTAAATGTGCTCTTACACTCCGCACTCAGGAGTAGCACACACCAAATTTGGTTGAATTCCATCCAAAAGTTTCGGAGGAGATGCATTGCAATCAATTTTCCACAGGCAGACACATGCATGCACGCACAGGTTGCATGACATAATCCCCACTTTTATGTGTAAAACGTGTGAATAATAACCAGAATGTTGCGCGTGTTAGGTTTATTCCGATATAGCCATAATGTTAAGATTGGAATAGGTGAGAGATTTATCTGAATATAACCAGTGTGGAGCGTGTTAGGTTTAGCTCGATATGGCCATAATGTTAAGATTGGATGAGGTGAAAGATTTATCTGAATATAAGAAGTGTTGAATGTGTTACGATATGACCATAATGTTGAGATCGTAATTGAATTAGGCGAGAGTTTTATCTGACTATAATGTCTGGTGCACACGGGACAATCTAGCTAAGCTACCGGCCTCACGAGGTTTTTGCCTCAGCCGGTAGCACTTGTGTGCGGGGTGATTTTTGTGAGTGATTCAGCTCGCGAGGCCTTGAGGAAAATATCTGTCATGTTTGATATTTTTTGCCTCGCGAGGTAAAAACTTCAGCGTGTGCGGAAATCCTGAGGCATGTGCTCAGCTGCAGAAATAAACTGACCAATGAAAACGCGATTTAAAGGTGCACGTTCATAGCAAAATGCATGAAAATAAAATTGTTTAAATTGTATACTTTCAGAGACCCAATTTGTGCACCTCGACGCAGTGAAGCATAATAAATCTTAACATGTGATGATTTCAAACCATACAAATTATTATATATTTTTTTAATTAAGTTGAAGCTCACTCAGCACATTCCTCATCATGTGCTGCGAGACGCTTAAGAGCTACCGGCTGAGAGAAAAACCTCGCGAAGCCATTAGCTCAGACCTGTTCTGGAATATGCAAGTACAGTTTGGTACCCTCATCAGATAACTCTTCAGGACAAACTAGAAAATGTGCCAAACCGTGCAGCTAGATTCATCACCTCAAACTATTGCTATGAACCAGGCAGTATGACAAATATAATGGAAACCCTAGAACTCCCACCATTGTCAGACAGAAGGAAACAAAACCGCTTTATTTTGTTCTACAAAGGTCTACAGCAACAAGCAAAGATATCATTAGACAGTCTACAGACTCCCAATTCGGAAAACCAAAAACAAATTTAAGTTTTAAAGCGCTAAGAGCAGGAATGTTATTTTTGAGAACTCTTGTGCTGTATATCTTACATTTTGTTCTCTATTGCACTTTCTTATAGATGATGAAGATACCTCAGCTCCATATGTCAATGTGAACAGCAAGCCAGACAAAGCAGCGGTCAAAGGAAAACCTGATAATGGTTTGTCAATATATATATTATGTAGAGAATTTAAACGTATTGGCTGGAATTCAATAAGGACGTTTAAACCCAGTTTAGCCTAAACCTGGTAACAAATCACAAAGTAATTGCAAAGTTAATTTTATAGATGGGGGTGATAGCGTCCTAATTTTATTAGTTGGGACCCAGACCACACACGTTTCAAGGGAGGGGAACCTAAATACCAAAGTATGGACAGCCTTCGGAAGTGGGAGGGGCTCTTTGATGCCCTGCCCACCTATAATGAATGACCATATTTGGGCATTTAGGCCACACCTATTGCACAGAGCATGACCTAGCTCTTATCCAATGAAAGGTTGGGGCTGTCGCTCTATCAATAAAACAAACATTGAAATTACTTTGTGATTATGTTACCCGATTTAGATTAAACCAGGTTTAAACCCCCTTACTAGCCATATATGACACTAGTCAGTTCTCTTTTGTCGATCAAGTTCCATTTTTACCAAAGGAAATGATGTTATTTGTGGAAGTTCTGTCAAATGTAATGGCATCATTTGTGGAAGTTCTGTCAAAGATAATGATGTCATTTGTGGAATTTCTGTCAAAGGAGATGACATCATTTGTGGAAGTTCTGTCAAAGATAATGATGTCATTTGTGGAAGTTTTATCAAAGGTAATGATGTAATTTGTGGAAGTTCTGTCAAAGGAAATGACATCTTTTGTGGAAGTTCTGTCAAAGGTAATGATGTCATTTGTGGAAGGTCTGTCAAAGGAAATTACATCATTTGTGGAAGTTCTGACAAAGGAAATGACATAATTTGTGGAAGTACTGTCAAAGATAATAATGTCATTTGTAGAAGTTCTGTCAAGGGAAGTGACATCATTTGTGAAAGTTCTGTCAAAGGAAATGACATCATTTGTGGAAGTTCTGTCAAAGGAAATAACATCATTTGTGGAAGTTCTGTCAAGGGGAATGATGTCATTTGTGGAAATTCTGTCAAAGGAAATGATGTCATTTGTGGAAGTTCTGTCAAAGGAAATGACATCATTTGTGGAAGTTTTGTCAAAGGAAGATGTCATGTGTGGAAGTTCTGTCAAAGGAAATAACATCATGTGTGGAACTTCTGTTAAAGGTAATGATGTCATTTGTGGAAGTTCTGTCAAAGGAAATGATATCATTTCTGGAAGTTCTGTCCAAAGGAAATGACATCACTTGTGGAAGTTCTGTCAAAGGAAATGACATCATTTGTGGAAGTTCTGTCAAAGGAAATGATGTCATTTGTGGAAGTTCTGTCAAAGGACATTTTCAGACGAAAGCTCATGTGTGTTTACTTAATTAATTGTCCAGGGGAGACACGCTTTAGCCTGCTTGCTTTCAAATGATGCTTCCCATTAATTGATCAACCCTTTCATGGTCAAATTTGGCTAAGAATATTTCAATTTTCTCGTTGAAAATGTCTATTTGCAAGCCAAAAGAAGACTGTTTTTGAAGATTTTTCACTGGCTCGATTATCGAGCCACAATCCAGTCATTGCAGTGGTAAATTAAAGAAAAAATGCTCTTCTCTTGGTCTGCAAATGGGCAATTCCCAGGACCATTGCAGAGGCTGGTTAGGCCGGCTTGACAAGCAAAAGGTTAATAATCATACAATGTTTTCAGGGGTCCCATAGAACCCACTGCCACTATTTTTTTTTTTGGTGGGGGGTGGTGGTGCCCCGGGGTCCCAAGTTGCATTTCATATTTGGTTTATTTCTCACTTTCTTGTGTGATTTCAGTTTCCCCGTACGCCATCGGTGCCGTGATCAGCGCTGTCGTCGCGATTCTCCTCATCGTTATCTTCGTAGGACTCGTGTTGAGAATTAAAGTAAGGCTATCATGCCTAGATCAATACCTGTACAGTACAGCTCAGAAAGAATGGAACATGTTTCCAAAATAAAATAAAACATACTGTTGAAAGTTTTGACTTAATTTGATTGGAAGCCATTGCTGCCAATCAAATTAAGTCAAAAAATATTCAACAGTATGTTTCTTCCACCGTGCTCAAAATTGTACTAACTAGTTTAAGTTTTAGTTTTAGAAACATATTAAATCTCTGAGCCGTACTGTGCATGGAAGTAACATAGAATGGGGACGTCTAGTTTTAGCTATGCCCCGCCCATCTTTAGGGAAGCTCCACCCACAATTTGCGCGTGATGGGATCGATCAATGGCTGAACTCCCTGATTACCAATTTCAACAAAACGATACGGGTAAGCTGTTTAATATTTTGAAACTAATTTGACTGGGTGCTGTTACTGCCATATAGTTTCAAAATGCTTAACAGAATGTTTTTTAAATAGTAAAGACAAACAATTCGTACAACAACGCTTAGTCCGTCATCAATTAGGCATTCATGACGAACTTATATCTACATCATTCAGGACATAATTAATTATGACATCACCCTACACGTCACATAGTTGATTATGACGTGGTATGATTTATGGATAAACTGAAAAGGTCCATTGGATTGGAAGGCATTGCTCCCTTAACCGTCATATCAGTCAAAAACAGCTTCAGCAGCAGTCTTCAGAAATGTCCATTTGCAGACCAAGAGAAGACTATTTTTGACAAATTTTCACTGGAATGACCAGTGATAAATTTTCAAAAATATTCTTCTCTTGGTCTGCAAATCAACCAACATCTATGAAAAAATTGAAATTTTCTTGAATAAATTTGAGTGTTAACTGCAGCAATCTCTTCTAATCCAATTATGTCGAGTTCACAATATTGAACAGAATATTTTTTCCTAGATAACATGTTTTTGGCTTTTGGGGTGGGTGGGGGTGTGTGGCTGGGTGGCGTGGAGGGGCACATGTTTTGTTAAAATTTGAACCAAATCGGATAAATAGTTTTTTATAATGCAGCTAAGGATGCGCGCACACACATGCACACATCCCACGCACAGACACATGCACACATCCCATGCACAGATGTGCACGCGCACTGTTCCCCTTTCAGGGTGACTGTAATAATCAATCAGTAATTAATTGTGGTGTATTAATTTCAGAGGCGTGATAAACATGCGCGAGAGAGGCTTGCACGAACGCACGATGAGACACTGGATGACCAGGAGGCAGAACTGCTGGATGAGAACATACAGCCACGGACAGATGAACTCGTACGTAAATCAAGACAATGACACCAATTACATGTGTTCTTCTGGCCTCAAATTGGCTCGCGTTTTCGTACTTTTAGGACTTGGTTCTTACTTTCTATGCTTGTGTCATATCCCATCTGTCTCTTAAGTATGTGATGTTATAAGCAAATACGTCACATGTTAGCTGATGTCACAATCAAAATGATGTAGCTAGGTCATAAAAATTAAGAAAAATTGAAAAAACCTGTCACTAAAGTGTATGAATTGTATATCTTTGATAAATTTATAATTTAATAATTTAATAAAGATTCTGTTGAATAATTTGAAACTAATTTCACTGGGAGCTGTTGGTGCAATAGGCAGCATAAGCCTCCAGTCAAATAGTTTCAAAATATTCAACCGCTTACATGTATACTTACTTGAAATTTAGATTCTGAGAATTTAGATTTCGAAGTATCAAAGCAATTCTAACACTGGTAAAAGTGGGCGGAACATTGCTCGAAATGTAAAAGGCTTTGTTAGAAATAGGCGAGGCATAGCTAGAATGTAAAAGGCTTTGCTAGAAATTGGAGAAGCATAGCTAAAAATGGGAGAGGCATAGCTAGAAATGGGAGAGGCATAGCCAGAAATGGGAGAGGCATAGCTAGAAATGGGAGAGGCATAGCCAGAAATTGGAGAGGCATAGCTAGAAATGGGAGAGGCATAGCCAGAAATAGGAGAGGCATAGCTAGAAATGGGAGAAGCACAGCTAGAAATGGGAGAGGCATAGCTAGAAATGGGAGAGACACGGCTTGAAATGGGAGAGGCATAAGCTAGAAATGGGAGAGGCATAGCTAGAAATGGGATAGGCAGATAGACAGCCTGACAGACACAACACATACTTTACTATGTCATAAATATTGTTGAATTGTTTTCAAACTAATGTGACCGGACTCTGAATGCCTAGGGCGTATCAAATTCTAGTCAAATTAGTTTCAAAATATTCCCAGAGATTTCCTATATATTTGTCATGAAATAGCGACAATGTAGACTTTGTCCTTTGATAGTCACCATTCTCTGTTAAGCTAAGCCATAAACAAGATTTTATACCCCATCAAAAAGATTGGTGGGGTTTTATGTGATGCCACGGTCAGGGCAGGCAGACGGAAGAGGGGTTTCCAGATGATAACTCTGTTACCGTTTATTGTAACGCTTTGAAACCTCATAGGGTGGTTGGACTACGTTTGGGGAAGTAACCTATGGAAATCGACAATGATCCGGAATCCAAGATACCGGCGGCCTTCTTGAAAACTGCTTTCCAGATTGTAACTCCATTACCGTCTATCGGATTTCTTTGAAACTTCATAGGGTAGTTGGACTAGGTCTGGGGAAGAAACCTATGGAAATCGACAATGATCCAAAATCCAAGATGGCTGCCAGCCACCGACGGCCATCTTGAAATCTAGTTTCTGGATGATATCTCTGTTAACATTTGTCAGATCACTGAATCTTCTGGTGAAGAAACTTATTAAAATTTACGATAATGCGAAATCCAATATGGCTGCCAGCCACCATCTTGAAAATTGGATTGAGCCACCGACAGCCATCTTGAAAATTAGTTTCTGGATGATATCGCTGTTAACATTTGTCAGATCACTTTGAATCTTCTGGTGAAGAAACTTATTAAAATTTACGATAATGCGAAATCCAATATGGCCACCAGCCACCATCTTGAAAATTGGATTGCAGACTATAACTCCTTGACCGTTTAATGGATCACATAGGATGACTGGTCTGGGTCTGAGGAAGACGTCCCTGTTTTCTGAAAGCTCTCATTCATTGGTTTGTCATCATGGGGTATTATGCACCATTTGCGGAGCTCTTGTTGAAATTCAACACCGACATGAGACACTCATTCCAGTTGTAAATTTAAAAAAAAAGTTTTCTTGACCTGCAAATGGACATTTTAAATGCCATTGCAAGAGAGATCTTGACCATTTGAGACTGAAGCTGACTGGTCATAATGTTTATTTATCTTATTGTTGTTGACAGCCTGTTGAGTATTCAAATCTACGCCAGAACTGGGAGATAGGTCGTAAGAACATCCGCCTAATGGACCTCATAGGTTATGGTGCTTACACAGAGGTGTGGAAGGCACGAGTCAAGAGATACAGCCACCGGGATGAGGTCGTCAGAGCAGTTGTTCGAAAATGTAAAAGTAAGTTATTTACCTGATAAACATGCCGGGTATGCGCACTGTTAGAAATATTGTTGTGTGAAGCAGCCTCTGCAATGGTCTTAAGGAGCATCAATTGGTAGCTGTAGAGAATACCGAAGATTTATCAGTGGAATGGCTGACTTGATAACAGAATTGTGACCATTAAATGGTTTTAACCAAATAGACCTTTCCCACATTAGTGTATTTTGGGAAAATACCTTCCCGAAATGCATCATGCATACCACTTCTGGCTGGTAACCATGATAGCCGACACGCAAACAGCATTACTTTGCTATGAGAATCAGTATCAGTGCACTTTAAGCAGTGCATATGAAAAACTATATTCATAATATTATTGAAGTCATACATCATTGGAAAGCTAAGCCAATTTTTTATAAATTTCTGTATTATTTCTTATAGTTTTGTCAAATTTAATAGAGTTGATTGCAATTTTAAAATATCCCCTATTGTCCGCTTGATTTAATGAATCTAAGTCGAATGGTGTATTTTATATATGCAAAAAAATACAAAATAATAATACATAACTGTTTCTGCAATTGAATGCGCTTTCCAATGATATATGATTTGAATAATATAATGATTTTAGTTTATCATAGGAACGGTTTAGATTGTGGTGTATTTTAGTGCACAAGTAACTCAATGCGGGTCAGTGGCTAGTTGGCGGCTATACCAGCCAGTAATTTTGCTCTGAGCGTTGATTTAGGCAAATCTAGGCGTAATGATGTCAATGTGGGAATGTCAATGTGGGAAAGTTGTATTGTTATGTTAATAAATGTCAGGAAAAGGGAATTTTCATTTACAGGCCAACAAACGAATATTGCCATAAATTTATCACTGGCTTAACCACGCACACGCCGCACACACACACACCTAGCCACGCACGCACACACACGTGCGCGCACACACACACACACACACGCACGCACACACAGGCACCCTTCCATAGGGAGCAACAGCGGCCAGTCAAATTAGTTCCAAAATATTCAACAGCTCACCTGCATAGTTTTCTGGAAATTGATAGTTAGGGAGTTCAGGGATCGATCACGACTTGAGCGAGGTGTGGGTGGAGCTTAGCTAGAGATGGGCAGGGCATACACAATGTAGCTAAAAATGGAAAACTCCATTGGGCAGCAATGTCTTCCAATCCAATTATGGCCAAAATATTCAACAGAACATTCTTTACATCGTCTTCAAAATTGTTGTGTTTTTGGAAACATTTAAACTTATCTATGAGTTGTACTGTAACATCAGTGTACAGTGTAACCAGAACTCATGTTTTCTCATTCTTGTTATCGGTCTCATTCTTTACAGATGATGCTGTAGACAAAGAAAAACGCTTTTTCTCAGCTGAGTTGGAAGTGATGAAGATGCTACAGAGTCATCCAAATGTCATTCAGTTAATCGGCTGTTACACGGCATCAGGTACAACCATAACATAAGGTCAATTACCTCTAGGGTGGTAACGATACATTTTCTCTTGATACTATTGGGGCTGCAACGATTCATCGATGTATCACGATACTTTTCTCGTATAGAGATACTTGATTCATATTTACAAGAATCGTGATACATGTCAAAAGCATTTCATAGTATGATTTCTGTTTAAAATTTAGTAGAAGAGTAGAGATACATTATTTTAATGCGTAAATTTCCTATTACTGTGAGTACCAAGTCCAACTTATCAATTACTATGTGCTGTAAATGGCATAGTACTTACTAGTTGTATAAATGCTATCAACCCTTTTTTAAGACTTATCAGCCAAAAACGACTTCTGCAGTGGTCTCGAGAAATGTCCATTTGCGGATCAAAAGAAGACTCTTTTTGAAAATTTACCACAGGAATGACGGGCTCGATAAACGACCCAGTCATTCCAGTGGTAAATTTTCAAAAGTAGTATTCTTTTGGTCTGCAAATGGGCATTTTCTATGAGAAAATTTAAATTTTCTTGAAGGAATTCGAGGTTTTAGGGTTAATGAGGAAATAAAACATCAAAGGTGCTTATTTACTTAAAACGCATACATCATTCATGTATAGTATTGCGATATATATTGTATCGTGACACAATTATTGCAATGTGTAGTGACACAAATATCACGATGTGTATCGCCTCGTGGCTTAGTGTATTGTTGCAGCCCTAGATACGATACACTAATCATGCTAGGATATTCGATAGCAGACATAGTTTTTTCATGAAGTTTCATTCTGAACATCTCAATTTTATGCCACTCAGACGCGTAGTGCTCATAAATAAATAGTAAGCATGTTCAGATGATACTTATTGAAGATGCCGTACTGGCCAGCATTGTACTAACGAGGCTAGGACTAAACCATCATAAGATAACTGATTTATTAGCAATGACTTCCGGTCTATTTTAACCCTTTAACACTGATATCAGCAAAAAATAGCTTCTGCTGTGGTCTTCAGAAATGCCCATTTGCAGATCAAAAGAAGACTATTTTTGAAAATTTACCACAGGAATGACTGGCTCGATAACCGAGCCAGTCATTCCAGTGATAAATTTTCAAAAATAGTCTCTTGATTTGCAAATGGACATTTTCTTTGAGAAAGTTAAACAAAATTTCTGACTAAATTAAAGGGTTAAAGGGTTTGTTTCAAAATATTGATCATAATATGAGTAATCATTGAAAATATTGATCATAATATGAGTAATCATTGAAAATATTGATCATAATATGAGTAATCATTGAAAATATTGATCATAATATGAGTAATCATTGAAAATATTGATCATAATATGAGTAATCATTGAAAATATTGATCATAATATGAGTAATCATTGAAAATATTGATCATAATATGAGTAATCATTGAAAATATTGATCATAATATGAGTAATCATTGAAAATATTGATCATAATATGAGTAATCATTGAAAATATTAAGGCATTCTGTAGCTTCATGAAGCTATCAATCTGTTTCCATAGAGCCACATTTAATGATAACTGAGTACGCAGGAGATGGCAACTTGCAGGACTATCTACAACTCCGTCGACCGGGCAACAAGGATGTCACTATAGAAATCTCAAATGGAGGCACGCAAGCAGTCAGATTGAATACGCAGAGTATGACGTCGAGACGACTTTTAGAAATCATTGCCCAAGTGATTATGGGCTTGGACCACTTAGCTAGGTTCAGAGTAAGTGTTCCACATAATGATACTTAATGTATTCAAACATGCCGAGTTTTAGCTCAAATTTGTTCATGAAAATTTCAATTTTCCGATAGAAATTATCCATTTACAGACAAAGACAAGATTACTTTTGAAAATATAACACTGGAATGACTGGGTTGTTTAATATTGAGCCAGTCATTCCAGTTGTAAATTTTAACCAAATCCCCTCTTGCTGAGAAAATGGATATTTCTTAAGTTCACTGCAGAAGCAATTTGCTAAACTTGGGTGTTAGAGGGTTTAACACGCTAACCCTCAAATTCGTTCAAGAAAATTTAAATTAAAATGTCCATTTGCACACCAAGAGAAGACTATTTTTGAAAATTTATCACTGGAATGACTGGCTTGTTTATCGAGCCAGTCATTCCAGTGGTAAATTTTCACAAATATTCATGTTCTGTAAATGGGCATTTATCAAGACCACTGCCGAAGCTGATATGACTGTTAACAGGTTAAGAAAGCAAATTGAATGCGGTTTGTTGCTGTTTCAATGATGAGTTAAATATTAACCCTGTTGACCACAATTGAAAATAATTTGTCTGACAGTCTGTCAGGCAGAAGTGACAAACAGGCAAATTATTTTCAACATAAACCATCAGCGTACCGCGTCGACAAGTGACATAAATATTCTGCCCTGCCCATATGTTAGTGCATCCGCACTTTGTTCCAGAGGATATCTTTAGTCTCATGCATGGATCACATAAAATTTAATATTCATCAAAATTTGTTTTGCTTAGGAAATCAGTTTGAATGCAGATTGTTGCTGTCTCGAGTTAAATATTAACCTTGTTGACCATTTTTGAAAATAATTTGTCTGAAAGTTTGGCGTGTGGCAAATTATTACGGGCAAAATTACTTTCAAAATAATATATAGTTACAGGCAATTTTATTTTCAAAATAATAAACTGACCCAGACGTCATTGACAAGGGGCATTATAATTAGTATGTCAGTGCATCAGAACTTGGTTCCAGAGGATATGTTTATTCACATGCTTAGGTTACTTTCAAATTTAAAATTCTTCAAAGTTTATTTTCCTGAATATAACTCTAGAAATGCCTGCATGGATATACTTCACCTTTGACATATGGAGAACTCTTGACAGAACTGTGGAACTGTATCGCATTGGTATCCATACGCGTTATCTCCCCTGAAAAATGAAATTAGTCTGAGAAACATGTGACCACCACTAATCTTGTACGGAATGATCCAATCTCTCACTCAAAAATATCTGACGTTATAACTTTCAGTCAATTATGTCACATGTTGGCTGGTGTCACAATCAGAATAGTGTAGCGCCTTCACGAAAATCGTAGAGCCTGGCAAAGTTGTACAAGTTATATATCTTTGATGAATTTGCAATTTAATAAATATTCTGTTGACTATTTTGAAATAACTTGACAGGAAACTGTTGCAACAGCACACAGTCAAATTAGTTTTGACATATTCAATAACTTAACGTATATAGTTACAGGTAAAAAAATCTATTTGAGCATGGGTAAATGTGAGCGGAAGTTAGCTAGGAGAATGTTGCCATGGTTTCCAAACTGTATATCTTTCATGAATTTACATTGACAATTTAACCCTTTAGTCCTCAAATTTCTTCAAGAAAATTAAAATCCTTTCTAAGAAAATGTCCATTTTCAGACCAAGTGAAGACTATTTTTGACAATTTATCACTGGAATGACTGGCTCGGTTATCGAGCCAGTCATTCCAATAGTAAATTGTCAAAAATAGTCTTCTCTTGGTCTGCAAATGGACATTTCCCAAGACCACTGCAAAAGCCATTTTTTATGATATGAGTGTTAAAGGGTTAATAAACATACTGTTGAATATTTTGAAAGTAATATGACATCGACCATAAGCATGGCAGCAACAGCCCCTAGTCAAATTAGTTTCAAGATATTCAACAGCTTGGTACAGGTATATAGATCAATTTCAACGCTGTTAAGTCCCATAAACAGGGGAGCGCTAGAACTGGCACCTCCATTGTATTGTTATTCTGTCGTTGTATGGCTTTTCAGTTAATCTGTTACCGACTGCAGAGCAGAAACATCCTCGTCGACAAGCGTGGTTTGTGTAAATTGTCAGGATTTGGATTTCCGCAGGATATTGCGGAGAAAAATCACCACATTTCTGTAAGTAACACTGGAAGATCATAGATATTAAAACACTAGAGTGCTTGAGAAAAATCACCACATTTCTGTAAGTAACACTGGAAGATCACAGATATTATTCAGCCACTAAGCACGATGAGACCAGGACTTAAAAAACTTGCATTTCTGATGTACTATTGATCCCGCAATCTCGCAGACATTCGTGGTCAATGAGAATGACCAGCAACTAGAGTGACTGATAAAGTACACTTGAATTTAAGGAAATATCAAAAGTGAATTGATATTTCACTGTGATTTGTTTTTGTTATGCATCCAAAGCTATGAATTTAGTAATCGAACTGAGTGGACTTTTCGTTTGCTCTGAGTTTGTGATGTGCTATGAAATATGAAAATTATAAATTTTCCTAACTTCATGTAACATATATATATATGGGGCATATATTGCAAAGTAAAAGATACAGAATGTGTCTATATAAGCAATGTTGCTAAATGTTATTGGTTTAAAATGTTTCGACTCCCCTGAGGTTTCCTGAATCACTAGATAACCAATGGAGGGATCTGATCTGTCACTTAATCTTTTAATGGTCATGCCGGCCAAAATCAGCCTCTGTTATGGTCTCGTGGAATATCCATTTACAGGCCAAGAGACTATGATTTTTGAAAATTTACCACTGGAATGACTGGCTCAATAACCGAGCCAGTCATTCCAGTGATAATTTTTCAAAAATTATATTCTCTTGGCCTGTAAATGGACACTCAATAGGCAGATATTTACGGGCCTCTGCAGTGGTCTTGAGGAATGCCCATTTGCAGGCCAGGCGAAGACTATTTTTGAAAATTTACCACTGGAATGATTAGCTTGGTAACCGAGCCAGTCATTCCAGTGGTAAATTTTCAAAAATAGTGTTCTCTTGGCATGTAAATGGACATTCAATATGTAGATGTTTAAATTTTCTTGACCAAATTTGACCATTAAAGGGTTAAAAGTATCTGATTTTATAAAGAATTACGTCACTTGTTAGCTGACGTCACAATCCCAGAGATGTATTCATGAAAATCATCTGAAGTCTGTCATTATCCTATGAATGGACCTTTCCATTTTTAGCTATGCCCCGCCCATCACTAGCTAAGCTCCACCCACACCTCGCCGTGTTGGGATTGATCGATCCCCATATCTCCTAGCTATCAATTTCCTGAAAACTACAGGGAAGCTGTTGAATATTTTGAGCGCCCAGTCAAATTAGTTTCAAAATATTCAACAGAATATTTATTAAATAGTAAAAGCAAACAATTTGTACAACAAAGCATAGACCGTCTTCAAATATGCGTTCGTGACGTACTTATCGACGTCATTCATGACGTCATTCATTATGATGTCATTGTACAGATCGCGCTGTTCATTATGACGTCATATGATGGGGGGGGGGGGGTGGTGTACTCTGGAAAGATGACTTGTATGCATTTAAAGAATTTACAGTTTAATCCTTTAACACTCATATTAGCCAAAAGCGGCTTCTACAGGTCTTGAGAAATGTCCATTTGCAGGCCAAGAGAAGACTATTTTTTTTAATTTACCACTGGAATGACTGGCTTGATAACTGAGGCAGTCAGGCTTGATAACTGAGGCAGTCAGGCTTGATAACTGAGGCAGTCAGGCTTGATAACTGAGCCAGTCAGGCTTGATAACTGAGCCAGTCAGGCTTGATAACTGAGCCAGTCAGGCTTGATAACTGAGCCAGTCATTCCAGTGGTAAATTAACAAAAATAGTCTTCTTGTCCTGCAAATGGACATTTTCTATTGAAATTTTCTTGAACAAATTCGATGGGGATAGGGTTAATAAGCAGTCGTTTGAATATTTTCAAAGTAATTTGACTGGGAGCTCCCACTTAAATCAGTTTCGAAGTATTCAACCGCTTTCCTCTATGGTTACCATGAATATTTAGATTCTAGGAATTCAAGTTTCACCATGATGTGTAGAAAGAGAGCGGAGCTCGGCTAGAAACCTCTCCATCTATAGGTTTATTAGCCACACATAGCCCTTTAATGGTCAAATTTGGTCGCGAAAATCAAAATATTTGCCTATTAAATGTGCATTTGCAGGCCAAGAGAGGACTATTTCTTAAGTTTACCACTGGAATGACTGGCTCGGTTATCGAGCCATGCATTTCAGTGGTAAATTGTCAAAATATAGTCCTCTCTTAGCTGCAAATTTACATTCCTCAAGACCACTGCAGAGGCTGGTTTTGGTCGGCTTGGCCTTTAAAGGGTTAATATAATATAACATTGCAAGTTCAGTCTTAGTGAGTCTCTTATACATTAGCGTGTGTGTTTGTGTGTGCGTTTTAGAGCGCAGTTCCTGTAAGATGGCTGGCTCCGGAGTGTACTGATCTACATAGGTTTGATGGCAAGACGGACGTCTGGGCTCTCGGTATTGTTATGTGGGAAGTTCTTCATTTTGGTAAGTATAGAACAAGCTTAAGGTCAAGTTCGACTGGCTAACCATAGTCAATTCGCTGGTTTACTGAACATGCGCAGTTGCTCTGCCCAGCCGAACAGTGGATAATTAACTATAGTTCATTGGTACACGATTCCCCATTAAATTACTATTGCAGAAAAATTGGTGCCAGGTACCAGTATCCATTACCCCTTTCTGTCATCTGCTTTGATGGCCTACGAAAATGGGTTATTTTTATCTGCTAAGACGGCAAAAAGTGTCCATATGAAATAAAGTGGGAAGGAATAGGGGCTTGGGACTATTGACATACAATGGCAATGCTTAATGTTGTCAAACCTATGATATTTAATGAAATATTTGCACTTTTATATGCATTTGTTCATGGCAAGCGAGAAGTTTCCGACATTTTGTTTTTATGACAATTTCGCACTAAACATTCGGAACCGAGGTCATGTGCTTGGTCGACTATAGTTGACTAGCTATTTAACTATTTCAAGTATGACTTGGATCATCTAAGCTATAGCTGACTGGTTAATGAGTCGAAGTTGATCCTAGTGTACCACTTTTACTGGTAGAATCGATCAAATAATGCTTCTGTAGTGGTCTTGAGAAATGTCCATAGATGTTAGAAAATTTGCTAGTGGAATGAGCAGATCCAATCATTGCAGTGGTAAGATTTCTGAAACATGTTATCCTCTACTAACCCTACACATTTTGAAAAATGGTGTGGATATTGCAATCGCGTTGGCCTCCATCTGTACATCCATCAATCTCTTTCTTTCCATTCATCTGGCTAGCCTCCAAAACTGTATGGTGGAATTCATTCAAATTTGCTATGTGAGTTAGACATATGATTGGGCATTGCAAGATAACATTGACATTGACTCTGCCCCCAGTTAGGGTGGGGGAGGTGGGGGCAGGGTGGAGGTGGAGGAGAAAGTAAAATTTGGTGGAGTTCAACCAAATTTGGTAGATTAGTTACCAGTATAATTGCGTATTGCAAGACAAGGTTTATATTAGGCTCTGTCACCGTGGCGTGGTGGTGTGGTAGGGTGGGGGTGGCGGGGGCAAAATGGCAATGTTGGAGGAATTCAACCAAATGTAGTATATGCGGTACTGATATGTGGATTGTAAGCCCATGTTTACATTATGCTCTGGCCCCAAGATGGTAGTGGATAATGTCAAAGTTTATGAAAGCGTGAGTATTTACAATGGTGTGACATGGACTGCGTATTGTAGTTTAGTTTTTGATGCGTTTCTCTGTATGAAAACACGTCAAAAGTCGAAAGTCATTCCGATGGTAAAATTTCAAACATACCATTCGCTTAGCTTAGAACTGAACATTCACTGAGCACAATTTTCATTTTTTCTTGGCGGATCTTGGCCATTAAAGGGTTAACCTACAGTTGACTCAAGGAATGTCCATTTTCAGACCAAGACAATACTACTTTTGAAAATTTACCACTGAGATGACTGGCTCGATCACCAAGTCAGTCATTTCAGTGGTAAGTTTTCAAAATGTGACCACTCTTGGCCTGCTAATGGCCATTAAATGAGCAACAAGTTAGATTTTCTGGACAGATCATTCAAGGGTTAAAAACCAGCATCTTGGCATCCTGATCTCACTATGGAGGGATCTGATCTGTCACTCAAGTGTATTACATCATAATCAATTATGTCACATGTAGGCTGATGTCACAATCAAAATGTGCAATGAATAACATATCTAGCTCTGTGATGAACATTTAAAAGTGTATGAATTGTACACATTGATGGATTTACTGTTTAATAAACATTCTGTTGAATATTTTGAAACTAGTAGGCAACAACAGCACCCAGTCAAATTGGTTTCAAAATATTCAACAGCTTACCTGCATAGGTACCTTGTTATTGGGAAATCAGGGTTCGATCGATCCCAACACCACAAAGCGTGAGGGAGCTTAGCTAGATATTGGGTGGGGAATAGCTAGAAATGGGTGGTGGCATAGCTAGAAATGGGTATGGCATAGCTAGAAATCAATGGGGCATACCTTGAAATGGGCTGGACATAGCTAGAAATGAGTGGGGGCTTAGCTAGAAGTGGGTGGGCCATATATGGATGGGAGCCTAGCTAGAAATGGGGGTTTGGCCATAGGTAGAAATGGGTGGGTCTTAGCTAGAAATGATCCCTCTATTACAAGGTTAACATGACCAGCAGTACATTTACTCTGTATGTAGGCCTGCAGTGTGAAGTGTGGTCTGTCTGTAATGGTTTCTCTGTTCTTCAGGTGTGACACCATATTTTGAAATATCTGACCAAAGCGTGCTTGAGCAGGTGAAGGCGGGTTATAGACTGACACAACCTGCACATATCAGCTATTCATTGTGAGTCATGCACAAACACACACTCATGCATGTACACACGTACGTGCAAACACGTACACACTCATGCACGTACACACACTTGCATACACACGCACACACTCATGCACACGCGCAAACACATGCACGCACACACACACAGACACACAACACACACACACACACACACACACACACACACACACACACACTCATGCACATACACACGTACGCACACACTCATGCACATAAACATGTACGCACACACTCAGGCACATACATACGCACCCACGCGCAAACACAGACGCGCGCACGCACGCATGCACGCACACACACACGTACACACATGCACAAACACACATGCTCACACGCCGCACTTATGCAGACACTCATACACACAAAGCCACGCATGCACGCACACACACACATGTGTAAATCTAACATTTAGATTTCCACCCTTGGACAAATGCACATGCATACACATGTATACGCACATGCACACATGTATGCACATGCATCCTCATATACATACATACAGAGAAAAATCGAGTGAGCAAAGACTATTTTTTCAAATTTACCACTGGAATGACTGCAATGCTCCGTTATTGAGCCAGTAATTCCAGTGTTACATTTTCAAAAACAGTCTTCTCTTGTCCTGCAAATGTATCTCTCGCCATGACAGGGTTAACACGCATATTTAAATATTTACTCTCTTCTGTTACTCTCATGTAACTGTTTCAGATACCATTTGATGGCGCGCTGCTGGGAGGAGGAAGCTGAACAGCGCCCTCTATATGCAGAAATGCATGGCTTACTCATGCAGCTTCTTACGTCACCAGATGAACACATCTGTATCGATAAACTACCTGCGTGGGTAACCTCGACTGAGGCTGATGCTGATAAAACTCACGACGTAGCCATATTGTGAACCTGCGCAACACAGCACCGTGTTCTGGGGCCAAATCTTGGCTTTCTTTAGGATGCCGTCGCAGTTTTCTATACTTCATGGAACACCCTACACATCTTAAATCATTAGCTAGTAAATTAACATATTTTGGGATTTTTATTAGCAAAATATTGAAGGGATACTAACATGGCTAGTCTCGTCTCACAAGTTGTATTGTACTGACAGATTATATATTACATAGGTTCCATATGATTCATCTCCTGCCGACATGTAGGCTAGCAACAGCTCCCAGTCAAATTAATTTCAAAATATTCAACAGCTTACCTGCTGTATTGCTACATGAGGTTACTTTCCTGTAACTCTCTTAGCTGTACATTTTAGGATTTTATTAGCCAACCATGAGAATTATTCTCAAAATCGAATTGGCAAGTAGCTAGGTCTGTCCCTGATAGTTGTATAGGCAGGAGATTTATAAACGATCCCAAAAGAATTTGATTGTAATATCAAAATTTAACTCTTATATTTACTATACAATCTTGTTTATAGAGGAATCTAATCTGTTAGTCAACTATATTGCATCATATAGGTTGATGTCACAATCAATTAATGTCATGAATGACTTGTCTAAGTCATACACGCTTAATAGTCTTAAGTTGTACACATTGTATGTCTTTACTGTTTAATAACCATTCTGTTGAATATTTTGACACTAATTTGACTGGGTGCTGTTGATGCATATGGCAGCAACAGCAACCAGTCAAATTAATTTCAAAATATTCAAATAAAAGTTATTCTTGTGTAGTCTTCTGGAAATTGAGATTCAGGGAGTTCACGGTTCGATCGATCCCAACACTGGCAAAGCATGGGCGGAGCTTAGCTAGATATGGGTGGGGCACAGCTAAAACTGAATTCATCCAGTATTGGCCCCACCCCATCTATTTGTAGTGGGGATATTACGTTTTCATCCTGTACTTGCGTATATACGGATATCCATAAGTACATATCAAAAATATTGCCACTGCAACTCCTACAGTTTGAAAAAGAATTGGATTAAACTTGACATGATGATTGTACACCACCAAAGGATAAGCCTATTGTTAAATTCCTTTAAATCTGACATGCCTGACTGATTTTAGGGGCAGCAGCAGCCTTCAGCAAAATTGTTTCCAAAAGGTGTCTCCCTTGGAATGTGTGAAGAGTAAATTGATAAAGTACAAACACGTATAAACTTATGAGTAACCATGACAACTGAATATAATTATCTATACATATTATGGACCAATGAAATGTAAATATTGCAGGTAACTTTGTCTAAATCAACCGTTCACTATAAAGTTAGAGTATTATATTTATGTACTTGTAATTTGTATCAATTTTACCAATGGGAATAGCTGTAACATAATCATTGTAGTCAATTTGACCAATGAGAAAAGCTGTAACATGATCATTTTAGCCATGTTGACCAATGAGAATAACTGTAACATAATCATTGTACAAAGCCATGGTGACCAATGAGAATATCTGTAACATAATCATCGTAGCCATGTTGACCAATGAGAATGGCTGTAACATATTTATTGTAGCCATGTTGACCAAGAAGAATGGCTGTAACATAATCAATGTAGCCATGTTGACCAATGAAAATGGCTGTAACATAGCCATTGTAGCCGTGCTGACCCATGAGAATGGTTGTAACATAAACATTGTTGCCATGTTGATCAATGAGAGCGGCTGTAGCATAATCATTGTAGCCATGTTGACCAATGGGAATAGCTGTAGCATAATCATTGTAGCCATGTTGACCAATGGGAATAGATGTAGCATAATCATGCTAGCCATGTTGACCAATGAGATGGCTGTAACATAATCATGGTAGCCATATTGTTTACATGTTGTGTGGTACTATTGTATAGGTTAACCCTTTATATTGTGAATTGCCAGAATTTCAATTTCAGGGTCATTATAGCCAAAAGCTGTTGAATATTTTGAAAGTAATTTGGCAAAAACCTGTCGCTGCCATAATTAGGGTCAAAATATTTAACAGAATATGTCTTAAATTGTAAATGATTTTTCAAGCTCATTATTTTGGGTTCAAAAGTTTTAAATATCGTAATCTCATCATTTTTAAAACCCAAGAATTCCAGTTTGAAATTTTACAAGCAATTTTTCTGAACATGCTGAATGTCCCTGTTATCTAATACAGCAACCAATTTCAGTAAAACTGTTTGCCGAATAATCATATGAAAATTGTTACTAAGGATTTATTCGTCAAAGCTTGTCAAGAAAGGCTTTCCAGACAGAATGTTCATTTACTAACCAAGATTTTTGAAAAATTACCACTGGAATGACTATCTCAGTTACTGAACCAGTCATTCCATTGATAAGCTTTCAAAAATATTATCTTAGTCAGTAAATTAATATTTCTCTGGTGGACTGTGAATTCATTTAAGACCAGCGTGACAATCGACATGCTGAAATACTGACTCTCAAATATTTTCCGAAAATTCATTTGATAGAAAATGTCAATTTACAGGCCAATAGAAGACTATTTTTCAAAATTTACCACTGGAATTACTGGCTCAGTTATCGAGCCAGTCGTTCCAGTGGAAATTTTCAAACAGTTTTCTAACGGTCGGCAAATGAGTATCTATTTAGCTGTTTTAGTCTTTTCTATTGTCAAATGGTTAACAGCATTCCTACTTGGTTGCCATGACATTCAGACACTCGGCTGTCAATCATCCTTGAAATGGTTAACCCTTTCAAAGACAACTCCCTGAAAGAATACATTTTTTACAATTTACAACATCATGTTGAATATTTTGAAATTAATACAGCTGCAATGGCTTACAGCCAAATTTATTTCAAAATATTCAACAGATTTCCTGTTTGTTTGTCCTGAGATTGAGATATTGGGGAATTTATTGGTGAAAGGGTTAACGGATGGTATGAGTCTCATGTTTATATGTCATATAGAATGAAATGTGCTCTTATTTTGAGATTATTTTTCTGTTTGAAAATTAGTCTTAATTTTAATTAATTATTATTATTATTATTATTATTATTGTTATTATTATTATCTGATATTTTGTTGTTAAATATTGTTATATCAATGTGCTAGTGCAATTATTGTCTAAATATAAATTTTTTATTTATTTAATTTTAGAAATTAAGTGCTCAGAATTTTTTTACGATAACATTTTTTAGTAACTTACTGATTTATTAGATAAAAATATTAACTAGTTATCATCTCACAATGAAATCTCGTTAGATAGTTAACACGGAATTTCAAGACTACTATGCAGGAAATCTGTTGAATATTTTGAAATTTATTTGACTGGGTGCTGTTGCTGCCATAGGCTCCCAGTCAAAATAGTTTCAAAATATTCAACAGACTGTTTCTTACATCATCTCTGGTCTGTAAACGTTAAGGATTTACATTACGTTTTGTGTCCATTCATATGTAGCTAACTATCTAGGTATGGTGTAGGTACACATACAGGTATATCATGTGACGTATGGCCTTACACACTATGGCTTGTATCTTTGAGATTGGTCAAGATAATTGAAATTGGTTATCAAGCCAGTCATTCCAAAGGTAAATTTACAAAAAAGGGTGTTCATGAAGATAAGGCATATATTGATGAAGTATTTCTATGCATAAGTAAGCCTGAATGACACATGTGGCTGGCTAAGGGGAGAATGGTGTGACTGGCATTGTTAAAGTATTGGCCAGCCTCATCCTGTACAGGCTGGAGTGGGCCGCTATAGGGATGAGTGGGTTAGGGTATGGGTCAGCCTCATCTTGTACATTCTGGAGTGGGCCGCTATAGGGATGAACGTCCTGTACAGTCTGGAGTGGGCCGCTATATGGATGAGTGGGTTAAAGTGTGGGCCAGCCTCATCCTGTTCAGTCTGGAGTGGGCCGCTGTAGGTATGAGCGTCCTGTACAGTCTGTAGTGGGCCGCTGTAGGGATGAACGTCCTGTACAGTCGAGTGGGCTGCTGTAGGGATGAACGTCCTGTACAGTCTGGAGTGGGCCGCTGTAGGGATGAACGTCCTGTACAGTCTGGAGCGGGCCGCTGTAGGGATGAACGTCCTGTACAGTCTGGAGTGGGCCGCTGTATGGATGAACGTCCTGTACAGTCTGGAGGTGGCCACTGTAGGGATGAACGTCCGGTACAGTCTGGAGTGGGCTGCTGTAGGGATGAACGTCCTGTACAGTCTGGAGTGGGCCGCTGTAGGGATGAATGTCCTGTACAGTCTGGAGTTGGCCGCTGTAGGGATGAACGTCCTGTACAGTCTGGAGTGGGCCGTTGTAGGGATGAACGTCCTGTACAGTCTGGAGTGGGCCGCTGTAGGGATGAATGTCCTGTACAGTCTGGAATGGGCCGCTGTAGGGATGAACTGGTTAAAGATGTATTATAGTATATCTTCTATAGGATTGTCTCTGATATTTTGAAATCCACTTAAACCTTTCGCCGATAAATCCTGGAAAAAGTATATTCTTTACAATATAAACCTTATTCTATTGGATATTTTGAAAGTAATTTGACTGGAAGCTGTTGCTGCCTTAGTCAAATTAATTTCAAAATATTAAACAGTGATCCTTAGAAATAAGATCTATGGAATTCATCTGTGAAAGGTTATTGTATTTGTGATTGATCTGTATATTGTTACATACATTATTATGATGCATACATGTAGATCATAGTATTTACCGTAACCGTGTGACTGGTGAGTTATTGCAGACGACATAATCCAAGTGTTATATCTCTGAATCTGCTGAATATTTTGAAAACAATTTTACTGAAAGTTGTTGGTGGCTTAGTCAAATCGTTTTCAAAATATTCACCATATCCAGAGTTATTGCCCAATCAATTTATTGTCCGGTGGCTTGCAGCAGCGAGACAGTTAATTATTTATTGTCATCACGCCTGCACCACCAGCCATCAGTGATTGAAAGGATAGAGAGAATGTATGTGCATGCCTGGGTGTGTGCGTGCGTGTGCATGTTTTTAAGCCTACCATTGGATTTACAACATAATTATCTATGCTATGTGTTTTATTTGGAACGCTTCACGAGTAACTGTGTTATACTATATACACATATATATTAATGACCAGATGAATGCAATATTTTATCTATAGATATACATGTATATATTAAATACATAATAGTTTTATCATCACTAGTAAAACGCTGTATAAATATGATTATTCTATTAACATAATATTGATAACATGTAATATTTAAAATGCAGAATTGTGCGAGCTCGAACTAGTAAGATATTTTTTGTAGTAACTAGTTTTCCTGTTCTTACTCCATGAGGCTGTTGCAAAACACATTTTGCAACAACATTTTGAGAATGGAGACAATGCATTCTGTCAGTATCTGTAACTGCTCATTGCTTTATTATAACCCCTGCTGTACGTATAATGTTTTTGTCCCATCTGTACATCCTGAAAATATTATCCCTGCAACTCCTACAGTTTTGAGATAATTGTTTTAAAGTTGACAGGATAATTGTACACCACCCAAAGATGTGCTTAATGTTAAGATTCTTTTCATCATCCTGTCCATCCATAGGTACCTTGGTCTGTACATACGTCCCGAAAATCTGATGTATGCATGCTGCGGGCGGTATTGTTAAATCCCTCTTATCTAGCACATTCAAAATGCTATTTATATCAATAGACCTTTCCACTTTATCAATCCATCCTATGACGTCATAATCAACTATGCAATGTGTAGAATGACATCATAATGAATGAGATCATGATAAGTACGTCACGAGTGCATATTTGAAGCCGGGCTATGCGTTGTTGTACGAATTGTATGTCTACTATTTAATAAATATTCTGTTGAATATCTTGAAACTAATTTGACTGGGCGCTGTTGCTGCCATTCTAGTGGTAAATTTGCAAAAATATGATTCTCTTGGTCTGCAAATGGACGTTGCTCAAGACCACGGCTAAATAGTTAATGGTCAAGAATGTCCAAACCTTCGCTCAGTCTATGTCCATTTGCAAGCCAAGAGAGGACTATCTCTAAGTTTACCACTCCTGCAATGGCTCGCTCCTTTATCCATTGAGATATTTTCAAAAATAGTTTTCTCATGGCCTGCAAATGAACCTTTCCATTTTTAGCTATGCCGTGTTGGGATTGATCGATCCCCGAATGCCCTAGCTATCAATTTCCTGAAAACTATGCAGGGAAGCTGTTGAATATTTTGTAACTAATTTGACTGGGTGCTGTTGCAGCAACAGCGCCCAGTCAAATCAGTTTCAAAATATTCAACAGAATATTTATTAAATAGTAAAGGCATACAATTTGTACAACGACGATAGACCGTCTTCAAATATGCGTTCGTGACATACTTATTGACATCTTTCATGACGTCATCCATTATGATGTCATTCTACAGATCACATAGATGATTATGACGTCATATGATGGCCGCATACTCTGGAAAGGTGAATTGACCTTCTCAAAGCCACTGCATAAGCCAGTCTGAATGTTGATGTGTTCTATTCATGTTGTATAAACACCAGTCATCAGAATTACACCTTTTCATTCGAGGAGCCAGATTTAAGTTAAACCAAACAAGGAATCTGCTGAAAATTTTGAAATCATTTTTGACAGTCACGACAAGTTTGTGTCTCATTGTTTTACAGATAATCAGAATGTAAAGGATTATATAACGGATAACTTGTACAGCTCTTGTTGTTGTTATAGAGAATTATTACGTTGTATTTATTTGCTTACTAAAATATGTATGCTTCAATTGCATTAATCAGCATTGCAATATTCACCTGATTGATAGCTAGCATATGAAAATTCACTATTCATCTTCTTAATCGTTAATATTCTTAGTAAATATCCATTTGCATGACAATAGAAGCCTATTTTTCAAAATTTACCACTAAAATGATGGTTCAATAACCGACATGCAAATAGATATTTTTTGAGAAAGTCTTCGTGACCAAATTCAATCAGTCACTCTTTAACACTCATGCCAGCCAAAAACTGATTCTGCAGTGGTCTTGTGAAATGGCCATTTGCGGACCAAGAGAAGAGTTGTTTGTAAATTTACCACTGGAATGACTGGCTCAATAACCGAATTAAAATGAGATAAAGCGCTTATGTTGGTGAGCCGCTGGCTCGTTTGCCCTTGGAGACACTGTGCTAACGGGAGTTTGTTATCAAACAGGTACGGATCAGACCTAAAGTACAATACTTAGTTCCTATCGTGCAATGATAATATATAGTATTCAGAGTTCCGAGTCCAGAATATATTATCCGAGTACTCGCTCAAATTAAAAACAATCTTTTGCGTTTGGGGGCGAATCGCGTCATTTATATCTTTTCTGGACGCCATTTCATGTCAAATTCAGGATTAATTTTAATGTCATAAATGATATTTGTTAATGGATACGCAATATTTAGGCATTCCAATTTAATAATTTCGCTTCTGCGATGATGTTTTGAGGTATACATTAAACATAGTCGTAAGGTGGCGAGAATTTGTACCGTGCGAAAATTAGTTTAATTTCCGTGCTATCATTTTTTTTACGGAACTTCACAAAAAAAATTTGCTCAAAGACTACTCAATTATAGGACGCACCCGCTTCCTAGAACATATAATATCACGAAAAACTGCGTCCTTTAGTCAAATTTTTACGGTAACCCTTTGCGACTGAGCTCGAGTGCTCAGTCGACTATAGTTAACTAGCGATTTCGAGTTTCGTGTCTAACTAACTATATCTACCTATGGTTCGGCAGTTGAATTTGACCTATTAAAGACTATTCTTGAAATTTTATCACTGAAATGACTGGCTCGGTAACCGGCTCGGTAACCGAGCCAGTCATTTCAGTGGTAAATTTTCAAAAATAGGCTTCGCTTGGCCTGCAAATTGACATTAGATAAGGAAATATTTTGATTGTTTTTACCTAATTTTGTCAGTAAAGTGTTAATCTGCTTAGATGTTGCAAGGGAGATAAGTCATGTGCTGTATAAATAGTTATGGAAATGTCATTTTGACAAATTTCTACCAATGTTACTGGCTCTTTACTGAGGAGCAGCAGAGATAACTCTTTAACTGAGCCAGTTATTTTAGTGGAAAGAATTTCAAAAATACATTTCAAATTACCTGGTTATTTCATGTGAACAAGAGTTATCCCCGTTACTTGTCTCATATCACTAATCTACTCAGTTATATCGGTCTGTGTTAACCCTTTAGCATTCGAGCCAGTGGTATTGAGAAATGTCCATTGGCAGACCAAGAGACGACTATTTTTGAAAATCTATCACAGGAATGACAGGCTCGATAACAGAGCCAGTCATTCCAGTGATACATTTTCAAAAGTCTTCTCTTAGTCTGCAAGGGGAACGTTTCTTTTGAGAAAATTTGAATTTTCCTGAATAAATTTGAGTGTTAAAGTGTCGTTTTTCTGCTTGTGTACCTGTTCAGTGCTATATTGTCATTGTGGAATTTTGCTTTGACATTTTAAATTGATTTTACTGAATAAAAGCTTTTTTCTATTGTGTAATACAAATGTTTTGTGGTAGTTACCCTTGCCCATGTGCTCTCATATAAGGCGAAAATGGTGTTGCATTCATGACTTTCAGTGTCTACCTGTCTGTCTGTCCATCCATCTTAACCCTTAACAATCTGGTGTTAAAATTTTAAATCCTCAAATTAAATTAAAATTCTGGATCCATCAACTACATTGAATAGACCCAATAGGCATCAATCACGCAGATTGGTGACCCTTCTCTACCTCTGGTAGTAAAACATTTAAATTACAAGATGAACTGGTGTTAATTTTTCAACAAATTTGGTGGGCGATGGTGCTGTCGTAGACAGCAACATCGTCCACCAAAATTGTTGGAAAATGTACACCAGTTTCTTTGATATTGACATGGTTAAAAAGGTGGAATAGTGACATCAGAGTGGTACGGGTTAAAAATTGTTGATCCAATTTGACTCAAACTATTCAACAGCTTACCTGTATAGTCATTCATTCATCCATCCACCATCCATCCATTCATCCCACCATGCATCCATCCGCCATCTATCCAACATCCATCCATTCATCTATCTGTCCACCTGTCTGTCAATCTCTCGGTCTGTTAGTCCATCCACTCATCCATATGTCCATCCTTTCTTCTGTTCCTCCATCCTGTCCTATCTGTCTATCTATCTATCTATCTATCATCTATCTATCTATCTATCTATCTATCTATCTATCATCCACCAATCTTTTTTTATCTCCTTCATGAAGTGAAATGGTATTTTGGGAGAGGCGGGAAAAATGTCGGCGTTGCGGTCCGCTCTAGTTAAGCTTTATTAAAATGGCATTTACACCACCAAGGGCTTATCTGATTTAAATAAAACTTCACAGATCGGTTCTAAATGATGCTTAGGACAAGTCCACATCAAAATTATATTGATTTCTGAGATTTTCTATACTTTTTCATGTTTGAATGAGAATATTTTCTAGGTCCAGGTTACGGTTTTTACTGCAATTAATATTTTTTCAAACAACATTTACATCAACAAGGGGTTGTCTGATTTGAAGTAAACTTCACAGATTTGTTCTAAACGATGCTTAGGTCTAGTCCACGTCCCCTAGAAATAGTTTTTCAAAGTTTTTCCAAACTTTTACAGCGTTTTAACTGTGATTATTTTAGGGCTGATTTACGCCCAAGTTATATGTATTATGCTGTGTTTGCGCAACTAGTCTAGTGAAGAAGAGTTTAACAGTGATGATTAATGTGAAGAAAATTGGTCATATTGATTTCTTTAGTCACCCCACAACCAACCAAAAAAAACACAAAAATGTTGCCTAAAATTGAAACTATCTTAAATTTTTCTAATAGCAAATGACAATTTGCTTTTGGTTGTTAAAATACTTGATTGACACCACTAATGGTCAACATGAGAGTATTGCTTGTGCCAATAACCAATATAGCAAAACAACTGTAACTTCTGCCAATAAGTAATGTTACACTATATACAGCTATATATATATATATAATTTATGCGTGTCTATTGATTCTGCCAACCGTATTGTGCTTCTAGTCCTATAGGCCATAGTCAATATTCTTGTAACAGCTGGCTATAATTTATAGTGTGGAGATTCTTCACCGGGAGTACATACCAACTTTTTTCACTCATTCTATATGTCCAGTGTATGCTTAGGACAAATCCACGGGGTGATTCCCGGACACCTTTGGACATTTTGAGAAAATGGATTTTAATTTTCCAAGTTATAATATGCCACTTTCTTCATCGATGCGAAATTCTCCCGTTTCATCAGTACCCTATGCATATGAAATGAAAGCTTGCGATGAGTGGATGACAACTATCATTATGCGTCATCCATATCATATCTTGGGCAGATTTTATATGCGATTCAGAAAGCATGTGTTTCGTGAATCTTGTATATACAGTGTTCGTTAGAGACCAGTTTATTGAGCATCTATAGATAGCTTGATTCTACTCAGATTCAAGACTTAGATAACTTGTTGTGTTATAATGTTTATGATGGAACTTACTTGTTACTTGTCCTGTAGATACCGCCTCTCCACTTCTAGGCGAACTTCAGCCAGGTCTGGTCTGAAGTATAGGTTGGATGAGTAACTAACATTTTCAGTAATGGTTGCTGCACGGCTTGAACAGGTCTAGAGGAGTATAGGCACTGTGTCTTATGCCAAGTTTCTCATTAATCAGTCTAGAAACTCCACCAAGCCACTTGATTTCCGAAGTGATCCCTGTATACATGCTATTAAATAGTCCCCATCGCTTCCCCACCACACCTTGAGTTCAGCATACTCTTGTGGCAGACAATGTCGAAGGCTTTAGATGCATCTAAGAAAGGTGTATATGAAAACTTCATATTCTATGTTCTGCAATGGATTCTGTGACCCAGAATACTGCAGTCAATAGTGAAACCGAACTGTTGTTTGCTTTGGAGTGGATCGGTGAAAGCTCTTGTGGGCTTGAGCAGTTCCTTCTCTAGAATCTCTCCAAGCAATGATGTGACTGTAATACACGTGTAGCTATCTGGAGTATTGGCAGGTTTGTCCTTTAATATTGGCCTATCACATATTTTGACTTCGCGGAATATAATGTAGATCAAATAAGTGACTAAGCAAATAATTTCCTTCAGCATTCAGTCCATCTGGGTCGGCTGCCTTCCGCTTTCTCATTGAGGTGATATGCCTTTCAGTTTCTTGTTCAGAGATATCAGGAAACCATGATGTCCAGCTGACAAGCTGCTGACTAACGAGCGGACCATCGTTGCACAGTTCAATGCTTCCTGGTTGAAACTGGAGTGGTGTTTGAATGTTGTACGGTCCTAAAAGAAGTCTGCTCGCCTGTAATTTCTGAATTGCCTAACGAGGAGGGCCTGAAAACAGCTGTAGTGGCCTTTGTGACATGAATTCCAAAAGGCTGTTCAGTGGCGGATCCAGAGTGTGCACTCGGGGACAGGCTTGGGTACAAGTACAGGTTATTGTATTTAAATGCAAATGCAAATGTTTGCAACTTATTCAAATGCAAGTGCATTTACAAATGCATTTGAATATGTGGACAAACCTCTGGTACTGAAATTCTTGAACATGCATCTGTCAACTATGTGTCTGCTGGGAGTGACTATCTTTGGGAAAACATTTTGTAACATAATCATGTATTGGTTTTTAATGTATGCGAAATGATTTTAGTTTTTTTAATAATCACTGTCGGAAATTAAAATAATCCATTTCTTTTAGATTTACAAATTATTTAAGCAGGATAAACAGTATGTGTACTATAGAATATCATATTATTAACACAGGAATGGCCAAACTGACCAAACACAGCTTCTGTATTGATCTTAAAGAATGTCAATTTTCAGACCAAGAAAAGAATATTTTTGAACTTTTACCACTGGAATGACTGGCTTGCTTATCAAACTAGTCATTGCAGTGTAAAATTTTCAAAAATATTCTATTTGTCTGCAAATGGAACTTTTCTATGAAAGAAATAATACTTATTTCACCTTTAAGCGGTAACCATTAGAGAATTTAACTTTCAGATTTCTGTTGACTATTTTGAAAGTAATTTCACTGATCGCTATTGTGTCCATGGAAACAACATGTGCCAGTCAAATTACTTTCAAAATAATTATCAAATATAATGTTGAATAACTGGAAAGTAATTTGATCGATAGCTGCTGTGCCTTTGGCAGCAACAGTTTCCAGTAAAATTACATTCAAAATAAAGCTGTAGGAAAAGGCTTCCAGTCAAATTTGTTTCAAAATATTCACCAGCTTGTTCAATACCTGAATTAAGATTCTCGCATTTCAGGATTCAAATGTTTAAATGTTAATTCCTATGGCTGAGATAAGACATGACTGAGTATGTGTGTATAGTTAGACTGAATGACAAGTGCTTCTAATCAAAATGGATGAACAGTAAATTAACCCATGTCATGCAGAATTATCAGCATCTATTATTTATTGATCTTGGTAAATGTCTATTTTCATTTCAAGACGATAATCTTTGAAGATTTACCACTGGAATGACTGACTCGATTAGCAAGGTAGTCATAAATTTTCAAAAATTGTCTTCTCTTGTAATGCAAATTGACATTCAATAGGCCAATCTTGACACATTAAGGATTAAGAGATTTCTGAATGAATGGAGTTAACAACACAATACCCTATTCATAGATTGAGCAACCAGAGCTATATTACTAAGCTCATGCTAATGACTTTGAAAGGATCTTGACAAAAAGATATAGCAAGTACTTGTTGAACAGATTGTACAGTCAAAAGTGCTCTAGTGACCACCTGTATTTTGGGGCCACAAGATTGCGGTTCTTTAAAACAGATGATTGTATAAATATTATTAATTTTCCTGAAAATCAACATATTGATTAACGCAGCAACAACATTTAGTCCAATTGTTTTATTAACCCTTTTATGCCAAAACCGGAAAGACCAGCCTTTGCCGTGGTCTTTACAAATGCCCATTTGCAGACCTCAAGAAGAGGATCACTGAGCCAATGCTTTCAGTGGTTTTGTATGTACGGGTTAAAGGGTCAATACATGAGACAAGAGAATGGAGGCACCCATTCCTTACTATCTAGAAGGTGATCATATTTATTGTACCCTTAGTGATACGTTGCTGTAGATTTTCTCAGACAAATTAACTAAAATGTGTTGGCTTGCTAAGATCTCAACTGATTTAAGCTAGACAAAGATACATGATTTTGCATATATATAATATAGTGTTAATAAATCACAGGGAATTAAATTTCTAATTTCTATCAACAGAAATGCCATTTCTATGATTTAACCAATAATTTGGTTGAATATTTTGAAATTAATTTGACTGGGTACTGTGACTGCTATTTACAGCAGCAGCAGCAGCTAGGCTCCATCCTATCTTGAAAAAAAAATGCAAAATGAAAAAAATAAACATTTGAAAAAACCCTCAAATGCATTTGAAAAAACCCTCAAATGCATTTGAAAACTCAAATGCAAATGCAACCCTTTTTATACAAATGCAAATGCAAATGCAAATACATGAGATTCAAATGCAATTGCAAGTGCAAATGCGTCAGAAATTTCATAATTGCATTTAAATGCAAATGCAAGTGCAAATGCATTCAAATGCAAATGCATTTGCACTTTTACCCAAGCCTGTGGGGGGGGGGGGCACGTCCACCCCCCACCCTGGCAGGACTGTCAATTTTCTTTTTGACTTACCTGCTGGTGGCGGAATGAGCCCATTTTCAAGAGTTAACTCCCTTGAAATCTTGGGTGTGCCCCCCACCCCCACCCCCACACCCGCCCTGGATCCGCCCTTGATGTTTTGTAATTGATTTCGCGAGTCAGCAGTTATCTGGCGCTGTGCACGACAAAGATTCTGTTTTGCTGCCTTGCTAGTGATGGTTAGTTTATATAGTTTGTGACTTGGCCGACCAGCCTTCTTCCATGGTAAATTGGCTGCTTTCACTTTTGCCACAAATGGCTTCAGTGTGGATGTCCATCTTAACCTTGCTCGGCATCTAGGGGCTCGTCGGGACTTAGGGTCCCATTGAATTGCAACTTTACGCAGGACTCTTGATATCTCTAAGCAGCAGTTCAGTGTTTGCCTCAAGTGTAACATTTCTCAATATTTTCTGCAGCTTAATACCAGTCAGGTGTCTATACCTCTTCATATCCATTTTTGTCCAGTTTATCTTTTGGAAGAGTTCTCTAGTTTTCTGTTTACCTTTCCCAGGGGAAACTGTTAGGTTCCGTGTGGCAACTGTTGAATCACGCGAGCTCTGGTTTAGATGCTCGCATGATGCAATAGTTTCCACACTGAGCCTAATAAATTACTAGGATAAATAATAGCCCTTTCCACTTCTCCATCAATCATATGACGTCATAATTAACTACACGACGTGTGGAATGACATAATCAATGACGTCATGTATGATGTAGATAAGTACGTCACAAACACATAGTTGAAGATGGACTCTGCGTTGTTGTATCCCGCCAACCCCTCACGTAAACCCAGAAATCTCCATTCAACACCCACAAACCACACCAACTACGTCACCACATCCATCCCCACCCATCTACTTCACAACATCATTAACTCACCTCACAGCAGACAACACCATCTCATCTCTCCCTACCTCACCTTCCTTGTGATATCCCATCTCATCTCATGCCACCTTGCATCATCTCATCCCACCTTATCCGAACTTACCGTATTCTATCTCACTCTATTCCATCACCTCATCATAAGTCATCATTTTATCCCACCACGTCCTGTCCACATCATACATCATCCCTTCTCCTCCAGCCTCAAGACATCCAGTCCCATTCACATTATCACACTTCAGCTTGCCTCAACTTTATATATCCACGCATTTCATGCTATTCCATATCACTCCATCCCATCTCATAATCTCGGCATCATCATCTCACGTTATCCTACCACATCCCATTCCACAACCACATCTCATTCCACATCACATCACTTTATCCCATACAACTCAATCCAATCTCTTCTTGTCCGATTTTTTCTCATCTTATCCCAAGATGTCCAACATCTCACTCTATCCTACCTCGTCTCAACCAATCTCATCTCATCCCATCCCACCCTGTCTGATGCTTTACCTCAGGACCCTTCCTCATATCACCCACTTACCATCTCCTCTCATCGGCACCATCTCTGCCTTCCTATTTCTTCACCCAACATCACCTCACTGGTGTTGGTATGGGAGATATGTATTCTAATCACAAAAGCGAATCATACCGTCACATTACCATATCTTACCTCCCCATTACTCTCCATTATTAACTGCACAGAACCTCATCTCTCTCTCACAGCTCAAACTCCACTCACCCACCCACGACTACCAGCTATGGCACACCACACCAGTCACCACATCACTATAACTCACCTTTCCTCATCTGGCATAGACTACATCATCTCAGCTCTCCATACATTACTTCCTTAATTATCCTCATCTCTTTTCACATCTCCCCCATTTCAGCTCATCTCATCTCACCTCCTCGAATCCAACCGCATCCCATTTCACTCTATTCTGTCACCGCATCATACCTTTCATATGACATTCTCTCGCATCCCATTCTATCCACATCCAAAATCATCTCATCTGACCCCTCTAGAATCCCATCCCATCCTCATCACCCCCACTCTGCTTAACCTCAAGTTTATATCACAGCCCATTCCATATCACCCGTCCATCTCATCATGTGCAATCTCTTTGCAGCTGACCGCATCTCATGCCATCCCATTTTATTTCATCCATATGCTGTCCCACATCATCTCGTTCCACATCACATCGCCCTATCCAATCCAATACCGTTTTGTCTAATTTATACACATCTCATCCCACCCCTTCCATATCTCAATTCATCCTCAGGCATCCCATCATATCCTACATCCTCTCAAACCACCTCCTCACATCTCATTACCACCCTCATACAGCCCTTCCTATCTCAACTCAACATCACTGCCCATATCACCCACCCACCACCACCTCACTTCACCACTGTCGCCCCCTACCATCACCTCACCATCCGTCACCTCACTGGTGTGTGAGAGATATGCATCCGAATCACTCGAGCACAGCTTACCATCACATTACTATATGTTGCCCGTTCCTTTCCATTATATATCCACTTTACACCAGCTCATCTCTCCTCAACATCAAACGTCCATACACACCCCAACCACTAACAACATCATCCCGATCAACCGCACTCTCCCTCCCACGACATACCACACCAACAATGCCACTACATACATGCCATCCAATCCCATCCCACTCTCACCCATACCAGTAATTACACATTATATCAGTGTCAGCGTGTAACGAGGCATGTAGTTTACAGATATACCATTGGATATACCATTGGATATACCCGATTCACAAGAGGACATTTTGTTACTTTTCTAATGTCTTAGAATAAAGTAACATGGTGGTAGCCATTAAAAAAATAGGTAGGTTAGAAATGACTACGATTTTACTATTTTACCATAACCTACGCTCTGCCGTGTCTTCTCGATCTTAAAAATTTGAAACGATGGACATGCATTTTCATTGGCCCTCCCAAGTCAGGTAATTACGAGTGGACGTGGCCTAATTGGTTATATATGGAATGTCCAAAGGGGCATGTTTTAATAGGCGCATTTTGTATAGGGTGTCTACTAGAACACGCTCCATACGGGAACCCCATATATAATTAATGCAGCAACAGCTTCTAGTCAAATTAATTTCAAAATATTCAACAGAGTAAGTTTTATATCATAAAGAATTTACTTTTTCAGGGATTTGTCGGTGAAAGGGCTAATTAATAGACACGCAATCTCTGAATGTCCTCTCAGCGTGATTTACGAATATGACCATCAACGGAACTTAGCTGGCTATGAATCTTATATTATTTTCTAACATTTGTTGTCAGAACTTGTCATTTGTGTTTTTCTACAATTTAGCCAGTAAAGGCCCTTGCCTCTAAATGTTATTTTCTGTTAGGAGTAATTTCTCGCATACAATAGCATATTAAAAAGGTTCGTGAACCAGTTCATAGTTCAGACATCTGTATCGTGAACCGGTTCGGTTCGTGAAAATCCCCACGGACCTCAGCCCTAGTGTGTGGTGTACCTTATATGGCTCTAGTTATTCAAACACTGAAAGAAATCCCACAACACTTTTAACCCGCTATCTCATAAATATTGAGATGTCTCATTTTCAATTTAACTGCAGGCTATATATGTTGGAAAGCTGTTGAATATTTTGAAAGTAATTTGGCTGGGAGCTGTTGTTGCCCATGACAGCAGCACGCACGCACGCACGCACGCACGCACGCACGCACGCACGCACGCACGCACGCACGCACGCACGCACGCACGCACGCACGCACGCACGCACGCACGCACGCACGCACGCACGCACGCACGCACGCACGCACGCACGCACGCACGCACGCACACCTCAAATTATTTCAAGATATTCACCAAATATGTCTTCCATCATACAGAAAGTGCCGTTTCTAGTCTGCTAGAATTAAAGGGTTAGGCCTCTACTTGTCTCCATTGTAAAAGAAAATCAAAACTTGCTTTCCTATATAATTTCATACACAATTTGCATCGACTGTTGAAACAACATTCCATTATGACTATATTAATTTCATTTCATTAAAGGATAACTAATCCCATCTCTTGATAGCTATTCAGGCGATCTAACACGCCGGTCATAAACTATCCAGGTAATTTTATTCAGGATTTAGTAGTTAAATGTTGGTACATTTCTACACCCTATGATGGCTGTCATGATTTACTTTTCAACCAATCAGAAAACCCCTAGTGTGTCTGCCTCTGTATATACGCTCAGTCATAGAGGCGCCAGCTATAGTTTGGCAATGTGGTATAAAAGCAATCCTACAGGGAAGCTGTTGAATATTTTGAAACCAATTTGTTTGGAAGTTGTTGCTGCCTATGGCAGCAACAACTTCCAGTCAAATTAGTTTCAAAATATTCAATTGGTTGAGCATTACATAATAAAGCATGTGATGCATTGGAGCTTACATGACATCGCACACAAAAGCTTGAGGAGACAAAATGGTGTCGGTCACTGTTCAACATTTACTCGATATTACAAAACAGATAATTGCGATACAGATCAGGGAATGTGACAGGATATGAATGACATGGAATCTTTAAAACCATATTCTATCCGTTCAATACAACATTTGAGATAAGATTAGCATATATGTCATTAACACATGGCTGTTTACATTCACCACAGGGAGATAACTCATCATAATAATAGATTTAATAACTCTTTATAACTTATTGTATCTAACCCTAACCCGGTCCACTAACTCATTTCATTATAAATTCTCTAGGCCCATCGAAACTTTATGAAACTTTATGAAAAGGAATTGGTAATTGAAACTAATCCCTTTTGTATTTATGGGGAAGTCTTGCCTTCTGTGTGCTTCTCTGAATGTCAGTAGACTGCACTTTTTGGGCACAATCTTGCCAAGCATGAGTAGGACGCTAACTGCACAGTGCCCATTTCAGCTGCACGATGACCGTTTTGGGGTAGGAAAATCTAGCTTTTCTGGTATTTATGTATATTTATTAGAATACCCGTAGCAATTTTAGTAGTATATTATAGGCGTAATAGGGGCCTTACCGCCTATAGCTTTTAAACCCCAACTGAGAGGCATTCGAAACTCGACCGACAATACGGTACGAAACCATAAACAAGTTATAGACGCTTTGCTATTCAAATTCGATATTGGTTTAATTAATGTTTATTTCGCTTACTAGCTGAGAAAGATTCTGTTGATTATCTAAAGCCAATTTAACTGAGTTTCTGATGCTTATAACTGAGCCTATAATTGAGTATCAGTAACGACTGTCAGTCAGATTGTTATTAATATAATCCGGCTATTATATCTTATTATCTCAAAGCCATGTTTCTGAACATTCAGTCTGACACAAACTGAGTCACGGATATGCGTTTCTGTTACACCAACGGTTATAAAATCATTGAGCGAACGCTTTCGCCTCTAAATATTTCACAAACGATATTCATCTTCCATTGCACGTGAAATTTGACAATGCCGTTTGAACATAGCGTGAATGAAATTGTCGCTGCTACTGTATTAACTTCAGTGTAAATATTGACTAGTCTGTAGAATTTGATTGATGACAATTGCAATATCTGGCCACTAGTAGGATGAGGTTAACTTTACTTTGTAGTCTATTATTATTATTATTATTTATACCGCCAGTAGGCTTACTTACTCTCAGTTCACGCACTCACCTGTACCCGCACTTTAACTAAAGAAAGATGTTTGCGTTTTCTGTATGTCTCGTGACGGTCGTCATATTTGTGACTGGAGCTTTATCTATGCACCCGAATTGGCTGGACTTAAAAGGTAAGAGTAAGACACTGAGAACGGTGGTTCGTGGGCCGGTGTACTGGGCCAAATTGTCCCAGTAGCCCACGTTATCGTGGTGTGTGAACTATTTATTCGTCGCCTATCTGGCGGCTATTGTTTGATAACGAGGCCTACTGATTTGATTAGAATTTGATGTGTTGCGAACGAGTTCGATTTGTTGTGATGTAGACAGCGTAGGGCGTGCGGGTGTTATGGCCGCAACATCTCCCAGTACAATTATATTCAAAATATTTAACAGAATGTTTATTAAATTAAATAAATTTAAAAGACACAAATTAACACAGTTACTTTGCTATCGGGCCTTTGCCAATGTTGTGATGGAGATACGTATTTTGAATGCGACGTCAGCCAACGATGTGACGTAATTTTATCATGACGTAAAATACATCGCATCTCTCCATTGACTTACAGACTGATCGACTGACAAACTGGCATATACAAGTCCACTTATACTAATTTCGAGTCCCAACTATAACCAGACATGGTTTTGAAAATTGGTGTGTAGTGGGTGGGGGTATCGTTACGACCCTCTCGCCCTCCCCATGCGATGTTACACCAGGATTGTTATAGCCTATTGATGATGGTGAATGACTGCGTTCTGCGCCTGGAGCTAGAGGACACTTCACTCAGATGCAATCAGATTTCATCTCCATTGTCACATTGTATTATCCTTTGCCAGCATCCTCATGTCATATATGTCCTTTTCTGTCTTTCGTAGTTTTAGATAAGGCTTAAGGTATAGTTATAGTATAGCAAATGTTTTAACCATGTTTGCAGTGGCACTCTAGGGGCTATATCTCTGGGCCTGCTAAATATCCTGAAAAAGAATCTGACTGAAAGTTGTTGGTGGCTATTCGCTAGTCAAGCGTTCTTGCTCGTTGAATTTACTGTTAAAGTGGCTTGAAGCAGCGAGACATTTAAATATAGTTCTAAAATGTATCTATAGTTCTGAGCTAATTATGTAAACAATTTAGTGTGTGTACCCTGATAACGCAGCTTACAGGGCCGATGCCCAGTATCGGCGCGGGATCGGCCAAGCATCGGCCCAGTAAGCTGTGTTATCTGGGTATATTCGCTTGTGCCTGTTACATAACGTTGTACGGACATTGCCATTTTATATACTTCCTGGTCCACAAACCCATCGTATATTTTCTAGAAAACTCAAGCTTACAACTGGCAATACATGATGTGTGCTGTTCTGATAGAGAATATACGGTTCTGTGCATTCATCACGGGAGATGACACAATGGGGCAGAGGGGTGGGGGGCTGAAACCCCTCCATTTTTATTAGGGCGGGTGCACATTTCCTCTATTATATAAAATGAGATTGTGTCATTCTTAATCATGTATAAATGCGTCTTTAACCATTACATGAAAGCTGTTGATATTTTGAAAGTAACTTAGCTTGACTCCTCAAGCTGTTGCTGGCTACAGTAGCAACGGCTTCTGTGTAAATTAATTTTAAAATACTCTTGGTGTCAAACTGTTTACCATAGTCAGGAAGTTTTCTCCGGGCAGCAAACGTTTCTAGTCATAAGAATCACCTGGCCTGAAAGGCTAGTTTCGATTCAAAATTCATGAAACATCATCTTTGGCCATAGCTGAACCGAGTTTGTTCGAGAGAACTTGATTAGTCCAATACTTCAGCGGCCATCTTCGATGATCTAGTTTTCGTGAGGACTTCTCCAGAAACGGTCGAAATGTGGTAGATATGATTAGGGACAAAGGCCCATTAAAGTTTGTTCAAGGGCAAATAATACATACAAATCATGGCCGCCGTAGACCAATCAAAATGTTTGGCCTTCCCGAGAACGTCTGGGCTGATTTCAATTATATTTTGCAGGAAGCATCCATAGTAATGCAAATTTTTTCAAATGAAGCCAATCGGCCAATGTGCAGGTGGCCATTGTGGATCTTATTTGATTTTGGGAGCATTAAAAGTCTTCTCTGAAACCGCTTAGGGGGTCATTTCAAAACTCATGAAACATCATCTCTGGCAACAGCTAAACCAAGTTTCTTCGAGAGAACCTGATTGGCTAAATGCTTCGGTGGCCATCTTGGACAACCTAGTTTTTGCGAAACATGCTCCAGAACCGCTAAACAGATTCGGGTCCACATTTGGGAGATATGACGAGGATCTAAGACCTATTAAAGTTTGGTTAATGGAAATCGACATGAAAACATGGCCGCAATGGACCAATCAAAATGTAGCATGTTTTGCGACCATATTTAATTTATTTAATGGATTTTGAAGCCGAATTTGGTTTTAAATATGCTTTTGAGCATGGTGACTTCAAATTTTCAACATTATCGAATAAATGAGTTTGTGGTCACCTTGGATTGTCTCCGTGTCAAAAACTTTCATAGTAATGCAATGGGAAATTTAAATGCCTTCTAAAAAAGAACTGGACCGATTTTAACCAAATTCTGTAGAACCGTTCTAGTTGAAAGTCCCATGTTTCAGGTGAGCGATACATGCACGTTGGACCTCTTGTTTAGATATGCCTACATCTCTGGACACATATAGATAGGCAGACCCGCAGACAGACATGTATACAGACCCAATCGCACTGCTCTGTTCCCCCTACAGGGCGACGGTAGAGCATACTCACCAACATGTCCTATGTTGCATATTTAGAGCATTACACGACCCATTGATCTTTTCAGAGGTTCTGAAAAAGTCGTTTTTATGAAAACTATGCTATCCAAGATGGCTGAGAAGCATTTGGTTTCTCAAGTATCCCCCAGATCCCCCCCCACCTCTAAAAAATCGCCCAAAATCCAAGATGACCAAATTGACACTGACCAAATTACCCGATCAGCTTCCTTTGAACACTTTAAATTTCCTATTGCTTTAGTATGAGCTTTTCTTGGCAGAAAAGACATTCAAGATGGCGGAGAAACCGTTTATCTGAGAGTTTCGAAAGTGGCACAGTTGGAATCAGCATACACAAAACCTTTTATAAAGCTAATTTCGACTTCAACCTATCAAATAAAGTGTGTAATATGGCCACAAAATAAGCTACATTGTGATTGGTGCAGTGCGACCAAGTTTTGTTTTTACATATCAGCTTCCTTCCCTTGAACAAACTTTAATGGCCCTTCGTTCCTCATCAAATAGATCCTAAATTTCAGCCAGGAGTCACTCAGCGGTTCTGGATAAGTCGTTTTAGCGGAAACTAGGTCGTCCATGATGGCGACCGAATTATATGGTCAATCAAGTTCATTTGAACAAACTTGGTTACGCCTAAAATCGGGAAAACTCCAAGATGGACGCCGGATAAATTCGCTGATCGGCTTCATTTGAACAAACTTGGATCTCTATGGCATAAGGATGCTCTCTGCCAAATATAATTGAAATTGTCCCAGTGGTTCTTGAGAAGTCATTTAAAGGAGAAGTTGCCCGACGAACGGACGGACAAGAGACAGTCGACATGGCATACACTTACTTGGGATTTTAGGTTTGAAATGGAGTGTGCAGTCACCTCTGAAAAATCTGGAAAACAGACTCACACGATCTTTCCACACACCTGGCAGAATGTACCCCATTGGCCATGTGTATTGTAAATATTATACTGATCACAATTTATATTGTCGCTCTATATGTGCGTATGACTCTCTCCCTTCCCCGTTTTTCTGTCAAGCTTCTTCACACCCCTCCCGCTTTTAAAGGAAAACATGAAGTGTCTGCATATGAGCGAATGAATGGAAGACCCATATAGGGTATCTTTTAGATGTACTTTATTCTTCTCTTTCAGAAGTTGTGAAGATGGAATTGGGGACACATGATGGTGAGTTATATTTTGGAGAGTACTATGCATTTTGAGACATATGTGGGTAGTATCTAATGAATTAAATGACGCCTCGTGACATCATAGATTGTAATCACGTCGTCATATTCCTGAAAGCACGTAACATTTAGTAGACGTTACTTCATTTTTATCTAAATTTATACTTAGTAATAAGGTTTCCAACTGTTAAATGTTCTACTGTAGCTTTGGCTTATGTCTATGGATTTGAAATCAAACATAACCGCTCGGGTTGGTGGGTGGGGGGGGGTGTTCAATTCCAAACTCATGAAACATCATCTAGGGCCATATCTGAACCAACTTTGTTCGAGAGAACTTGATTAGCCCAATGCTTCAGTGGCCATATTGGATGACATAGTTTTCGTGAGGACTTCAGAAACTCTGAATGGATCGGGTCCAAATGTGGTAGATATGATTAGGGACAAAACGCCATTAAAGTTTGTTCAAGGGAAAATGATACATCCAAAACATGGCCGCTGTGGACCAATAAAAATGTTTGGCCTTCCCGAGAAGCTCTGGCCTGATTTCAATTATATTTTGCAGGAAGCATACCTAGTAATGCAAATTTGTCCAAATGAAGCCAATTGCACCATCGTGGATCTTGCTTGATTTTAGGAGCGTTAAAAATCTCTGAACCCGCTTAGGGAATCATTTCATAACTCACGAAACATCATCTGTGGCAACAGCTGAACCAAGTTTGTTCGAGGGAACTTGATTGACTAAATACTTCGATGGCCATCTTGGATAACCTAGTTTTTGCGAAACATACGCCAAAACCACTGAACAGATTCGGGTCCAAATTTGGGAGATATGATTAGGCTCTAATGCCTTTTAAAGGTTGGTTAATGGAAATCAATACATAAAAATATGGCCTCAAAGGATGAAACAAAATGTAGCATGTTTGGCGGCCATATTGAATCATTAATGACTTTTGAAGCCAAATTTGGTTTTATATATGTTTTATATATTTGAGCATGGTGAGTTCATATTTTCAACATTATTGAATAAAAGGGAAATTTAAATGTTTTCTGAAAACAACTTGACCGATTTTAACAAAATTTGGTGGAACCTTCCTAGTTGAAAGTCCTATGTTTCAGGTGAGCGATACATGCACGTTGGAACTCTTGTTTAGATAGATCTACATCTCTGGACACATATAGATAGGCAGACCCGCAGACATACATGTATACAGACCCAATCACAATGCCGTCTTCCCCCTACAGGGCGATGGTAGAGCGTAATCACGCAAGCTTAGTATGGATAAGCAAGTCAATAATCTTTGCAAGGTGTGATTTCTTCAACTGAGAAACATCAGTAACATCAGAAATTACCTGACTAAAGAGGCTACCACTAAACTTGTAGCTTCATTGGCCTTATCTAGGCTAGATTATTGCAACAGCCTGCTATCAGGTGCGGCAAAAAACCTCATTCAGAAGCTTCAATCAGTCCAAAACGCCGCAGCTAGGATAGTATCCCTCTGTGGCAAATATAAGCACATCTCCCCAGTGATATACACCTACATTGGCTACCAATAACTCAAAGAATTCGGTATAAGATCATTTGCCTGACCTATCAATGTATAAATAGTACGGCACCGACCTATCTGTCTGACCTTCTGCAGCCATATTCTCCCGGCCGTTCGCTACGATCTGAAAATAAGCATCTGCTCAAAATTCCTAGTGCAAAAATGTCAACGTATGGGCAAAGATCCTTTTCTTTTACCGCTGCTACTGAATGAAACAATCTCCCTACAAGCCTTAAATTGTCTCCTATCTTGCCCACTTTCAAATCTAGTCTAAAACATTCCTATTCACTCAATCTTATTCACTAAATTAAATTTAATGTTTTCTCATATTGTATGCGCCTAGAGCATGCTACTGCATGGAGTTTCGCGCGGTATAAATGTACTTATTATTATTAATCATCAACATGTCCTAAGTTGCATATTTAGAGCAATACACGGCCCATTGATCTTTTCAGGTGTTCTGGAAAAGTCGTTTTTATGAAAACTGCTATCCAAGATGGCTGAGAAGCACTTGGTGTCTTAAGTATCCCCCATATCCCACCCCCTCCCCACCACCCGACCCCCCAAGTGGTTTCAGAGATTTTTAGATATGTCCTTTAAAATGGCCCAAAATCCAAGATGGACACTGACCAAATTACCCCATCGGCTACCATTGAACATTTTAAATTTCCTATTGCTTTAGTATGAGATTTTCTTGGCGGAAAGAACATCCAAGATGGCCGAAAACCTGCTTACCTGAGAGTTTCGAAAGTGGCAAATTTGTAATCACATACCCAAAAGTCGTTTTAGCGGAAACTATGTCATCCATGAAGGCCATCGAAGTATATGGTCAATCAAGTTCACTTGAACAAACTTGGTTACGTCTAAATCGGGAAAACTCCAAGATGGACGCCGGTTAAATTGGCTAATCGGTTTCATTTGAACAAACTTGGATCGCTATGGCCTAAGGATTCTTCCTGGCAAATATAATTGAAATTGTCCCAGTCGTTCTTGAGAATCCACTTAAAGGAAGTTGCTGGACGAATGGACGGACGAGAGACAGTCCCCATGGCATACGCTCACTTGACCTTTTAGGCCACGTGAGCTAAGAAGTTAAAATGGAGTATACAGTCACCTGTGAAAAATCCGGAAAGCACTCTTGCCACACACCTGGCCGAATGTACGCCCTTGACCATGTAAATATTATACTTATCACAATTTATATTGTCGTTCTACATGTGCGTGTGCCTCTCTCCCTTCCGTGAAGTGTCACTTGTCTCTAACATTTTGTGTCAAGCTTCTCTCCCACCAACCCCTCTCCATGTCTCTTTTAAAGGAAAATGTGCACTGTGTCCGAGGGGTATCTTTCAGGTATTCTATTCTTCTCTTTCAGACGTTGTGAACATGGAATTGGAGATACATGATGGTGAGTTAAATTTTGGAGAGTACTATGCATTTTGAGACACGTGTGGGTAGTATCTAATGAGTTAAATGACGCCTCGTGACATCATAGATTGTTATCACATCGTCATATTCCTGAAAGCACTTTAACATTTAGTAAATGTTATTTCATTTATATCAAAATTTATACTTAGTAATAAGGTTGCCAACAGTTAAATGTTTTACTGTAGCTTTAGCGTATGTCTATGGATTTGAAATCAGACATACCCGCTCGGGGGGGGGGGGGGGGGGGGGGGGGCTCGATTCCAAACTCATGAAACATCATCTAGGGCCATAGCTGAACCAACTTTGTTCGAGAGAACTTGATTAGCCCAAGGCTTCAGCGGCCATCTTGGATGACCTAGTTTTCGCCAGGTCTTCTCCAGAAAAGCTGAATGGCTCGGGCCGAAATGTGGTAGATATGATTAGTGCCACAGGGTCATTAAAGTTTGTTCAAGGGAAATTGATACATACAAAACATGGCCGCCGTGGACCAATCAAAATGTTTGGCGATCATATTGGATTTTGTTATTTGATGGATCTTGAAGCCAAAATTGGTTTTATATTTTTATTTCCATTTACTGATTTCAAATTTGCCACTTTAGAAACTGCCGGATGAACGGTTTGGCGGCCATCTTGGAGAATCTTCCTGCCCAGAACTCCCATACTAAAGCAATAGGAAACTTAAAATGTCTTCCCGAGAACCTCTGGGATGATTTCAATTATATTTTGCAAGAAGCATCCTTAGTAATGCGAATTTGTTCAATGAAGTCAATCTGGAAGGACCTTTCTAGTTGAACGTCCTATGTTTCAGGTGAGCAATACAGGCACATTGGACCTCTTGTTTAGATATACCTACATCTCTGGACACATATAGATAGGCAGACCCGCAGACAGACATGTATACAGACCCAATCACACTGCCCTCTTTCCCCTACCGGGCGACAGTAGAGCATAATCATGCAAATGTCCTAAGTTGCATATTTAGAGCATTACACGGCCCATTGATCTTTTCAGGGTTCTGGAAGTCGTTTTTTATGAAAGCTACGCTATCCAAGATGAGCGAGAAGCATTTGGCTTATCAAGATTCCTTGATCAAAATGGTTCAGTTGTTGGCCTAGATGGTGTCTCGAGAATTTGAATCAATCCTCCAGATACCCAAGTGGTTTTAGAGATTTTTAAACATTTCTAAAAGAATCGCCCAAAATCCAAGATGGAGACTGACCAAATTGCCCGATCGGCGTCCTTTGAACAGTATTAGATCTCTATTCGCTAATGATACCTCCTGGCAAATATAATTGAAATCTGTCAAGAGGTTCTCGAGAAAACATTTTAAATTTCTTATTGCTTTAGTATTAGACTTATTTTGTGGAGAAGAACATCCAAGGTGGCCAGCAAAGCATTTATCTGAGAGTTTCGAGTGACAAATTTGAAATCAGCATACGCAAAAACATATCCAATATGACAGAGAACAAGCTACGTTTTGATTGGTCCAGGGCCGCCATATTTTTTACGTATCAACCTCCCTCCGTCGAACAAACTTTAATGGCCCTTATTGCATAATCATTATCTCCAAAATTTCAACCCAATCTGTTCAGAGGTTTTGGAGAAATCATTTTCATTTAAACTACGTTATTCAAAATGGCCGGCAAACCATTTGTCCACTCACGTTCCATCGAACAAACTTGTTTCAGCTGTTGCCTTAGATCACCCACCCGGAGTGCTTTCTGAGATTTTAAGATGTTTCTAAAAACAACTAAATTCCAAGATGGTCGAGTGTGACCGGCAAAATTCTAATTGGCTTCGTCTGAACAAAGTTGCATCGCCATGACATAAGGATGCTTCCTGCCAAATATAATTGAAATCGGCCGACTGGTTCTCATCATCAATTTCCTATTGCTTTAAGATTTGAATTTTTGGCGTGAAAGTGATCCAAGATGGTCGTGACACCATTTATCCGACCGTTTCGAAAGTGACATATTTGAAATCAGCATACGCAACATCCTTTATAAAGCCAATTTTGACTCCATCGCCCATCAAATAAAAAAGGAATATGGCCGCCAAACAAGGCCCATTGTAATTGGTCCAGGGCGGCCATGGGTTTTTTTTACATATCAGCTTCCTTCCCTTGAACAAACTCTAATTGCCCTTGGTTACTTATCATACAGATACCAAATTTCATCCCGATCTGTTCAGCTGCTCTGGATAAGTTGTTTTCGCGGAAACTAGGTCATCCATGATGGCCACTGAAGCATATGACCTATCAAGTTCACTTGAACAAACTTGGTTCAGTTCTTGCCCTAGATGGTGTTACGTGAGTTTTGAATCTATCACCGAAGTAGTTTCAGAGATTTTTAAAAATGTTTCTTAAAATCTGCCAAACTCCAAGATGGATGCCGGCTAAATTGCCTGATCGGCTTCGTTTAAACAAACTTGGATCTCTATGGCCTAAGGATTCTTCCTACCAAATATAATTGAAATTGTCCCAGTGGTTCTTGAGAATCCACTTAAAGGAAAAGTTGCCGGACGAATGGACAGACAAGAGACAGTCGCCATGGCATAAGCTCACTTGACCTTTTAGGCCAGGTGAGCTAACAAATTGAAATGGAGTATATATTAACCTGTGAAAAACCTGGAAAGCACACAAAATCTTGCCACACAACTGGCCGAATGTACGCCCTTGACCATGTAAACGTTATACTGATCACAATTTATATTGTCGTTCTATATGTGCGTGTGCCTCTCTCCCTTCCATGAAGTGTCACTTGTCTCTAACATTTTGTGTCAAGCTTCTCTCCCACCAACCCCTCTCCATCTCTCTTTTAAAGGAAAATGTGCACTGTGTCCGAGGGGTATCTTTCAGGTATTCTATTCTTCTATTTCAGTCGTTGAGATCATGGAACTGGAGGCAAATGGTGGTGAGTTATTATTTAGATAGCAATATGCAAATCGAGACATATGTGGGTGGTGTCTAATGAGTTAAATAATGGCTCATGACGTCATCACACCGTCATATTCCTGCAAGTGCGTTAACATTTTTTCCTGTTATTTCCCTTTATATATAAATTTATACTTAGTAATAAGATTGCCATTTGTTAAACGTTATACTGTAGTTCTAACTTATGTCTATGAATGTGAAATCAAACAATTTTATATTTCTACAGTGTGTGACTTCAGTGACCCAATTTATGCTCATCTGCGTGATATGGAAGGATTCAGACTTGTTGGCTACATTCCAACCGCTCTCTCAGGGGTCACCATAGCAACAGGAATTGACTTGGGACAGCAGGTATGTCACTCTTTTGATTCTGGTCTCAGCAAGCTTCACCAAACCTCCAAGGCCCATTCCTTGCCACCAATCCCCACCACCCCACCCGACCCCCAACAAATGCACACAACTCATTGGATGGATTTTGACCCAACATTGCATAATGCTCAGTCAAATGATAGGCCTTAATGCACGGTAACAGTAATTGTTTGTTGCAGCCACAGCATAGGTGGTAGTTGTTGCCATTATGGACAGACCTGCCTGTAGATTTCATTTTTTTATCAGACGGAGGGCCGATTGATTACCTTAGGTGTGCCGGGAGATGTTATATTGCTATGTAAACCCTACCTGGGTTTGAAGACTGCTGCTGAAGTGAAAGCACATCATCTGAAAGCAGAGGACCTCAAACTGACTCAGAATCAGGCGTGCTTATTGGATAAACCCTTTGTCGACGAGGGAAAGGTAAGCAACATGCGCGCACGCGCACACGCGCGCGCGCACGCACGCACGCACGCGCGCGCGCGCGCACACACACACACACACACTGCCACCTACCTCTCAACCACACACACTGCACAGTTTATTAAACACAAGTAGTAGCGTGTATTAGTGATTGATGAAGAAATTATTGGTTGACGGGAAAACTATATGCCCCACACTAACTTGGTTTTGGAGGTGCATTTGCCTCCACCCTATCCAGTTCCAACACCATCAGGGCATTACTGGTTCTTTAAAGTATTAATGGTTTATAAGCAAATTACTTTCAAAATATTCAATAACATCCCAAACTTGCAAATGTAACATGCATACCATGTACTATGTAGCATTCACACTGGCTACATGTGTATGCATACCATTCACACTTCCCTCCTGCGTCTGCATACCATTCACACCTCCCTATGTGTCTGCATGCCATTCACACCTCCCTCATGTGTCTACATACCATTCACACCTCCCTCATGTGTATGCATACCATTCACACCTCCCTATGTGTCTACATACCATTCACACCTCCCTCATGTGTATGCATACCATTCACACTTCCCTCCTGCATCTGCATACCATTCACACTTCCCTCATGTGTCTACATACCATTCACACCTCCCTCATGTGTATGCATACCATTCACACTTCCCTCCTGCGTCTGCATACCATTCACATCTCCCTGTGTCTGCATACCAGTCACACCTCCCTCATTTGTCTGCATACCATTCACACCTCCATCATGTCTCTGCATACCATTCACACTGCCCTCATGTGTCTGCATACCATTCACACTTCCATCATATCTCTGCATACCATTCACACCTCTATGTCTCTGCATACCATTTACACTGCCCTCATGTGTCTGCATACCATTCACACTTCCATCATGTCTCTGCATACCATTCACACTTCCCTCATGTGTCTGCATACCATTCACACTTCACTCATGTGTCTGCATACCATTCACATCTCCCGTATGCCATTCACACCTCCCTCATCTGTGTACCTACAATTCACACTTCCCTCATGTGTCCGCACACCATTCACACTTCCCTCTTCACATGTCCCGCATTCGTCTGCATACCATTCACCTATTTCAGCCTGCTTCAACCCCATGCGGTATTCGAATGCCAATAGAGGGATCCGCTCTATCACTCAAGTATCTGACATCATAATCACCTATGTCACATGTTAGCTGAAGTCAAAATCAAAATGTTTTATCCCTCAATTTTTTATGAACTTACACGTGTCAAAATATACAACAGCTTACCTCGAAATTTATGTTCTGGGAATTCTGGTTTCAGAGTTTTAAATCGATTACAAGACGTGCAATAAAGTGGGTGGAGCTTAGCTAGAAATAGATACAATTCACCTTTCCACAGAGTATGTACCCAAAATATGACATCATAATCATCTACGCGGTGTGTAGAATGACATCATAATGGATGACGTCGATAGGTACGTCACGAACGCATATTTGAAGACGGTCTATGCGTTGTTGTACAAATTGTTTGCTTTTACTATTTAATAAATATTCTGTTGAATATTTTGAAACTAATTTGACTGGCCGCTGTTGCTGCCATAGGCAGCAACAGCACCTAGTCAAATTAGTTACAAAATATTCAACAGCTTCCCTGTATAGTTTTCAGGAAATTGATAGCTAGGGCATTTGGGGATCGATCAATCCAAACACGTCGAGGTGTGGGTGGAGCTTAGCTAGTGATGGGCGGAGCATAGATAAAAATGGAAAGGTCCATTGGATCCCTCACTTAATTGGATCCCTCACCTCCCACGGAGCTGTCTTTAATTCAGCTGACTACAGCACTGTATAATATCTGCATGGCAATGGACCTTTCCATTTTTAGCCATGCCCCACCCACCTCTATCTAAGCCCCGCAATCGATCTCTGAACTCCCTGACTATCAATTTCCAGAAAACTATACAGTTAAGCTGTTGAATATTTTGAAACTAATTTGACTGGGAGATGTTACTATTTATGGCCGCAACAACACAGAGTCAAATTAATTTCAAAATACTCAACATAATGTTTATTAAATAGTAAAGACATACAATTAGCACAACTTTGTGGCCTATTAAGCGATTATAACGGAATAGCTGATTTCCCACATCATGCTTTTCCATTTTTAGCTATGCCCCGCCCACCTCTAGCTAAGCCCCACCCACACCTTGATCGTGTTGGGATCGATCGATCGATGTCTGAACTCCCTGACTAGCAATTTCCAGAAAACTATACAGGTAATCTGTTGAATATGTTGAAAGTAATTTGACTGGGTGCTGTTGCTGTCTATGGTAGCAACAGTTCCCAGTCAAATTAGTTTCAAAATATTCAACAGCCTGTTTATTAAATAGTAGCGTCATACATTTCATATAATGCGTCGGACTATTAAGAGTTAGACGGGACAAATAGAATCAGTTATGACGTAATGATTATGATGTCATCCTACACGCCACTTAGCTGATTGATAGATGGATAATCTGGAAAGTGAATTGGATCCCTCAATTCCCACATGTCTCTTTAATTCAGTCTACAACAAAAAGTGTAATACATGGCCGTTGTCTGTAAAAATTGCACAGCAAAGGTCCATGTTTGGCCATGTGCCATTGATGTCAAAAGACACACCCGCACAGAGCCTTGGAATTCGCACTACTGGGAGCCAGCAAATATAACACGAGAAGAGGAAGTCATTGCATAAATCTGTTAAGCTTAACCACTCTGATGTCAATATTCTTTCTTTTATTGTGTCAATAGAAAAATAGAAAAGAATCTGGTGTACATGTTTTAACAATTTTGGTGAACAATGTTATCTATAAAGGCACCATCTTTACACCAAATTTGGTGCAAAATGTACAGCAGTTCATCTTTTAATTTAATTTGAAAATTCAAGATTTTGACATCAGAGTGGTAAGGGTTAAGGGTGATGGGGAGTCGACTTCAAGAAAGCAGGACTCGGTACACTCAAATCAAGAATAGACCTGAGGAAGCTAAAGATTTTGGCTGAGACCAAGACAGTGGTCAAAGGCAAAGAAGGATTGACTGCAGCTGTAGGATGTTTCTACTACTACAGCCGCAGAATACAGTAATCATACATACTACAGTAACATATAGTGTATGTATGACAATTCCTGTATGCCTCATATTTCTGCATGCTACAGCACCATTCTGAATTCAAACGTTATTCCTACACATGTATGTCTTTATTTTAGCGCATGACCAGAGCTTTCAGCCTGCGTATGACAACTCGAGGCAAAGCTTGTCTAGTCTCACTGCGTCACTGGGCGGGTCATCTCGGTAACAAAAAATATGATGGCAAGTTGGCCGTTCGTGTCGATGGAAAGATCGTGAACTTTGTGTGGAATGCTATCGAATTTTTTAGGGCTACGGATGTTAGCCTCGCGAGTGCGCTATCAAAAACACTCGTTTACCAAAAAGTGGGAACAGCGGCGTATAATCGAATTAAACGCGAGATTGATTATTTACATGCATAATCTGATTGAATCATACAATGGACCTTTCCAGTTTTAGTCACACCTCGCTCGTGTTGGGATCGATCAATGCCTGAATTTCCAGAAAACGATACAGGAAAGCTGTTTAATATTTTGGAACTAATTTGACTGCGGGCTGTTGCTGCGATAGGCTAGCTAGATGTGTAGATGTCATATTCGATTTAGACTCCAATCGACATATTATTTTAACCATTTCTTGACGAAGGCGGCCGAAACCAGTCTCTGCAGTACTATTTTTGAAAATTTACCACAAGAATGACTGGCTCAGTAACTGAGCGAGCAAGAGCCGCGGTAAATTTTCAAAAATAGTGTTCTGGTCTGCAAATGGACATTCAATAAAGAAACGTTTATATTTTCTTGACCAACTTTGGTCATTAAAAGGTTAATCTATTGTTTGGCCTGGCTGTAATGATAATGCCATCACGCAGATATAGTATATGAAACTAACACTATAGGCGGTGAATGTTTAACCTAGATATTTTGCAGTTGCTACACGTAATAAACATTTCAATCACGAATTAGACTCACAATTTCAAGGCAATATGGGAAACTTACCGAATGTTTTGAAAATAATTAAATGGAAGCCTTAACAACATTTTTGTTAACTTAACCCTCAAATCTTCCAAGCTTTGAGTTCAAACCAAACAAAATCTGCAATGTAGTGGTCTTGAGGCATGTCTATGTTGTAATCATAAGCTTCATATTGATAATTACTACTAATTAATTCATCAAATATTAGATTTTATTGCTATTAAACATAATGATTTTGATATATCTATATATATATATATATATGTATATATATATATATATATATAGATCAAATTAATTCATTAAGTAATATTTTTGATGTTATCTAATAGCATGATTTTGCTATAATTATTGATTGCAATTAATTGATAAGAATTATGAAATTATGAATAATTAAAGGATAAATTTCAGGATGTTTGGATGATTTAAAGCTTACATTATCATGTAAACTCTAAAAAATACATTGAGCTATTTCTGTGTTAACAAGGAATTCAACAACAAGATGATAAGCTAAAATGCTTGGTTGGTGCATCATCTCAGCTCAGAAAGTTGCTGAGCTGACTATCGAGACATACTTTGTCAGAGCATATAACACGTTGCTAGAACGTGAAAGCAAAGCTCAGCTAACCACTGGACAGTATGAGGCTCTATTCCAAATTAAGTCTGATCGCTCTCAGGTATGAGATTCTGGGGGAAAACAGTCTTGCTCACTTTCACTTTGGGATCCAACAACACTAGTGGAAATCATTTTGCTCTCTAAATTCAAGAAAATATTCAACCTTAAAGTTAATCATTTTGCCTAGAAATTTTACAAGAAAGTCATTTTAGAGCCTTTGCTGTGTCCAAAAAGCATTAAATTATTAGGATCAATTAAAATCAAATCTAAATGATCATATTCGTCTCAGTTATGTTGTCAATCAATATCAAATCTAAATGATCATATTCGTCTCAGTTATGTTGTCAATCAATATCAAATCTAAATGATCATATTCGTCTCAGTTATGTTGTCAATCAATATCAAATCTAAATGATCATATTCGTCTCAGTTATGTTGTCAATCAATATCAAATCTAAATGATCATATTCGTCTCAGTTATGTTGTCAATCAATATCAAATCTAAATGATCATATTCGTCTCAGTTATGTTGTCAATCAATATCAAATCTAAATGATCATATTCGTCTCAGTTATGTTGTCAATCAATATCAAATCTAAATGATCATATTCGTCTCAGTTATGTTGTCAATCAATATCAAATCTAAATGATCATATTCGTCTCAGTTATGTTGTCAATCAATATCAAATCTAAATGATCATATTCGTCTCAGTTATGTTGTCAATCAATATCAAATCTAAATGATCATATTCGTCTCAGTTATGTTGTCAATCAATATCAAATCTAAATGATCATATTCGTCTCAGTTATGTTGTCAATCAATATCAAATCTAAATGATCATATTCGTCTCAGTTATGTTGTCAATCAATATCAAATCTAAATGATCATATTCGTCTCAGTTATGTTGTCAATCAATATCAAATCTAAATGATCATATTCGTCTCAGTTATGTTGTCAATCAATATCAAATCTAAATGATCATATTCGTCTCAGTTATGTTGTCAATCAATATCAAATCTAAATGATCATATTCGTCTCAGTTATGTTGTCAATCAATATCAAATCTAAATGATCATATTCGTCTCAGTTATGTTGTCAATCAATATCAAATCTAAATGATCATATTCATCTCAGTTATGTTGTCAATCAATATCAAATCTAAATGATCATATTCGTCTCAGTTATGTTGTCAATCAATATCAAATCTAAATGATCATATTCGTCTCAGTTATGTTGTCAATCAATATCAAATCTAAATGATCATATTCGTCTCAGTTATGTTGTCAATCAATATCAAATCTAAATGATCATATTCGTCTCAGTTATGTTGTCAATCAATATCAAATCTAAATGATCATATTCATCTCAGTTATGTTGTCAATCAATATCAAATCTAAATGATCATATTCGTCTCAGTTATGTTGTCAATCAATATCAAATCTAAATGATCATATTCGTCTCAGTTATGTTGTCAATCAATATCAAATCTAAATGATCATATTCGTCTCAGTTATGTTGTCAATTAAAATCAAATCTAAATGATCATATTCGTCTCAGTTATGTTGTCAATCAATATCAAATCTAAATGATCATATTCGTCTCAGTTATGTTGTCAATCAATATCAAATCTAAATGATCATATTCGTCTCAGTTATGTTGTCAATCAATATCAAATCTAAATGATCATATTCGTCTCAGTTATGTTGTCAATCAATATCAAATCTAAATGATCATATTCGTCTCAGTTATGTTGTCAATTAATATCAAATAAATGGACGAAACAGTTCCACGTGAAAATATACCACTGTCTTCACATCTTTGCTTTTCTAACCATCGCTGATCATCAATAATGAACCTGAGTACACGAGGACGTAAGAAGTCTTGTGTGTGAAGGGCCTCCCTCGCCCTCCATACAACATCTATTTGAAGGCCGAGAGAAGAGTACTGTTGAATACTTACCACTGGAATGACTGGCTCGGTAACCGAGCCAGTCATTCCAGTGGTAAATTTTCAAAAATACTCTTGGCCTTCAAATGCACACTGGACAAGCAAAAACTTTCTTTAACGTTATTCTATTGATTGTGAAGCCAGCCAAAATTCCAGTGCTAAATTTATAAAAATTGTCTTCTACAGTTTTTAATTACTTGAAATTTAATTACTTGACCATTAAAACGATTAATTGATATACATGTACATGTAAGTAGTACTTTGAGCACATTGAGGTGCTGTTGACACAAGTGGAATTACTAGACAATGTTTTACAGTGGAGTGAATCTCGATTTTAAAGGAAAACATTTGAACATGTTGAACATTCTTCTCATGAATATTTTAAATACTTACCGTACTCATGAATACCCATGGGATTGCCAAGTATTACTATATTTTTTAGCAAATAACACTATATATTTTTGTGTCACCAAAGTTACACTATTCTATAACTATGTAATGATATTTTATTGCACAATGTCATGTTTTGTCTATTCGCTTTTATATTATTATATATTTTGACAAACATCATTTGTCGGTTAATAAATTATCTTTGAGTCGCTGAAAATGTATGTTTTAGTATTATGCTGAAATCTATGAACACCCAGTAGTTAACACCAAAACTCAAATTAAAATTTTCTTATAGAAAATGACAAAATGTCCATTTGCAGACCAAGAGAAGACTATTAAAAAAAATTTACCACTGGAATGACTGGCTCGGTTCTCGAGCCAGTTATTCCAGTGGTAAATTTTTTTAAATAGTCTTCTCTTGGTCTGCAAATGGACATTTCTTAAAACCACTGCCCAAGCCATTTTGGCTGATATGAGTGTTAAAGGGTTTAATATTGTATTTGCCATCAAAGCCTTACCTAATGAAGTAGTGTTGGGAATTGGTACTATTTTTTGTGATCGATGATTGGTTTTATATACTAACCGATGATCAATTAATGATTGATCATAACACGTTCTCATTTTTTACCCATTTTGAATGCAGTAATTATAGCATGTTCAAGGATAATTACCCCTTTCAAACCAAGTCACAGGTATGACAGATTCTTAATAATTTAAGAAATAATCTGTTGAATATTTTGAAACTAATTTGACTGGAAGCTGTTGCTGCCTTAGGCAGCAACAGCTTCCAGTCAAATTAATTTCAAAATATTCAACATGTTATTGGTATGGTTGCTTTGAAATGAACATACTATTTCAGTGCTGAAAGAATCAATGTCTTAGAGTAAGGAGTAATAATATATAGTTTTAACAATTAAATTTAAATTCTTTTCCAAAAAAGTATTCGTTTTCTAGGTTGACCAATTAAAATATCTTAATACGGTCAATTTATCAACAACCAAAATCAATTTCTGATATCATGATCGATCGGTTGGTTGAACATGCTAACCAACCAATCAGCGATTAATCGGAACAACACTATAATGAATGGCCAAAGTTGTAAGTAAGCTTGTGGAAGATGACTATCAAGATAATTTCCTGGTGACAATTTTAGATTTTACATTCAGACCCACTTTCATATCCCGGCTCTTCTTCCCCCATACGCAATCCATTTCTGCTGCCTTAGACAGCAATGTCTTCCAATCAAATTAAGTCCAAAATATACAACAGTATGTTTTATTTTATTTTGAAGACATGATATACGTTTTATAAGTACAGCTAAAAAATAACTTAATGTTTTTCCGAAACAAAATAAATCGTACTGTTGAATATTCAACAGAACATTTCTTACATCGTGTTTAAAATTCTACTAACATGTTTCTGGTTGTTTTTCAAACTTATTTATGAGCTGTACAATAGCAATACATGTATATAAACGCTTATTTTTCTCAATCCAAAGACACTACACATGGACAGGTGCCAGATATTAGCAATTCTCTTAGTCAATTGAAAATAGGCACAAGTATTGTAATATTAATTATTATTATTATTATTAATAGTAGTAAATTTTAATTCATAACAAACATTCACATAACAACAACAACATTACAAACGGTCCTGAGGAAATTTTACATGTAGGGGCACCATACAAGTGCTCAAGCTAATCTGTGTCAGATAGAAATGTTAAAGATCAGTTTTTAATTCATTTACATTTCTTGTAAATAAAACCCATTACACGTATTTAACCTTATCTGCTCAGGGCAACTAGAGTTTTACTGATGCAGCCATCACAAAGGATACCCCCTGGCAACCCCAGCCCCACACCCCCCATCATACTAACATATGCCCACTCCCATTGCTCCACTGTCTGTGGCCATACTTGCGGACCTTTGATAGCTTGCTATATGAAGTAACATTACTCCTATGGGATTAACGGTAACCAATTAGGTCAGCATGCATTTCTTATCGCGCAATTTCATTGGCCGAGACCCACAGTTCATTTATATTTAGGACGTCTTGTTAACTTAGTGTGGATATCATAGCCTGCAAGCACACAACATCATTGAGATTCGTGTTTCATATTGATCCACACAAAAATTTGCGTTCGTTGATGATAGACGTGTTTTAGATTAGTGTAATTTGCGTCCATTATTGCGTTTGCGAAAAAATTATAGTGCTTAGTGAGACTAGAGTTTAAGGAACAGTGTTATTTGATAATTCTTTTCTTTAAGCTATTTTAAACATTTTCCGTTTGAGGCTCGTTCGCGTGCATCAAGCACTAGCTTTTCCGCCAGTAAAATCGTTGTTGTTGTCGGCCATTAGGGTTGTCTTGCTCGTTTGTGTTTGGCGCCATTTTCGAAAACAAAGCTCTTTATTTTTACGTTTTTTTTGCTGTGCTCCCCGAGTCGTAACTACAAGGTATTGTTATTAAATTATTTTAATAAATTTCGTAACCTTAAAATCTGTTTAAACCTTTTTGATCAATTTTCTTTTGGATGTTCGTCTGCGTGAGTTAGAACACTAGATTTTTCGCCACTCAAACAGCCGCATTTGTCGGCCATTAGTGCTAGTCTTGATCGACTTCGACACCAATTTTCGAAAAAAAAAAAAAAATAAAATAAAAATTAAAATTTTTTTTTTGGAATCTTCCTTTCAGTGCTTAGTTGGAATTTTCGCGAATTTTACCGAAGGGGATGACACAGCACTGATATATTGGTAACGGTTACTAGGCATAATCTACCTCCTCTCTCTATCCTATCTCTCATACTGTACCTACTAAATTATCCTACTACACACTACCCTCTAAACAATCCACACCTTTGGGTAAGTAAAATGGAGGAAGCTGACTTCCTCAAGCAGCCTCCTGAAGTCACAGCCAACGCGGCGCCAAGTGGTGTCAAAAACGACGAAGTGGCCATGGATGAGTTCACCCACGAACAGGTGGCTCAGCAGGTGATAATCCTGGAGAGCAATCTCCAGAACACACCAGGCCCCAAAAGGAAGAGGATGGTCGGGGTGTTAGAGGAGGGGGAGGAAGTGGGAGGAAGGGAAGGCACCCCCAGCAAGAGGTCTCGGGACAAGGGGGCCTCCCCAGTGGGAGGGAGAGACCAAACCACCACGCAGAGCGGGGGTTCCCCGGGTGGGGCGTCCAGTAGGGAAGGGAGGGAAGTGGGACAAAAAGGGGGGCAGAGAAATGGTACCCAGGGAAGGAGGGTCAGGGTCAAGGGACTCGCGGGAAATGATTTTGCGGGGTTAACCCGCATGATAATATATAGGTTGCTGTATGCCATGGTGGGCATGCTGGCTGGCCTAGACAAGAGAGACGGGGAGGTGTTGGTAACCACCACCAGTGAAGGGCAGTTTCAGAAGCTGCTCAAAATCACCACGATAGGCAGCCACGTGGTGTCTATCGAAGAGCACACCACAAAAAACACTGAACAAAAAAAAGCGGTAGGTGTCATATCGGGAGTCCCAAGGGACTTCACGAATGACGATATAAAGGAGGAATTGAACGCCCATGGGGAACGCAAAGTGGAGTGGGTGGGTCGGATTGGCGGAACAGCCAGACCGACCTATGCAGTGAAACTGGTATTCGAGTCAGACGAACTGCCAAGTAAGGTAAAACTGGGATGGATGAGCTTCAAAGTTAAGCCATACATCCCAGAGCCCGTCAGATGCTTTAGATGCCACCTGCTGGGTCACGTGGCAAAGCACTGCAGATCAAAAGCCAGCGCGTGCGTAAACTGTGGAGGAAACCACAAACGGGAGGACTGCCAGCAGACCCCCCACAGTAGGAACTGCAAGGGGCTCCACAGTGCTGCATATCGCGGATGTCCGGCTTTGCAAAAAGCCAAGGACATCCTCAAGGTCAAATCGACAGATCAGGTCTCATACGGGGAGACAAAGAAGAAGGTTACCCAGCAAAAAAGCAGGGAAACCGAACAGCCAACTGGAATACCAGCACCTGGACCAGCCATACCTCTGGAAAGTACAGCATGGCAGAAAAGGGCTGACTCCGTAAGGAGGAAGCTGGCCACCCCCAGGAGGGACTGCTCAGTACCGAGACAGCAGGAAAGAGGGGAGGAGGCTCCTACTGAGCCACCTACAATAGATACGGCCACGCCCACCCTCCCGCTTGGGAGTCCGGCCAGAAAAGCCGGCAAACAGCCCAAAAGGCAAACAAAAACGCCAAAAAAACCCGCCTGCAAAGGGCTCAAAGTTGTAGGCAGGAGCAGGGCCCGAAACCAAAGGGCTGAACCAATCGGCACATTGGAGGTACCTCTAGTGGAAAAACAGGCTATCAAACCTGTGAACCCCACTAGCAGTACTGGCAGATGCAGTGACCTGCCGGCCGAGACCACCAGAGGGACACCAACGAGCGAGGTAAGTCCCACCCCCATGGTTGGAGAGCATAAAATTGTCTTAAATGTACAAACCTTCAGATTGATCATTGAGACGATCATATCATCAGTTTGCACTGACAATGAAGCAGCAAGGAACAAGGTTGATGTGGACGGCCTCGTTGCGAAATTCGTAGAACTTTGCTCCTCTTCGAACTAATCATGGGGGTCAAAATTCTTCACTGGAACGTTCGAGGCATCCGGTCTAATACCAACCTCGACGAATTGTGGAACACATTCCACAACGAAAATGACCACCCAGACATTATATGTCTACAGGAAACCCGTCTGAAACCCAACCAGGATTTCAAAAGGTACAACTACAATGTCGAAAGACAAGACCGTACCACAGAATCTGCAACCACCCCTAGGGGTGAAGGCGGTGGCGGCATAGCGACCCTCATAAAAAGTAATCTTTCCTACAAAAGGTTGCCACAACGTGAGAGTAGCGTAGAGCACCTTACGATAGAAATAGAAATCAATCACGAAACTATTAATATTGTAAACGTCTATAGTCCCAGGTTGCACTCTTCCTCGGACTACGACAAGCTCCTTGAAGGCCTAGAAGGTGAAACAATACTTCTGGGCGACTTCAACTCCCACCATGCCCTATGGGGGAGCAAAACCACGAACCCCAAAGGCCGAGTATTAGAACAGGTTATTGACAACTACAACCTGTGCCTACTAAATGACCATAGACCCACCAGATATAACTCTAGTGATGGAGAATGGTCGGTCTTGGACCTGTGCCTCATAACACCTGGCCTACGACCAACCCCCAGCTGGGACATCCAAGACCAGCTCCTCGGCAGCGACCACCTCCCTATCAAAATACAGATAGGAAGCCTACAGAACAAGAACGAGGCGCCACTGCACAGGAACAATTGGAATCTGAAAAAGGCCAACTGGACCGAATACAAGCACACAATGGCCATGGAGCTGGAGACACCGATTACTAGTACCAGCACCGAGGAATATTATGAGCAGTGTATGGGGATTTTCTACAAGGCTGCCAACTCAGCCATCCCCCAATCAAAGCCAGACAATAACCCCAAACACAAACGCGTGCCTTGGTGGAACAGGGAGTGCCAAGAAGCAGTTAAGCTCAAGAAAATAGCCTGGAATAGACTAAAGAGAAACTTCAGCATTGAACGCCTAGTCGAGCACAAGAGACTACAGGCCAAGGTAACAAGAACCATCAAAAAGGCAAAACGCGATCACTGGCGACAATACTGCTCTGAAATCACTCGGTTCACACCCTCGAGCCAAATATGGCGCAAAGCGAAAGCTATTGCCAGCGAAAAAACCAAATCCAAAAACCCCTTACCCACCCTCATAGCAAATGGGGTAAAGCACGCCAACGACAAGGAAAAAGCTGAAGTGCTTGCCACAGTCTTCATTGCAACCAGTAGCAGTGATAACCATGACCCTGACTTTGTAGCTACCAAAACAAAGGTTGATGAGCATATCAATCACCTGTTCAGCTCAGGGAAATGCGAAGATCCTAACAACCGAGACATCAACAAAACCTTCAACAGAATGGAGCTTGAGCAAGCCCTTGGCAGAGGCAAAAGCTCCTCACCAGGTGAGGATGGCCTGAAATACGACATGCTTCGTAATATGCCAGAGGAGGGTAAACAAATGCTACTCAATCTCTACAACCTTGTATGGAGCTCTGGAAAAATGCCATCAGTATGGAAAACGGGGATCGTGGTTCCTATCCCAAAACAAGGGAAGGACAAAACTGACCCAAGATCATATCGGCCAATCTCCCTGACGAGCTGTCTCTGCAAAGTCATGGAGAGGGTGATCAAAAACCGACTAGAACATGAGTTCGAACACAACGGTCTACTCCACCCTTGGCAGAGTGGCTTCAGAAAGGGCAGACGCACTACGGACCACCTAGTCAGACTGACGGAGGCAGCCAAGAAAGCCCTAGATGCCGGAAGAGGAAACACAACAATAGGAGTTTTCCTAGACGTTGAGAAAGCCTTTGATATGATGTGGCGAAACGGAGTCCTAAAAAAACTCTATGACTTTGGCTACCGTGGCCGCATCCTATTCTGGATACGAGATTTTCTCGATAACAGACGGATTAGCGTCCGCGTTAATGGGCAAATGTCTAGGGAACAAACATTGGAAAACGGCACCCCGCAGGGTGGCGTAATAAGCCCTCTACTGTTCAATATCATGATGAGTGATCTACCCAAAGACATTGAAAAAGACCATGCACTGGGTCCCAACGCAATAGGCGGGTCTATCTTCGCTGATGACACAGCATTGTGGAACAAATATGCGAAGATAGACCGTGCACGTAAGACCATGCAGAAAGTTCTGGACATAGTCTCACGGTGGTGCAAAAAAAATGGCTTCAAACTGTCTGCGGAAAAAACAGTTCAAATCAATTTTACCAATGTTAAATACATAAACCATGATGCAAATCTGTACCTCAATGGTCAGAAAGTCAAGACATGTGCTGAAGCCAAATTCCTGGGACTAACATTTGACAGAAAGCTCACGTGGAACCCCCACATCAAGAGTCTGAGGGAGAGATGCTTCAAGCAATTAAATCTCCTTCGCTCATTAACAAAGCACACCTGGGGTGCAGACCTGCCGAGCATGCTTATGCTATACCGCGGCCTAATCCTGTCAAGGATAGACTATGGATGCGAAGCATACGCCACAGCGAGAAAGTCACTGTTAGAAACCATTGACACTCTCCAAACAAAATGCCTGCGCATTTGCTGTGGTGCCTCACAGAGTAGCCCTCGAGATGCAATCAACGTAGAGTGTGGAGAAATCCCATTAGATCTGCGAAGAGAGGAACGGCTTCTCAAATTCTGGACATACCTACAAAGCTCTGCACCCACCCACCCTACCAGGGAGGTATGTCTTCCATGCAAGGAGCACCTAAGACACAAGGTACTGCCCAAAATGACCAAAAAGACCAAACCACCAGGCCTGTTAATGACAGAGCTCGTCAGTGCCACTGAACTGGTAAACGTCGAAATAGAAAGCTCAAGGCCGGCTCCTGACCCGCCATGGCTACTTCCGCAGATCAAGGCGCATGACAGCCTATCCTCACAGATAAGCAAGAAAGACCCACCAGCGCTAATCAAGAGCTACGCTCTGGAAAACATTGACAACAGATGGAAGGAGCACAGGAAAATCTATACCGACGCCTCCAAAATGCCCTACTCTGGCGAATGCGGAGCAGGAGTAGTCATAGGCGACCAGGAAGAAGTCCTCAAGTACAAGCTTCCGAATCACCTGTCAATATTCACAGCCGAACTGGTGGCAATTAAAAAGGCTCTAGAATGGATTAAAACAGCAAATCCAGGCAAATACGTTATACTCACAGACTCACTAAGCTCAGTGAAGAGCTTCAAATCTAGCAGCAGCAAGAGCAGGGACAACCTAATCAAGGAAATCCGGCAGCTGTATGCAACTGTGGTGACTGACAACAACACCGTGGACATCGACTGGGTCCCAAGCCATGTTGACATTAAAGGCAATGAACAGGCAGACGAGGCAGCCAAGCAAGCGCTCAAAGATGGAACTATGACCAGCATAGGACTCTCAAAGTCCGAAGCGAATGCCCTGGTCAAAAGCCACATCAACAGCAAATGGCAAAGACAATGGGACGAAAGCACAACCGGCAGATCCCTGTACAGAGTCGTCCCTGCAGTCAAACGCAAATACCAAAACCACATCCCAGGACGCCAAGGCGACATTGTATTACGCCACATCAGAATGGGTCGGATCAGCGTTAACCAGACACGAAAAAAACTCAACCTGTCAGACACAGACCAATGTGAGGCCTGCAAGGAGACTGAAACTCTAGACCACTTCTTCCTACGGTGCACTGAATATGCAGACATTAGAAAGGAACTCATCAATACGCTGAGAAAGGGACACTTCAATCTTGACCCTATAGAAGACATTATAGCGATGCGTGACCGACAGATCAACCACGAATTAATCAAGTTCGTGCTTGCATCGGACAAACACATCACATAATCAGAACACATTCTGATTAGCCCAAGACACCGACCGAGACAACCCTCGGGAGGTGTCAGGTCCGAAACGCAAATCACTCCCCTAGGTGCATGAGGTGTCATGTCCGAGGGGAATCGCATCACACTTTTTCCCCTAGGCGCATGAGGTGTCAGGTCCGAGGGGAAATACGTGTAAGCGAACGATTTGCAGTTTGCATGACCTATACAGCATGTTATCTCTGATGTCAAAAAAGCAAACACGTGAGACGGCGCAAGAAGCACTCTTCTGCGGCCTCTACGACCCCGGCCTGTCCTGCGGCACTTACTGCCTTCCAATCCCCGGCCTCTACTGCGACATTTAGTGCCTTCCCACCATCGACCTCTACGGCTATTGCGGCATTTACTGCCACCCCACCACCGACCCCTGGTCACTGCAGCATTTACTGCCTCACCACCCTCGTGAGGTGTCAGGTTCGAGGAGAAACGCAAATCACTTCCCCTAGGCGCATGAGGTGTCAGGTCCGAGGGGAATCGCTTCGCACTTTTTCCCCTAGGCGCATGAGGTGTCAGGTCCGAGGGGAAATATGTGTAAGCGAATGATTTGCTGTGTTGCATGGCCTTTAAAGTATGTTATCTGTAATGTCATTCTATGAATGTTACTAAATTCTTGAGAACTTTTTTTTCTTTCTGGCTTGACTATTCCACTTAAGGATCGTGACATTGTCATGAATTGATGACCCAGAGTATGTGAGTACATGCCCCAAAACACCTGTCCACACTGTCTGTTTTCTCCTTCTTTTTCTTTCAGCATTGTTCCCCTCCTTTTCTTTCAGAGCCAGAGCTGGAGCTGGAGCTAAAATGCAGCAACGAAAACAACAATGACAGACGGGCAGAAAGACAGATGGAGGACTGGAATGGACAACAGAACAACAGATGGGCCGGCCTGGCGGCGGACCGCGAGGGATATGGACGTGTGTCCATCTCTTTCGTGGCCCGTAGGCAGGTATGCTTGTCTGTCGAACAGACTGACAAACCAATCAACAAATGGACAGACTGACGGACAACTCTGGGCACAGCAAGCTGCTGGAGTACGCTTAAGCAATGTACTTGGCCCCACTTGCTCAGTCTTCTCGGATGGGACTTTAAACTGAGGTCCCGTCACACAGTGCCCATCACTGTGTGAACGTGAGCTAGGGTTAGGTAGGCAAGAAATTTCGGCATAGTCAAAGTAAACCGGATGCTGAATGGATCCCTCCTCGGATGGAACCACGCAACATACGGATTACAAAACCAAAACCAAATTGCTAGAATTAGAATCTTTCGGAATTTTCGAGGGGACTATGGAGGGATGTAACCCGGATGACTGACCGAGTTCGTCCTCGGACAGACACAGTCACCATACGGGCTACCTAACCAATCAAAATCAAACAAGTGCGCGCTGGTGCCTGCTCGGATGATGGCCAGAAGACCAAATGGGTCCCAGGACCCAAAAGACCCCACACCCCAACATCCCCACTCCCCCCAAAGGGGCCGGGAGGTCTCTGACCTAAAGCCCCCCCTTGGGTGCATCAGGTCATAAGACCGTACGCACCTCCCCCGACCCAACACCTACCCCATCCCTTACCCACCCCTGTTAGGTCCAGGTTAGGCCATCCCCATTACACACGCCCAAGCATGAGGAGCAACAAAAAAAGCCATGGAAAAGAACAGCAACATGAGACAAAATCGAGAGACAACGATCAACACACACACACACACAGAGAGAGACACAAGCTAATGCACAAACCGACGTCACAAGAATTCACAAGAATTCAACAGAAACCATAAAGGCCAGGCGTGAGTCTAGACCCTAGCATTGGGAACTAGCATATAAACGCCTCAAATATTACAACACACACACCTGCAAGCACAGTACTCGATATGAGAGCAGAGCGGGAGGGAGAGGCCATGCGATAGGACGATGCCCACACGCCCACCAACTGAAGACATGCAATTAAACTTGAAATGTTGTGAACTCTGAATTGATACTCCAAGTTTGGTACATATAAAAAACAAGCGGCCCAAGGGGCCTGTATCGCTCACCTGGACAATAGGCATTTCAACTAGAATGCTCTTTATCAACAAGATGGCCAGCAAACCATTTATCCGACAGTTTCGAAAATTGCAAATTTGAGATCAGAATACCAAAAACCACATATAAAAACAATTTCGGCCTCAAAATCCATCAAATAAAAAAATCCAATATGGCCACCAAACATCCTATATTTTGATTGGCCCACGGCGGCCATGTTTTTTGACGGATCAACTTCTCTTAAACAAACTTTAATGGTACTCAGGCCCTAATCATATCTGCCAAATTTCGGCTCGATCCCTTCAGCGCTTCTGGAGAATAAGTCATATACACTACAACTAGGTCAACCAAGATGGCCGCCGAACCACTTGACCAATCAAGTTCCCTTGACATAAATCATATTTCATGAGGTTTGCATCAATACCCCAAGCCGTTTCGGAGAAGATTTTTAAAGACATTTCCTAAAAATCGGCCTAAATCCAAGATGTCCGCCGGACAAATTTGCCGATCGGGTTCATTTGAACAAACTTAGATCCCTATGCCCCATGAATTTTTCCTCCCAAATATAATTGAAATCGGCCCCGTGGTTCTTGAGAAGAAGTTGTTTAAAGAATTCCCCATTGCTTTACTATGGGCCCATTGCTTTACCATTGGAGCCTTTGGCGGGAAAACAAACCAAGATGGCAGCCAAAGCGTTTATCCGACAGTCTCGAAAGTGGCAATATTTGAACTCGCCACACTGATAAGCATATATAAAGCAATTTTCGCCATCAAAATCCAACAAATACAAAAAAGCCAATATGACCTAGAAACTCTGAATTTTGATTGGTTGATAGCGGCCATGTTTTTTAACGAACAAACTTCCCTTGAACAAAGTTGAAATGCGCTTGGTCCCTAAGCATATTTACAAAATTTCAGCTCTATCCCTTCAGCTGTTAGGGAGAAGTCGTTTTTGCGAAAACTAGGTCATCCAAGATGGCCGCAAAGCAAATCGGCCAATCAGGTTGCCTTGAACAAACGTGGGTCTACCGCTGCCACAGATGATGTGTTATGAGGTTTGAATCAATTCCTCCAGCGGTTTCGGAGAAGATTTTTTAAAGTGTTTCTAAAAATCAGTCATTTTGGCCGACAGCCATCTTGGATTTTGACCGATCCGCTTCGTTTGAACAAACTTAGATCTCTATGCCCTATGAATGCTTCCTCCAAAATATAATTGAAATTGGCCTAGCGGTTCTTGAGATGACGTCGGTTAAAGAATTCCCCATTACTTTACTATGGGCCCATTGCTTTACTATAGGAGCCTATGGCGGCAAAACAAACCAAGATGGCAGCCAAACCGTTTATCCCAGTCTCGAAAGTGGCATATTTGAAGTCGCCACACTGATAAGCATATATAAAGCAATTTTCGCCATCAAAATACATCAAATACAAAAAAGCCAATATGACCAACAAAACGCTAAATTTTGATTGGTTGATGGTGGCCATGTTTTTTAACGTACGAACTTCACTTGAATGGACCTTGGTCCCTAAGCATATTTACCAAATTTCAGACCTATCCCTTCAGCGGTTCGGGAGGTCATTTTCACGAAAACTAGGTCATTCAAGATGGCCGCAAGGCAAATAGGCCAATCAGGTTGCCTTGAACAAACTTGGGTCTACCGTTGCAATAGATGATGTGTTATGAGTTTTTAATCAATTCCTCCAGCGGTTTCGGAGATTTTTTAGTGTCTAAAAATCGGCTATTTTGGCCGGCGGCCATCTTGGATTTTGGCCGATCGGCTTCATTTGAACAAACTTGAATCTCTATGCCCTAGGGATGCTTCCTACCAACTATAATTCAAATCGGCACAGTGGTTCTTGAGAAGTCGTTTTAAAGGAAAAGTTGACAGATGGACGGATGGTCGCCACAACATAAGCTCACTTGACCTTTCAGGCCAGGTGAGCTAAAAACCTTGCATTTACAGCCTAGAGAAGAATTCTCCATGATGTTCAGTGACCCATGAAAAGTAGGTCAAGCTGACCTACTTTTTTATTATACATGACACCTTTAAGCTTTAATGCATCCATATACTAAGTTTACTTACTATATGTGAAAACCTCTTGAAAATTTGATCCAGACAAGAAATTGGGATGGACATATACAATTCAGTAAACCAAGAAAAGTAGGTCATTGATATGCGACACAACATTAGCACACAACGCCTACATACAGTTTGGTTACTGAATACAGAAAACTCGTACAGCCTGGAGAAGAATGTATGATGTTCAGTGACCCATGAAATTTAGGTCACTCTGACCTATTTTTGATACCTGACACACCTTTAGGCTATCATCCATTCATATACCAAGCTTGTTGATGATACATGAAAAACTCGTGGTCCGGACAAAAAAATCGGGGCTGGACGCACGCCCTCATGAAGGTATGTATGTGTATTTATTATAGTGAAATACAAATCAATGTCACATCTCATTCACATCTTTAAACTTTTACCCTTTCAAGTTTGATGTCAATAATCTATCTTTTACTGTGTCAATAGCCAAAGAAACTGGTGGACATTTTTCAACAATTTTCATGGACGATGTTGCTGCCTATGAAAATTTGTTTTAAGAATGAGCACCAGTTCATGTATTAATTTACTCTAAAAATTTGTCATCGCAATAGCAAGGGTTAATGACTAAGAGATCAGGAAAATATAATTCTTTGTTTGCTAATTGAATGCCCACTTGCAGGACAAGAGAATATTTTTTGGAAATTTACCACTGGATGGACTGGCTCGGTTATGGAGCCAGTCATTCCAGTAGTAAAATTTTAAAAATAAGACTTCCATTGTCATGCAAATGAAAATTCTTTAAGACGATTTCAGAAGTCGTTGGCTGGTTTGACCATAAAAGGGTTAGGAAAGAATGTCCGAGTAACGAAAATTTTTTATGAATAGTTCTCCATGTCCACCATCTGATAAAATATTTCAAATTTTTCTCTTTAAATTATTCGTATGTACTCCATTTATCTCCACACAAACCAAGTTCCACAGAATTCTGGAAGAACAGCGTTAATTTTCTCTCTGCTTGCCGAGTCGAAACAATATCCAAGCTTCTGTCACTGGAAACTCTGAGTGAGCAATACCTTCTCAAGTAGCAGGCATTATCGTCAGCATCGTTCATCATAGTCATGATCATATACAACTCAATCATGCTAGATAGAGCTTGTTCATCTCGATATTGGCAAAATATTACACCTGCGAGATAGATAAACAGAATCAACGTGAACCCACAGAACCAGCAAAGATCTCTGTATGGCTGTTAGTCATATAGTTTATTTAATATATAATATTCTGCACATACTAATAGTTACACCAGTGTTTTGTTGGGGGCACAGGGTGTTACCACACACACCCCAAACATTGTATCTTCCGAGCGCATCGCGCTAAATACATTTTATATTTCCCCGAGCATAACTGTACGCATGTGTGGTAGCAGCCTGTAGCCGCCAAAACACTGGTTTAAGCCTTAGCACTCTGTCAAAATTTTCAATTTTCAAATTAAATTAAAAGATGAACTGGTGTTCATTTTTAAACAAATTTGGTGGAAGATGTTGCTGTTGTATACAGAAACATCATCCAACAAAATTGTTTAAAAATGTACACCAGTTTCTTTGCTATTTTAACAGTAAAAGATAGAATATTGACATCAGAGAGGTAAGGGTTAAGGATTTTATTACCCCTCAGATGTCACAGATTTTTATTTTGCCCATTTTCAGAATACATCACGCACTTATTTTGTTCTACAAAGGTCTACAGCAACAAGCAAAGATATCATTAGACAGTCTACAGACGCCAATTCGGAAAACCAAAAACATGCACAACAGCCACTTCAACCAAATTTATGCAAGAACTGACATCTTTAAATTCAGCTTTATTCCCAGTACGATTAGGGATTGGAACACTATCACAGGATCTTCTAAGCAGTTCAGAAAACTCTGCAAATCCTACAAATAAATCTACCGAATTAATCAGAGGCAAAAACATGTCTAAACCAACTACTTGACGAATGCGCGACGAAAATAATGTCTTTTGGATGTTTCGCCATAACTAATCAAGATCAAGAAGATATAAATTGTCCCATGTGCGCTAGGTATTACCAATCAGGGCTTCCACTAATTTCTAAACACAGGAAGTCCGGGACTTCCAGGGTATTGCTATTGGGAGTCCAAACAAGAAACATCGAAGTCTAGAATGGTTCAAATACATGTAATGTGCTTAACAACATTGTTTTTAGAGATGTCAGGGCCAAAAAAGAGTAAGTCCAGGGCTTCCTTGGTATGTTTTTGGGGAGTTCAAACATGAATTTTGGGAGTATAGGATTCCCGGACTTCCACTAGTGGAAGCCCTGTTAGCAATGTTAATGTTGTACTGTATAAATTGCCAGAAATTATTGGAAATTTGTGAGACGCCTGGTGCAGTACAGCTCAGACATAGCTGAACATGTTCCAAAACAAAATAAAGCGTGCAGTTGAATATTTTGGACTTATTTGCCTCAGGCATTAGTTATGGCGAAACATCCAAAAGACATTATTTTCGTCGCGCTTTCAATCATATTAACCATTTAACACTTACGTTGGCCAGAAATGGCTTCTGCAATGGTCTTGAGAAATATCCATTCGCAGATCAAGAGAAAAGTAGTTTTGAAAATGTACCACTGGAATGACTGGCTCGTTAACCGAGCCAGTCATTCCAGTGGTAAATTTTCGAAAATAGACTTCTTGTTCTGCATAATGGACATTTTCCATGAGAAATTTGAAATTTTCTTGAACAAATTTAAGTTTTAAAGCGCTAAGAGCAAAATGTGGAACAGAACATTTCTTACATATTTGTTACATACTGTTCAAAGGCAAGAATGTTATTTTTGAGAACTCTGTGCTGTATATCTTACATTTTGTTCTCTATTGCACTTTCTTATGGATGATGAAGATACCTCAGCTCCATATGCCAATGTGAACAGCAAGCCAGACAAAGCAGCGGTCAAAGGAAAACCTGATAATGGTTTGTCAATATATATATTATGTAGAGAATTTAAACATATTGGCTTGAATTCAATAAGGACGTTTAAACCCAGTTTAGCCTAAACCTGGTAACAAATCACAAAGTAATTGCAAAGTTAATTTTATAGATGGGGGTGATAGCGTCCTAATTTTATTAGTTGGGACCCAGACCACACACATTTCAAGGGAGGGAAACCTAAATACCAAAGTATGGACAGCCTTCGGAAGTGGGAGGGGATCTTTAATGCCCTGCCCACTTAAAATGAATGACCGTATTTGGGCATTTAGGCCACACCTATAGCACAGGGCATGACCTAGCTCTTATCCACTGAAAGGTTGGGGCTGTCGCTCTATCAATAAAACAAACATTGAAATTACTTTGTGATTATGTTGCCCGATTTAGGTTAAACCATGTTTAAACCCCCTTACTAGCCATATATGACACTAGTCAGTTCTCTTTTGCCGATCAAGTTCCATTTTTACCAAAGGAAATTATGTCATTTGTGGACGTTCTGTCAAAGGAAATGATGTTATTTGTGGAAGTTCTGTCAAATGTAATGGCATCATTTGTGGAAGTTCTGTCAAAGATAATGATGTCATTTGTGGAAGTTCTGTCAAAGATAATGATGTCATTTGTGGAAGTTTTGTCAAAGGTAATGATGTAATTTGTGGAAGTTCTGTCAAAGGTAATGACATCTTTTGTGGAATTTCTGTCAAATGTAATGATGTCATTTGTGGAAATTCTGTCAAAGGAAATGACATCATTTGTGGAAGTTCTGTCAAAGGAAATGACAAATTTGTGGAAGTTCTGTCAAAGGAAATGACATCATTTATGGAGGTTCTGTCAAAGATAATGATGTCATTTGTGGAATTTATGTCAAAGGAAATGACATCATTTGTGGAAGTTCTGTCAAAGATAATGATGTCATTTGTGGAAGTTCTGTCATAGATAATGATGTCATTTGTGCATTGTGGAAATTCTGTCAAAGGAAATGACATCGTTTGTGGAAGTTCTGTCAAAGGAAATGACATCATTTGTGGAAGTTCCGTCAAAGGAAATGACATCATTTGTGGAAGTACTGTCAAAGATAATAATGTCATTTGTAGAAGTTCTGTCAAGGGAAATGACATCATTTGTGAAAGTTCTTTCAAAGGAAATGACATCATTTGTGGAAGGTCTGTCAAAGGAAATGACATCATTTGTGGAAGTTCTGTTAAGGGTAATGATGTCATTTGTGGAAGTTCTGTTAAAGGAAATGACATCATTTGTGGAAATTCTGTCAAAGATAATGATGTCATTTGTGGAAGTTCTGTCAAAGATAATGATGTCATTTGTGTAAGTTTTGTCAAAGGTAATGATGTAATCAGTGGAAGTTCTGTCAAAGATAATGACATCTTTTGTGGAAGTTCTGTCAAAGGTAATGATGTCATTTGTGGAAATTCTGTCAAAGGGAATGACATCATTTGTGGAAGATCTGTCAAAGGAAATGACATCATTTGTGGAAGTTCTGTCAAAGGAAATGACATCATTTGTGGAAGTTCTGTCAAAGATAATGATGTCATTTGTGGAATTTCTGTCAAAGGAAATGACATCATTTGTGGAAGTTCTGTCAAAGATAATGATGTCATTTGTGGAAGTTCTGTCAAAGATAATGATGTCATTTCTGGAAGTTTTGTCAAATGTAAGGATGTAATTTGTGGAAGTTCTGTCAAAGGTAATGACATATTTTGTGGTATTTCTGTCAAAGGTAATGATGTCATTTGTGGAAATTCTGTCAAAGGAAATGACTTCATTTGTGGAAGTTCTGTCAAAGGGAATGACATCATTTGTGGAAGTTCTGTCAAAGGAAATGACATCATTTGTGGAAGTACTGTCAAAGATAATAATGTCATTTGTAGAAGTTCTGTCAAGGGAAATGACATCATTTGTGAAAGCTCTTTCAAAGGAAATGACATCATTTGTGGAAGTTCTGTCAAAGGAAATGACATCATTTATGGAAGTTCTGTTAAGGGTAATGATGTCATTTGTGGAAATTCTGTCAAAGGAAATTCTGTCATTTGTGGAAGTTCTGTCAAAGGAAATGACATCATTTGTGGAAGTTTTGTCAAAGGAAGATGTCATGTGTGGAAGTTCTGTCAAAGGAAATAACATCATGTGTGGAACTTCTGGTAAAGGAAATGATGTCATTCGTGGAAGTTCTGTCAAAGGAAATGATGTCATTTCGGGATGTTCTGTCCAAAGAAATGACATCACTTGTGGAAGTTCTGTCAAAGGAAATGACATCATTTGTGGAAGTTCTGTCAAAGGAAATGATGTCATTTGTGGCAGTTCTGTCAAAGGACATTTTCAGACGAAAGTTCATGTGTGTTTACTTAATTAATTGTCCCTTAAAGTTATCTTGAAGCATTAAGATTAGGAAACTGAACATTTCACTGTCGCTCGTCTTCTTAGTGGCCATTTTACTTTCATTTTCATAGCCACCAGGATTTTCTTCTCTTTTTAGGTCACAGTTGTTTGTCTGTGCCTCACTGAATATATGTACTATGAAGCATGCCTAGTTTGTTTTGGCAATCCACACTATCCAGGCCAGGGGAGACACGCTTTAGCCTTCTTGCTTTCAAATGATGCTTCCCATTAATTGATCAACCCTTTCATGGTCAAATTTGGCTAAGAATATTTCAATTTTCTCGTTGAAAATTTCTATTTGCAAGCCAAAAGAAGACTGTTTTTGAGAATTTTTCACTGGCTCGATTATCGAGCCGCAATCCAGTCATTGCAGTGGTAGATTAAAGAAAAAATGCTCTTCTCTTGGTCTGCAAATGGCCAATTCCCAGGACCATTGCAGAGGCTGGTTAGGCAAGCAAATGGTTAATAATCATACAATGTGTTCAGGGGTCCCATAGAACCCACTGCCACTATTTATTTTTTTTGGTGTGGGGGGGGGGGTGTGGGGGGGGGGTGTGTGTGTGGGGGGGGGGGTGTTGATTAGAAGCCATTGCTGCCAATCAAATTAAGTAAAAAAATATTCAATAGTATGTTTCTTCCACCGTGCTCAAAATTGTACTAACTAGTTTAAGTTTTAGTTTTAGAAACATATTAAATCTCTGAGCCGTACTGTGCATGGAAGTAACATAGAATGGAGACGTCCAGTTTTAGCTATGCCCCGCCCATCTTTAGGGAAGCACCACCCACACTTCGTGCGTGATGGGATCGATCAATGGCTGAACTCCCTGATTACCAATTTCAACAAAACGATACGGGTAAGCTGTTGAATGTTTTGAAACTAATTTGACTGGGTGCTGTTGCTGCCATATAGTTTCAAAATGCTCAACAGAATGTTTATTAAATAGTAAAGACAAACAATTCGTGCAACAACGCTTAGTCCGTCATCAATTAGGCGTTCGTGACGAACTTATATCTACATCATTCAGGACATAATTAATTATGACATCACCCTACACGTCACATAGTTGATTATGACGTGGTATGATTTATGGATAAACTGGAAAGGTCCATTTGATTGGAAGGCATTGCTCCCTTAACCGTCATATCAGTCAAAAACAGCTTTGGCAACAGTCTTCAGAAATGTCCATTTGCAGACCAAGAGAAGACTATTTCTGAATAATTTTCACTGGAATGACCAGTGCTAAATTTTCAAAAATATTCTTATCTTGGTCTGCAAATTAACATCTTTGAAAAAATTGAAATTTTCTTGAATAAATTTGAGTGTTAACAGCAGCAATCTCTTCTAATCCAATTATGTCGAGTTCACAATATTCAACAAAATATGTTTTTCCTAGATAACATGTTCCTGGCTTTTGGGGTGGGTGTGGGGGTGTGGCTGGGTGGAATGGAGGGACACATGTTTTGTTAAAATTTGAACCAGATAGGACAAATAGTTTTTAGCTCACCTGGCCTGAAAGGCCAAGTGAGCTTATGTCATGGCAACCATCCGTCGTCCGTCCGTCCGTCAACTTTTCCTTTAAACGACTTCTTCTCAGGAACTGCTGGGCCAATTTCAATTATATATATATATATGGCAGGAAGCATCCTTAGGGCATAGGGGTAAAAGTTTGTTTAAACGAAGCCAATTGGCCGAAATCCAAGATGGCCGCCAGCCAAAATGGCCGATTTTTAGAAACACTAAAACATCTTCTCTGAAACTGCTGGAGGAATTGATTCAAAACTCATAACACATCATCTATTGCAACGGTAGACCCAACTTTGTTCAAGGCAACCTGATTGGCCAATTTGCCTGGTGGCCACCTTGGATGACCTAGTTTTTGCGAAAACGACTTCTCCCGAACCGCTGAAAGGATAGGCCTGACATTTAGTAAACATGCTTACTGACCAAGGTCCATTCAAGTTTGTTCAAGGGAAGTTCGTACGTTAAAAAACATGGCCACCATCAACCAATCAACATTTAGCGTTTGTTGGTCAAATTGGCTTTTTGTATTTGATGTATTTTGATGACGAAAATTGCTTTTATATATGCTTATCAGTGTGGCGAGTTCAAATATGCCACTTTTGAGGCTGTCGGATAAACGGTTTGGCTGCCATCTTGGTTTGTTTTCCTGCCATAGGCTCCCATAGTAAAGCACTGGGACCATAGTAAAGCAATGGGGAATTCATTAAACGACTTCTTCTCAAGAACCATGATAATGGGAATAATTCGCAGAACCTACACATACCTAAATAATGACAATTTCACCTTGCTGTACAAAGCATTAGTACGCCCTCACCTTGAATATGCTAACAGTGCCCATACAAAGAAAAAGATATCAAACTATCGAAAATGTTAAAAGGAGGGCAACCAGACAGATTCCGCCATTGAAGGGACTGAGCTACCCTGACAGGCTAAAGAGACTAAATCTTCCAACTCTAAAATACAGACGACACCGGGGAGATATGATTGAATTATATAAAATCATACATGGTTATTACGACACACATCTAACAAAACATCTTTTCACATTAAACAATTCAATAGCAAGAGGACACACATATTGTCCTGAGATTGAGATATTGGGGAATTTATTGGTGAAAGGGTTAACGGATGGTATGAGTCTCATGTTTATATGTCATATAGAATGAAATGTGCTCTTATTTTGAGATTATTTTTCTGTTTGAAAATTAATCTTAATTTTAATTAATTATTATTATTATTATTATTATTATTATTATTATTATTATTATCTGATATTTTGTTGTTAAATATTGTTATATCAATGTGCTAGTGCAATTATTGTCTAAATATAAATTTTTTATTTATTTAATTTTAGAAATTAAGTGCTCAGAATTTTTTTACGATAACATTTTTTAGTAACTTACTGATTTATTAGATAAGAATATTAACTAGTTATCATCTCACAATGAAATCTCGTTAGATAGTTAACACGGAATTTCAAGACTACTATGCAGGAAATCTGTTGAATATTTTGAAATTTATTTGACTGGGTGCTGTTGCTGCCATAGGCTCCCAGTCAAAATAGTTTTGAAATATTCAACAGACTGTTTCTTACATCATCTCTGGTCTGTAAACGTTAAGGATTTACATTAAGTTTTGTGTCCATTCATATGTAGCTAACTATCTAGGTATGGTGTAGGTACACATACAGGTATATCATGTGACGTATGGCCTTGCACACTATGGCTTGTATCTTTGAGATTGGTCAAGATAATTGAAATTGGTTATCAAGCCAGTCATTCCAAAGGTAAATTTACAAAAAAAGGGTGTTCATGAAGATAACGCATATATTGATGAAGTATTTCTATGCATAAGTAAGCCTGAATGACACATGTGGCTGGCTAAGGGGAGAATGGTGTGACTGGCATTGTTAAAGTATTGGCCAGCCTCATCCTGTACAGGCTGGAGTGGGCCGCTATTGGGATGAGTGGGTTAGGGTATGGGTCAGCCTCATCTTGTACATTCTGGAGTGGGCCGCTATAGGGATGAACGTCCTGTACAGTCTGGAGTGGGCCGCTATATGGATGAGTGGGTTAAAGTGTGGGCCAGCCTCATCCTGTTCAGTCTGGAGTGGGCCGCTGTAGGTATGAGCGTCCTGTACAGTCTGTAGTGGGCCGCTGTAGGGATGAACGTCCTGTACAGTCGAGTGGGCTGCTGTAGGGATGAACGTCCTGTACAGTCTGGAGTGGGCCGCTGTAGGGATGAATGTCCTGTACAGTCTGGAGTGGGCCGCTGTAGGGATGAACGTCCTGTACAGTCTGGAGTGGGCCACTGTAGGGATGAACGTCCAGTACAGTCTGGAGTGGGCTGCTGTAGGGATGAACGTCCTGTACAGTCTGGAGTGGGCCGCTGTAGGGATGAATGTCCTGTACAGTCTGGAGTTGGCCGCTGTAGGGATGAACGTCCTGTACAGTCTGGAGTGGGCCGTTGTAGGGATGAACGTCCTGTACAGTCTGGAGTGGGCCGCTGTAGGGATGAATGTCCTGTACAGTCTGGAGTGGGCCGCTGTAGGGATGAACTGGTTAAAGATGTATTATAGTATATCTTCTATAGGATTGTCTCTGATATTTTGAAATCCACTTAAACCTTTCGCCGATAAATCCTGGAAAAAGTATATTCTTTACAATATAAACCTTATTCTATTGGATATTTTGAAAGTAATTTGACTGGAAGCTGTTGCTGCCTTAGTCAAATTAATTTCAAAATATTAAACAGTGATCCTTAGAAATAAGATCTATGGAATTCATCTGTGAAAGGTTATTGTATTTGTGATTGATCTGTATATTGTTACATACATTATTATGATGCATACATGTAGATCATAGTATTTACCGTAACCGTGTGACTGGTGAGTTATTGCAGACGACATAATCCAAGTGTTATATCTCTGAATCTGCTGAATATTTTGAAAACAATTTTACTGAAAGTTGTTGGTGGCTTAGCCACCAACAACTTTCAGTCAAATCGTTTTCAAAATATTCACCATATCCAGAGTTATTGCCCAATCAATTTATTGTCCGGTGGCTTGCAGCAGCGAGACAGTTAATTATTTATTGTCACCACGCCTGCACCACCAGCCATCAGTGATTGAAAGGATAGAGAGAATGTGTGTGCATGCCTGGGTGTGTGTGCGTGCGTGTGCATGTTTTTAAGCCTACCATTGGATTTACAACATAATTATCTATGCTATGTGTTTTATTTGGAACGCTTCACGAGTAACTGTGTTATACTATATACACTTATATATTAATGACCAGATGAATGCAATATTTTATCTATAGATATACATGTATATATTAAATACATAATAGTTTTATCATCACCAGTAAAACGCTGTATAAATATGATTATTCTAGTAACATAATATTGAAAACATGTAATATTTAAAATGCAGAATTGTCCGAGCTCGAACTAGTAAGATATTTTTTGTAGTAACTAGTTTTCCTGTTCTTACTCCATGAGGCTGTTACAAAAAACATTTTGCAACAACATTTTGAGAATGGAGACAATGCATTCTGTCGGTATCTGTAACTGCTCATTGCTTTATTATAACCCCTGCTGTACGTATTGTTTTTGTCCCATCTGTACATCCTGAAAATATTATCCCTGCAACTCCTACAATTTTGAGATAATTGTTTTAAAGTTGACAGGATAATTGTACACCACCCAAAGATGTGCTTAATGTTAAGATTCTTTTCATCATCCTGTCCATCCATAGGTACGTTGGTCTGTACATACGTCCCGAAAATCTGATATATGCGTGCTGCGGGCGGTATTGTTAAATCCCTCTTATGTAGCGCATTCAAAATTCTATTTATATCAATAGACCTTTCCACTTTATCAATCCATCCTATGACGTCATAATCAACTATGCAATGTGTAGAAAGACATCATAATGAATGACATCATGATTAGTACGTCACGAATGCATATTTGAAGACGGGCTATGCGTTGTTGTACGAATTGTATGTCTACTATTTAATAAATATTCTGTTGAATATCTTGTAACTAATTTGACTGGGCGCTGTTGCTGCCATTCTAGTGGTAAATTTGCAAAAATATGATTCTCTTGGTCTGCAAATGGACGTTGCTCAAGACCACGGCTAAATAGTTAATGGTCAAGAATGTCCAAACCTTTGCTCAGTCTATGTCCATTTGCATGCCAAGAGAGGACTATCTCTAAGTTTACCACTCCTGCAATGGCTCGCTCGTTTATCCATTGAGATATTTTCAAAAATAGTTTTCTCATGGCCTGCAAATGAACCTTTCCATTTTTTGCTATGCCGTGTTGGGATTGATCGATCCCCGAATGCCCTAGCTATCAATTTCCTGAAAACTATACAAGGAAGCTGTTGAATATTTTGTAACTAATTTGACTGGGTGCTGTTGCTGCAACAGCGCCCAGTTAAATCAGTTTCAAAATATTCAACAGAATATTTATTAAATAGTAAAGGCACACAATTTGTACAACGACGATAGACCGTCTTCAAATATGCGTTCGTGACGTACTTATCGACATCTTTCATGACGTCATCCATTATGATGTCATTCTACAGATCACGTAGATGATTATGACGTCATATGATGGCCGCATACTCTGGAAAGGTGAATTGACCTTCTCAAAGCCACTGCATAAGCCAGTCTGAATGTTGATGTGTTCTATTCATATTGTATAAACACCAGTCATCAGAATTACACCTTTTCATTCGAGGAGCCAGATTTAAGTTAAACCAATCAAGGAATCTGCTGAAAATTTTGAAATCATTTTTTAATGATATTTTGATAAATGTTGCCTGTTGACAGTCACGACAAGTTTGTGTCTCATTGTTTTACAGATAATCAGAATGTAAAGGATTATATAACGGATAACTTGTACAGCTCTTGTTGTTGTTATAGAGAATTATTACGTTGTATTTATTTGCTTACTAAAATATGTATGCTTCAATTGCATTAATCAGCATTGCAATATTCACCTGATTGATAGCTAGCATATGAAAATTCACTATTCATCTTCTTAATCGTTAATATTCTTAGTAAATATCCATTTGCATGACAATAGAAGCCTATTTTTCAAAATTTACCACTAAAATGACTGGTTCAAAAATAGTCTTCCTGACATGCAAATGGATATTTTTTTAGAAAGTCTTCGTGACCAAATTCAATCAGTCACTCTTTAACACTCATGCCAGCCAAAAACTGATTCTGCAGTGGTCTTGTGAAATGGCCATTTGCGGACCAAGAGAAGAGTTGTTTGTAAATTTACCACTGGAATGACTGGCTCAATAACCGAATTAAAATGAGATAAAGCGCTTCTTATGTTGGTGAGCCGCTGGCTCGTTTGCCCTTGGAGACACTGTGTTAACGGGAGTTTGTTATAAAACGGGTATGGATCAGACCTAAAGTACAATACTTAGTTCCTATCGCGAAAATGATAATATATAGTATTCAGAGTTCCGAGTCCAGAATATATTATCCGAGTACTCGCTCAAATTAAAAACAATCTTTTGCGTTTTGAAGGCGAATCGCGTCATTTATATCTTTTCTGGACGCCATTTCATGTCAAATTCAGGATTGATTTTAATGTCATAAATGATATTTGTTAATGGATACGCAATATTTAGGCATTCCAATTTAATAATTTCGCTTCTGCGATGATGTTTTGAGGTATACATTAAACATAGTCGTAAGGTGGCGAGAATTTGTACCGTGCGAAAATTAGTTTAATTTCCGTGCTATCATTTTTTTTTACGGAACTTCACACAAAAAATGTGCTCAAAGACTGTACTCAATTATAGGACGCACCCGCTTCCTAGAACATATAATATCACGAAAAAACTGCGTCCTTTAGTCAAATTTTTACGGTAACCCTTTGCCTGCAAATTGACATTAGATAAGGAAATATTTTGATTGTTTTTACCTAATTTTGTCAGTAAAGTGTTAATCTGCTTAGATGTTGCAAGGGAGATAAGTCATGTGCTGTATAAATAGTTATGGAAATGTAATTTTGACAAATTTCTACCAATGTTACTGGCTCTTTACTGAGGAGCAGCAGAGATAACTCTTTAACTGAGCCAGTTATTTTAGTGGAGAGTTTCAAAAATACATTTCAAATTACCTGGTTATTTCATGTGAACAAGAGTTATCCCCGTTACTTGTCTCATATCACTAATCTACTCAGTTATATCGGTCTGTGTTAACCCTTTAGCATTCGAGCCAGCCAAAAATGGCTTCAGCAGTGGTATTGAGAAATGTCCATTGGCAGACCAAGAGACGACTATTTTTGAAAATCTATCACAGGAATGACAGGCTCGATAACAGAGCCAGTCATTCCAGTGATACATTTTCAAAAGTCTTCTCTTAGTCTGCAAGGGGAACGTTTCTTTTGAGAAAATTTGAATTTTTCTGAATAAATTTGAGTGTTAAAGTGAAGTTTTTCTGCTTGTGCACCTGTTCAGTGCTATATTGTCATTGTGGAATTTTGCTTTGACATTTTAAATTGATTTTACTGAATAAAAGCTTTTTTCTATTGTGTAATACAAATGTTTTGTGGTAGTTACCCTTGCCCATGTGCTCTCATATAAGGCGAAAATGGTGTTGCATTCATGACTTTCAGTGTCTACCTGTCTGTCTGTCCATCCATCTTAACCCTTAACAATCTGGTGTTAAAATTTTAAATCCTCAAATTAAATTAAAATTCTGGATCCATCAACTACATTGAATAGACCCAATAGGCATCAATCACGCAGATTGGTGACCCTTCTCTACCTCTGGTAGTAAAACATTTAAATTACAAGATGAACTGGTGTTAATTTTTCAACAAATTTGGTGGGCGATGGTTCTGTCGTAGACAGCAACATCGTCCACCAAAATTGTTGGAAAATGTACACCAGTTTCTTGATATTGACATGGTTAAAAAGGTGGAGTATTGACATCAGAGTGGTACGGGTTAAAAATTGTTGATCCAATTTGACTCAAACTATTCAACACCTTACCTGTATAGTCATTCATTCATCCATCCACCATCCATCCATTCATCCCACCGTGCATCCATCCGCCATCTATCCAACATCCTTCCATTCATCTATCTGTCCACCTGTCTGCCAATCTCTCGGTCTGTTAGTCCATCCACTCATCCATATGTCCATCCATTCTTCTGTTCCTCCATCCTGTCCTATCTGTCTATCTATCTATCTATCTATCTATCTATCATCTATCTATCTATCTATCATCCACCAATCTTTTTTTATCTCCTTCATGAAGTGAAATGGTATTTTGGGAGAGGCGGGAAAAATGTCGGCGTTGGGGTCCGCTCTAGTTAAGCTTTATTAAAATGGCATTTACACCACTAAGGGCTTATCTGTTTTAAATAAAACTTCACAGATCGGTTCTAAATGATGCTTAGGACAAGTCCACATCAAAATTATATTGATTTCTGAGATATTCTATACTTTTTCATGTTTGAATGAAAATATTTTCTAGGTCCAGGTTACGATTTTTGCTGCAATTAATATTTTTTCAAACAACATTTACATCAACAAGGGGTTGTCTGATTTGAAGTAAACTTCACAGATTTGTTCTAAACGATGCTTAGGTCTAGTCCACGTCCCCTAAAAATAGTTTTTCAAAGTTTTTCCAAACTTTTACAGCGTTTTAACTGTGATTATTTTAGGGCTGATTTACGTCCAAGTTATATGTATTATGCTGTGTTTACGCAACTAGTCTAGTGAAGAAGAGTTTAACAGTGATGATTAATGTGAAGAAAATTGGTCATATTGATTTCTTTAGTCACCCCACAACCAACCAAAAAAAACACAAAAATGTTGCCTAAAATTGAAACTATCTTAAATTTTTCAAATAGCAAATGACAATTTGCTTTTGGTTGTTAAAATACTTGATTGACACCACTAATGGTCAACATGAGAGTATTGCTTGCGCCAATAACCAATACAGCAAAAACAACTGTAACTTCTGCCAATAAGTAATGTTACACTATACACAGCTATATATATATAAATAATTTATGCGTGTCTATTGATTCTGCCAACCGTATTGTGCTTCTAGTCCTATAGGCCATAGTCAATATTCTTGTAACAGCTGGCTATAATTTATAGTGTGGAGATTCTTCACCGGGAGTACATACCAACTTTTTTCACTCATTCTATATGCCCAGTGTATGCTTAGGACAAATCCACGGTGTGGTTCCCGGACACCTTTGGACATTTTGAGAAAATGGATTTTAATTTTCCAAGTTATAATATGCCACTTTCTTCATCGATGCGAAATTCTCCCGTTTCATCCGTACCCTATGCATATGAAATGAAAGCTTGCGATGAGTGGATGACAACTATCATTATGCGTCATCCATATCATATCTTGGGCAGATTTTATATGCGAGTCAGAAAGCATGTGTTTCGTGAATCTTGTATATACAGTCTTCGTTAGAGACCAGTTTATTGAGCATCTATAGATATCTTGATTCTACTCAGATTCAAAGACTTAGATAACTTGTTGTGTTATAATGTTTATGATGGAACTTACTTGTTACTTGTCCTCTAGATACCGCCTCTCCACTTCTAGGCGAATCTTCAGCCAGGTCTGGTCTGAAGTATAGGTTGGATGAGTAACTAACATTTTCAGTAATGGTTGCTGCACGGCTTGAACAGGTCTAGAGGAGTATAGGCACTGTGTCTTATGCCAAGTTTCTCATTAGTCCAGAAACTCCACCAAGCCACTTGATTTCCGAAGTGATCCCTGTATACATGCTATTAAATAGTCCCCATCGCTTCCCCACCACACCTTGAGTTCAGCATACTCTTGTGGCAGACAATGTCGAAGGCTTTAGATGCATCTAAGAAAGGTGTATATAGTGAAAACTTCATATTCTATGTTCTGCAATGGATTCTGTGACACAGAATACTGCGGTCACTAGTGAAAAAGAGCTGTTGTTTGCTTTGGAGTGCATCGGTGAAAGCTCTTGTGGGCTTGAGCAGTTCCTTCTCTAGAATCTCTCCAAGCAATGATGTGACTGTAATACACGTGTAGCTATCTGGATTATTGGCAGGTTTGTCCTTGAATATTGGCCTATCACATATTTTGACTTCGCGGAATATAATGTAGATCAAATAAGTGACTAAGCAAATAATTTCCTTCAGCATTCAGTCCATCTGGGTCGGCTGCCTTCCGCTTTCTCATTGAGGTGATATGCCTTTCAGTTTCTTGTTCAGAGATATCAGGAAACCATGATGTCCAGCTGACAAGCTGCTGACTAACGAGCGGACCATCGTTGCACAGTTCAATCCTTCCTGGTTGAAACTGGAGTGGTGTTTGAATGTTGTACGGTCCTAAAAGAAGTTTGCTCGCCTGTAATTTCTGAATTGCCTAACGAGGAGGGCCTGAAAACAGCTGTAGTGGGCTTTGTGACATGAATTCCAAAAGGCTGTTCAGTGGCGGATCCAGAGTGTGCACTCGGGGACAGGCCTGGGTACAAGTACAGGTTATTATATTTAAATGCAAATGCAAATGTTTGCAACGTATTCAAATGCAAGTGCATTTACAAATGCATTTGAATATGTGGACAAACCTCTGGTACTGAAATTCTTGAACATGCATCTGTCAACTATGTGTCTGCTGGGAGTGACTATCTTTGGTAAAACATTTTGTAACATAATCATGTATTGGTTTTTAATGTATGCGAAATGATTTTAGTTTTTTTAATAATCACTGTCGGAAATTAAAATAATCCATTTCTTTTAGATTTACAAATTATTTAAGCAGGATAAACAGTATGTGTACTATAGAATATCATATTATTAACACAGGAATGGCCAAACTGACCAAACACAGCTTCTGTATTGATCTTAAAGAATGTCAATTTTCAGACCAAGAAAAGAATATTTTTGAACTTTTACCACTGGAATGACTGGCTTGCTTATCAAACTAGTCATTGCAGTGTAAAATTTAAAAAAATAGTCTATTTGTCTGCAAATGGAACTTTTCTATGAAAGAAATAATACTTATTTCACCTTTAAGCGGTAACCATTAGAGAATTTAACTTTCAGATTTATGTTGACTATTTTGAAAGTAATTTCACTGATCGCTATTGTGTCCATGGAAACAACATGTGCCAGTCAAATTACTTTCAAAATAATTATCAAATATAATGTTGAATAACTGGAAAGTAATTTGATCGATAGCTGCTGTGCCTTTGGCAGCAACAGTTTCCAGTAAAATTACATTCAAAATAATGCTGTAGGAAAAGGCTTCCAGTCAAATTTGTTTCAAAATATTCACCAGCTTGTTCAATACCTGAATTAAGATTCTCGCATTTCAGGATTCAAATGTTTAAATGTTAATTCCTATGGCTGAGATAAACATGACTGAGTATGTGTGTATAGTTAGACTGAATGACAAGTGCTTCTAATCACAATGGGTGAACAGCAAATTAACCCATGTCATGCAGAATTATCAGCATCTATTATTTATTGATCTTGGTAAATGTCTATTTTCATCTCAAGACGATAATCTTTGAAGATTTACCACTGGAATGACTGACTCGATTAGCAAGGTAGTCATAAATTTTCAAAAATTGTCTTCTCTTGTAATGCAAATGGACATTCAATAGGCCAATCTTGACACATTAAGGATTAAGACATTTCTGAATGAATGGAGTTAACAACATAATACCCTATTCATAGATTGAGCAACCAGAGCTATATTACTAAGCTCATGCTAATGACTTTGAAAGGATCTTGACAAAAAGATATAGCAAGTACTTGTTGAGCAGATTGTACAGTCAAAAGTGCTCTAGTGACCACCTGTATTTTGGGGCCACAAGATTGCGGTTCTTTAAAACAGATGAGTGTATAAATATTATTAATTTTCCTGAAAATCAACATATTGATTAACGCAGCAACAACATTTAGTCCAATTGTTTTATTAACCCTTTTATGCCAAAACCGGAAAGACCAGCCTTTGCCGTGGTCTTTACAAATGCCCATTTGCAGACTGCAAGAAGAGGATCACTGAGCCAATGCTTTCAGTGGTTTTGTATGTATGGGTTAAAGGGTCAATACATGAGACAAGAGAATGGAGGCACCCATTCCTTACTATCTAGAAGGTGATCATATTTATTGTACCCTTAGTGATACGTTGCTGTAGATTTTCTCAGAGACAAATTAACTAAAATGTGTTGGCTTGCTAAGATCTCAACTGATTTAAGCTAGACAAAGATACATGATTTTGCATATATATAATATAGTGTTAATAAATCACAGGGAATTTAATTTCTAATTTCTATCAACAGAAATGCCATTTTTATGATTTAACCAATAATTTGGTTGAATATTTTGAAATTAATTTGACTGGGTAGCCTACTGTGACTGCTATTTACAGCAGCAGCAGCAGCTAGGCTCCATCCTATCTTGAAAAAAAAATGCAAAATGAAAAAAATAAACATTTGAAAAAACCCTCAAATGCATTTGAAAACTCAAATGCAAATGCAACCTTTTTTATACAAATGCAAATGCAAATGCAAATACATGAGATTCAAATGCAATTGCAAGTGCAAATGCGTCAGAAATTTCATAATTGCATTTAAATGCAAATGCAAGTGCAAATGCATTTGCACTTGTATCCAAGCCTGTGGGGGGGGGCACGCCCCCCCCCCCCACCCTGGCAGGACTGTCAATTTTCTTTTTGACTTACCTGCTGGTGGCGGAATGAGCCCATTTTCAAGAGTTAACTCCCTTGAAATCTTGGGTGTGCCCCCCCCCCCACACCCGCCCTGGATCCGCCCTTGATGTTTGCGAATTAGTTTGAACATAGACTGTTGATTATGTTTTGATGCATACATAATTTCACTGTGTAATTGCTTTCGCGAGTCAGCAGTTTTCTGGCGCTGTGCACGACAAAGATTCTGTTTTGCTGTCTTGCTAGTGATGGTTAGTTTATGTAGTTTGTGACTTGGCCGACCAGCCTTCTTCCATGGTAAATTGGCTGCTTTCACTTTTGCCACAAATGGCTTCAGCGTGGATGTCCATCTTAACCTTGCTCGGCATCTAGAGGTTCGTCGGGACTTAGGGTCCCATTGGATTGCAACTTTACACAGGACTCTTGATATCTCTAAGCAGCAGCAGTTCAGTGTTTGCCTCAAGTGTAACATTTCTCAATATTTTCTGCAGCTTAATACCAGTCAGGTGTCTATACCGCTTCATATCCATTTTTGTCCAGTTTATCTTTTGGAAGAGTTCTCTAGTTTTCTGTTTACCCTTCCCCGGGGCAACTATTAGGTTCCGTGTGGCAACTGTTGAATCACGCGAGCTCTGGTTTAGATGCTCGTATGATGCAATAGTTTCCACACTGAGCCTAATAAATTACTAGGATAAATAATAGACCTTTCCACTTCTCCATCAATCATATGATTTCATAATTAACTACGTGACATGTTCAATGACATAATCAATGGCCTCATGGATGACGTAGATAAGTATGTCACGAACACATAGTTCAAGATGGACTCTGCATTGTTGTATGCATTTTATGTCTTTACTATTTAATAAATATTCTGTTGAATATTTTGAAACAAATTTGACTGGGCGCTGTTGCTGCCATAGGCAAATTAGTTTGGAAATATTGAACAGCTTACCTGTATAGTTTTCTGGACATTGATATTCATGGAGTTCAGGGATTGATCGATCCCAACATGAGTGGGTGGAGGTTAGCTAGAGGTGGGCGGGGCTTAGCAAGAACTGGACCGGTCCATTAGGGTACTTGCATGATGCAATAGTTGCCACATTGAACCTAACAAGAGGCCCAAGGGGCCTGTGCCGCTCACCTGGAGAACCATCAATTTTTGTCAAAATTGTTGGTGGGTGGTTTAGTAGTCGTTTAAATGAGTTTGTGGACATTTTTGCAAGTGCACTATGGCCGCCAAACATGCTAAATTGATTGGCCCACGGCGCCCATGGGTTTTTTGACGGATCAACTTCCCTTGAACAAACTTTAATGGCCCTTAGTCCTTAATCATAGCACCAAAATTTCGGCCTGATCCCTTCAGTGGTTCTGGAAGAGTTGTTTTCGGAAAAACTAGGTCATCCAAGATGGTCGCCGAACCATCTGATCAATCAAGTCCTCTTGAACAAACTCGGCATACCTCTTGGCCTAGATGAAGATTCCCCAAGCGGTTTCGGAGAAGATTTTTAAAGCCATTTCCTAAAATCGGCTGAAATCCAAAATGGCCGCCGAGCAAATTGGCCGATCGCGTTCATTTGAACAAACTTGGGATTCCTATGCCCTAAGGATGCTTCCTGCCAAACATAATTGTAATAGTAGTTCTCAAGAAGACGTTTTAAATTTCCCATTGCTTTAGCATAGGAGCTTTTGACAAGAAAATTATCCAAGATGGCCGTCAAACTGTTTATCCAACAATCTCAAAAATTGCAAATTTGAGCTCAGAATACCCAAAAACATATATAGAACCAATTTTAGCCTCAAAATCCATCAAATAAAAAAATCCAATATGGCCGCCAAACAGGCTACATTTTGATTGGCCCACAGCAGGTACGTTTTTTGACCGAGCAACTTCGCTTGAACAAACTTTAATGGTGCTTAGTCCCTGATCATATCCCAAATTTCGGCCTGATCCCTTCAGCGGTTCTGGAGCAGGTCATTTTCGGGAAAACTAGGTCATCCAAGATGGTCGCCAAACCATTCTGTCAATCAAGTCGTCTTGAGAAAACTTGGCTTACGTCTTTCCTTAGATGAGGTTTCATAAGTTTTGAATCGATTCCCCAAGCGATTTCGGAGAAGATTTTTAAAGACATTTCCTAAAATCGGACAAAATCCAAGATGGCCGCCAGCCAAATTAGGCGATCGTCTTCATTTGAACAAACTTGGATCCCTATGCCCTAAGGATGCATTCTGCTAAATATAATTGAAATCCGCCTAGTAGTTCTCCAGAAGAAGACATTTTAAATTTCCCATTGCTTTAGTATCGGCACCTTTGGCGGGAAAATAATCCAAGATGGCCACCAAACCGTTTATACGACAGTTTCTAAAATGGGTAATTTGAGCTCAGAATACCCAAAACCATATATAGACCCAATTTCGGCCTCAAAATCCATCAAATAAAGAAATTCAATATGCCCACCAAACATGCTACATTTTGATTGGCCAACGCTGGCCATGTTTTTTAACGGATCAACTTCCCTTGAACAAACTTTAATGTCCCTTAGTCCCTGATCATATCTTCCAAATTTTGGCCTGATCCCTTGAGCGGTTCTGGAGAAGAAGTCGTTTTTGGGAAAACTAGGTCATCCAAGATGGCCACCGAACCATTTGGTCAATCAAGTCTTCTTGAACAATCTTGTCTTACCTCGTTCCCTAGATGATGTTTTATGGGTCTTGAATCGATTCCTCAAGTGGTTTCGGAGAAGATTTTTAAAGACGTTTCCTAAAATCGGACGTAATCCAAGATGGCCGCCGGCCAAATTGGCCGATTCGCTCTATTTGAACAAACTTGGATCCCTATGCCCTAAGGATGCTTCCTGACAAATATAATTGAAATCGGCCAAGTGGTTCTTGAGAAGAAGTCATTTAAAGGAAAAGTTGATGGACGGACGGACACACGACGGACGGTTGCCACAGCAAAAGCTCACTTGGCCTTTCAGGCCAGCAGACCTAATAAACTATCCAAATGGCTTTCGTGAAACGCCAGACCTAGGACCTATGCCATATACATTCTTCACCTAGACACCAACTGCACTTGATATCGTCCCTGGTAGTTGATGGGTTTGGATAATAGTTATACTCTTCCAAGTCGCCCTCATCTCTTCTACACTCTACTATCACATTAGCTTATGTTACCTCTCATTTCCTCTTTCCATTATCCGCTTATTGTCACTATCTTATTGTATCCTACCCGACCCATCCCGCCAACCCCTCACATAAACCCAGAAATCTCCATTCAACACCCACAAATCACACCAACTACGTCACCACATCCTTCCCCATCCATCTACTGCACAACATCATTAACTCTGCTTTCCTCACCTCACAGCAGACAACACCATCTTATCTCTCCCTACCTCACCTTCCTTGTGATATCCCATCTCATCTCATGCCACCTTGCACCATCTCATCCCACCTTATCCGAACTTACTGTATTCTATCTCACTCTGTCCCATCACCTCATCATAAGTCATCATTTTATCCCACCACGTCTTGTCCACATCATACATCATCCCTTCTCCTCCAGCCTCAAGACACCCAGTCCCATTCACATTATCACACTTCAGCTTGCCTCAACTTTATATATCCACGCATTTCGTGCTATTCCATATCACTCCATCCCATCTCATAATCTCTGCATCTGACCTCATCTCATCCCATCGAATTTCACCTCACGTTATCCTACCACATCCCATTCCACAACCACATCTCATTCCACATCACATCACTTTATCCCATACATCTCAATCCAATCTCTTCTTGTCCGATTTTTTCTCATCTTATCCCAAGATGTCCAACATCTCACTCTATCCTACCTCGTCTCAACCAATCTCATCTCATCCCATCCCACCCTGTCTGATGCTTTACCATCTCACCTCAGGACCCTTCCTCATATCACCCACTTACCATCTCCTCTCATCGGCACCGTCTCTGCCCTCCTATTTCTTCACCCAACATCACCTCACTGGTGTTGGTATGGGAGATATGTATTCTAATCACAAAAGCATATCATACCGTCACATTACCATATCTCACATCCCCATTACTCTCCATTATTAACTGCACAGAACCTCATCTCTCTCTCTCTCACAGCTCAAACTCCACTCACCCACCCACGACTACCAGCTATGGCACCACACCAGTCACCACATCACTATAACTCACCTTTCCTCATCTGACATAGACTACAACATCTCAGCTCTCCATACATTACTTCCTTAGTTATCCTCATCTCTTTTCACATCTCCCCACATTTCGGCTCATCTCATCTCACCTCCTCGAATCCAACCGCATCCCATTTCACTCTATTCTGTCACCGCATCATACCTTTCATATGACATTCTCTCGCATCCCATTCTATCCATATCCAAAATCATCTCATCTGACCCCTCGAGAATCACATCCTATCCTCATCACCCCCACTCTGCTTAACCTCAAGTTTAAATCACAGCCCATTCCTTATCACCCATCCATCTCATCATGTGCAATCTCTTTGCATCTGACCGCATCTCATGCCATCCCATTTTATATCATCCATATGCTGTCCCACATCATCTCGTTCCACATCACATCGCCCTATCCCATCCAATACCATGACATACCGTTTTGTCTAATTTATACACATCTCATCTCACCCCTTCCATATCTCAATTCATCCTCACGCATCCCATCATATCTTACATCCTCTCAAACCACCTCCTCACATCTCATTACCACCTTCATACAGCCCTTCCTATCTCAACTCAACACCACTCCCCATATCACCCAACCACCACCACCTCACCTCACCTCACCACTGTCTCTCACCTAAAATCGCCTCACCATCCGTCACCTCCCTGGTGTGTGAGAGATATGCATCCGAATCACTCGAGCACAGCTTACCATCACATTACCATATGTTGCCCGTTCTTTTCCATTATCCACGTTACACCAGCTCATCTCTCCTCAACATCAAACATCCATACACACCCCAACCACTAACAACACCATCCCGATCACGCGCACTCTCCCTCCCACGACATACCACATCAACAATGACACTACATACATGTCATCCAATCCCATCCCACTCTCACCCATACCAGAAATTACTCCATCTAGCATATCACCTGAACTCACCTTTCATCAATTCACCTTTCCAGAGTACCCACCAATCATATGACGTAATAATGAACTGCGTAGTGTGTACAATGACATCATAATGAATGACGTCGATAAGTACGTCACGAACGCATATTTGATGACGGTCTATGGGCTGTTGTACAAATTGTTTGCTTTTACTATTTAATAAATATTCTGTTGAATATTTTGAAACTAATTTGACTGGGCGCTGTTGCTGCCTATGGCAGCAACAGCACCCAGTCTAATTAGTTACAAAATATTCAACAGCTTCCCTGTATAGTTTTCAGGAAATTGATAGCTAGGGCATTCGGGGATCGATCAATCCAAACACGGCGAGGTGTGGGTGGAGCTTAGCTAGTGATGGGCAGGGCATAGCTAAAAATGGAAAGGTCCATTGACGCCACACCAAACTATCGCAGATTATAACCCCCCCCCCACCCCCAACCTCCTCACACCACATTTTCACCTCGCCCATCCCCTCACATCACCTCAGCCCACCACCGTACCTCTTTCTTTGACCGGGATGATGATGACTAACATGTTGATGTCTGGGATCTGGAAGACTGTGCCTTGGACATGTGACTAGTAAGGGGGGGGGGGGGTTCCGAAGATGTCACAGGTTTCTGATGGAAAATCTCATTATCTAAAGGGAATGCGGGTACTAAAACAAAGCAACCTCTACTGTGAACTACTGAACTACAATACGAATACTGATATAAACGTGCCAGTATAACGAAATATTCACTGCGATATTATCATCTGATCTGGTAATCGTATAATTTCAGCATTCAGTGATGTGCGAAGTGCGACAATAATAAATCTATTTTCAGGAAATGGCTTCTGAAATTCAATTTAGTACCATGTCTCTTCCACTCATCTGACGCTTCTATTTGAAGTGCATATTGATAGGGTTAGTGACAAAATCGAGAATACTGCATAGATGAAATAGGTGCAGACTCGTCACATTATAAGGTTAAGCATTAAAATCAACTTCTCAGAACGCCGAAAGGTGCCAGCACAGATGCATTTGTAATAAGTACACTGCAGAGATATAGAAACAAAAATAAAACTATATGTACTCCGAAACAACATTCGGCCAAAAATGCTTACATTGCTTCCAGACTATTGTGTGTATATTGTTTCAACCAACCAAATTGTGAATCTATCGCTATAGGCCATCATAAATATTCTTGCAACAGCTGACTATAATTTATGCATGTCTATCAATTAGTGAATCGCGCCACACATGCATCACTATAGCCATATACCATAATCAGTACGGTTGTAACACCTGCTTATAATGTATGCACGGCTATCGCTTCAGCCTATCAGATTGTGCCACTCTCTCGATAGGCCATAATAGATATTCGTGCAACAACTGGCTAAAATTTATGTGAGTCTATTGCTTCAGCTAATCAGAGCGTGCGTCTATTGCTTAGAGCATGATCAATATTACTGTAAGTACTGGCTATAATCTTCATCAGCCGATCGGATTGTGCATCTACCGCTATATGCACAATTAATATTGACTGACAACTGACTATAACTTATGCGCATCAATTGTTATAGCGCATTATCAATAATTCTGTCTCTATCACCTCAGCCAATACGATTGCACATCCATCGCTATAGGCCATAATCAATATTACCTTTTTTATTATTGACAATTGAGTCTGGCATAAATTCAAGACTTATAGTAATACAGTGTCAGCGTGTAACGAGGCATGTAGTTTACAGATATACCATTGGATATACCCGATTCACAAGAGGACATTTTGTTACTTTTCTAATGTCTTAGAATAAAGTAACATGGTGGTAGCCATTAAAAAAATAGGTAGGTTAGAAATGACTACGATTTTACTATTTTACCATAACTTACGCTCTGCCGTGTCTTCTCGATCTTAAAAATTTGAAACGATAGACATGCATTTTCATTGGCCCTCCCAAGTCAGGTAATTACGAGTGGACGTGGCCTAATTGATTATATATGGAATGTCCAAAGGGGCATGTTTTAGTAGGCGCATTTTGTATAGGGTGTCTACTAGAACACGCTCCATACGGGAACCCCACATATAATTAATTAGGCCACTCCCACTCGTAACCACGGAGCAATGACAAAGTGTGCATAGCTCTTCCCTTTAGGACTAGTGTGTATCCAAGCAGAATCGGGACTCGTCTGTGACAACCTCCGATTGAGCAGGAGTCAGTCCAGTTCAAACATTCTCTACTCCATCCTGGTCTCACTTGCTGGTGCCTCTTACGTAAGGGTACCATCACAGCAGGGCTGGCGTAATTGGAATTGGTGGTAATTTTAATTCCTTTTGTCAGGAATTGATAGGGAATTGGTAATTGGGTATGTTTTGAGAAATTGTAACTGTAATTTGAATTAATTACTTTGCTCAAGTAATTGGTAATTCTTTTACCAATTTTGGTTTTTAGTTTATTTAGTCTTTAGTTTATATTTTTGATATACTCTTAGATTTAACTCTGACTATTTATATATTTTTACTTATTTGACTTCTTGATCTTTATAATACACAGCATTCTCTATTGGATATTTTGAAACTAATTTGACTGGGGCCTATTTTGAAACTGATCTGACTGGGACCTGTTGCTGCCTATTGCACCAACATGTTCAAGTCACATTAGTTTCAGAATATCAGTTTTAAAATATTCAGTGTTCAGCTTGTATACATAGTTCTCTTCAAATTGAGACAGAATAGTTAAGTAAACATAAAAGATGTACTTTTGAAATGAAAAAATAAATCCCATTAAACTATTGTTGTCTATTGAAGATATTTGTTAGTTTAAAAGTCTTTTAATTCAAAATAAACCCATTTCATTCTGAATCGTCAGAAACTTGCTTTGAAGCGGAAAAATATGAAACGTGTATGATAATTAAGAAATTAATTTGATCTAAAATTAGTCCCACCATAGGCACCAATGATTATTTTAAAAATAATCAAAATATTAGTTTATTACCACTTTGAAATATAGATGTAGGCTAATTGCTGAAATGACTAAGTGGTAAGGTCTGCTAACTCTCTGGTATGCATGTAGCTGTATCCCTGTATTTATTATGTGGTAAGATTCTCACCCCTGTGTTCCATGGACTTGAATGACCAGTAGAAACTAAGTTATGTTGTTATAGTGTTAGTAGGGCTGTAACGAACATTCGTTGGTTCGGAAAATCGCAAACCACGGAATGACGAATCATGGTTCGGTTCGCTTGCATGGGATTCGTGCGGTTCATGAACCATATATATATATATAAACTAACCCTTTCATCGATGAATTCGCATATCTAATTTTAGGAAAACCATACAGGAAAGCTGTTGAATATTTTGAAATTAATTTAACAGAAGCGGTTGTTGCCTAAGGCAGCAACAGCTTATAGTCAAATTAATTTCAAAATATTCAACAGAGTAAGTTTTATATCATAAAGAATTTACTTTTTCAGGGATTTTGTCGGTGAAAGGGCTAATTAATAGACACGCAATCTCTGAATGTCCTCTCAGCGTGATTTACGAATATGACCATCAACGGAACTTAGCTGACTATGAATCTTATATTATTTTCTAACATTTGTTGTCAGAACTTGTCATTTGTGTTTTTCTACCATTTAGCCAGTAAAGCCACTCGCCTCTAAATGTTATTTTCTGTTAGGAGTAATTTCTCGCATACAATAGCATATTAAAAAGGTTCGTGAACCAGTTCGTGGTTCGGGCATCTGTATCGTGAACCGGTTCGGTTCGTGAAAATCCCCACGGACCTCATCCATAGTGTTTGGTGTACCTTACATGGCTCTAGTTATTCAAACACTGAAAGAAATCCCACAACACTTTTAACCCGCTATCTCATAATATTGACATGTTTCATTTTCAATTTAACTGCAGGCTATATATGATGGAAAGCTGTTGACTATTTTGAAAGTAATTTGGCTGGAGCTGTTGTTGCCCATGACAGCAGCACGCACGCGCGCACACACACACACACCTCAAATTATTTCAAGATATTCACCAAATATGTCTTCCATCATACAGAAAGTGTCGTTTCTAGTCTGCTAGAATTAAAGGGTTAGCCCTCTACTTGTCTCCATTGTAAAAGAAAATCAAAACTTGCTTTCCTATATAATTTCATACACAATTTGCATTGACTGTTGAAACAACATTCCATTATGACTATATTAAAGGATAACTAATCCCATCTCTTGATAGCTATTCAGGTGATCTAACACGCCGGTCATAAACTATCCGGGTAATTCTATTCAGGATTTAGTAGTTAAATGTTGGTACATTTCTACACCCTACGATGGCTGTCATGATTTACTTTTCAACCAATCAGAAAACCCCTAGTGTGTCTGCCTCGGTATATACGCTCAGTCATAGAGGCGCCAGCTATAGTTTGGCAACGTGGTATAAAAGCAATCCTACAGGGAAGCTGTTGAATATTTTGAAACCAATTTGTTTGGAAGTTGTTGCTGCCTATGGCAGCAACAACTTCCAGTCAAATTAGTTTCAAAATATTCAATTATTTGAGCATTACATAATAAAGCATGTGATGCCTTGGAGCTTACATGACATCACACACAATAGCTTGAGGAGACAAAATGGTGTCGATCACTGTTCAACATTTACTCGATATTACAAAACAGATAATTCCTATACAGATCAGGGAATGTAATAGGATATGAATGATATGGAATGTTTAAAACCATATTCTATCCGTTCAATACAACATTTGAGATAAGATTAGCATATATATATGTCATTAACACATGACTGTTTACATTCAACACAGGGAGATAACTCATCATAATAATAGATTTAATAACGCCGTATAAGTTATTGTATCTAACCCTAACCCGCTCCCCTAACTCATTTCATTATAAATTCTCTAGGCCCAACGAAACTTTATGAAAAGGAATTGGTAATTGAAACTAATCCCTTTTGTATTTATGGGGAAGTCTTGCCTTCTGTGTGCTTCTCTGAATGTCAGTAGACTGCACTTTTTGGGCACAATCCTGGCACAGCCTCCAGTGGACTCCCTGTTATCATATTGTAATTTGTAATATTTACCAAGAGAATAAATCAAATCAAATCAAATCAAGCAAGCATGAGTAGGACGCTAACTGCACAATGCCCATTTCAGCTGCACGATGAACGTTTTTGGGTAGGAAAATCTAGCTTTTCTGGTATTTATGTATATTTATTAGAATACCCGTAGCAATTTTAGTAGTATATTATAGGCGTAATAGGGCCTTACCGCCTATAGCTTTTAAATCCCAACTGAGAGGCATTCGAAACTCGACCGACAATACGGTACGAAACCATAAACAAGTTTTAGACGCTTTGCTATTCAAATTCGATATTGGTTTAATTAATGTTTATTTCGCTTACTAGCTGAGAAAGATTCTGTTGACTATCTAAAGCCAATTTAACTGAGTTTCTGATGCTTATAACTGAGCCTATAATTGAGTATCAGTAACGACTGTCAGTCAGATTGTTATTAATATAATCCGGCTATTATATCTTATTATCTCAAAGCCATGTTTCTGAACATTCAGTCTGACACAAGCTGAGTCACGGATATGCGTTTCTGTTACACCAGCGGTTATAAAATCATTGAGCGAACGCTTTCGCCTCTAAATATTTCACAAACGATATTCATCTTCCATTGCACGTGAAATTTGACAATGCCGTTTGAACATAGCGTGAATGAAATTGTCGCTGCTACTGTATTAACTTAAGTGTAAATATTGACTAGTCTGTAGAATTTGATTGATGACAATTGCAATATCTGGCCACTAGTAGGATGAGGTTAACTTTACTTTGTAGTCTATTAATATTATTATTATTTATACCGCCAGTAGGCTTACTTACTCTCAGTTCACGCACTCACCTGTACCCGCACTTTAACTAAAGAAAGATGTTTGCGTTTTCTGTATGTCTCGTGACGGTCGTCATATTTGTGACTGGAGCTTTATCTATGTACCCGAATTGGCTGGACTTAAAAGGTAAGAGTAAGACACTGAGAACGAAGGTTCATGGGCCAGTGTACTGGGCCAAATTGTCCCAGTAGCCCACGTTATCGTGGTGTGTGAACTATTTATTCGTCGCCTATCTGGCGGCTATTGTTTGATAACGAGGCCTACTGATTTGATTAGAATTTGATGGGTTGCGAACGAGTTCGATTTGTTGTGATGTAGACAGCGTAGGGCGTGCGGGTGTTATGGCCGCAACATCTCCCAGTACAATTATATTCAAAATATTTAACAGAATGTTTATTAAATTAAATAAATTTAAAAAAGACACAACTGTTACTTTGCTATCGGGCCTTTGTCAATGTTGTGATGGAGATACGTGTTTTGAATGCGACGTCAGCCAACGATGTGACGTAATTTTATCATGACGTAAAATACATCGCATCTCTCCATTGACATACAGACTGATCGACTGACAAACTGGCATATACAAGTCCACTTATACTAATTTCGAGTCCCAACTATAACCAGACATGGTTTTGAAAATTGGTGTGTAGTGGGTATCGTTACGACCCTCTCGCCCTCCCCATGCGATGTTACACCAGGATTGTTATAGCCTATTGATGATGGTGAATGACTGCGTTCTGCGCCTGGAGCTAGAGGACACTTCACTCAGATGCAATCAGATTTCATCTCCATTGTCACATTGTATTATCCTTTGCCAGCATCCTCATGTCATATAGATCCTTTTCTGTCTTTCGTAGTTTTAGATAAGGCTTAAGGTATAGTTATAGTATAGCAAATGTTTTAACCATGTTTGCAGTGCCATTCTAGGGGCTATATCTCTGGGCCTGCTAAATATCCTGAAAAGAATCTGACTGAAAGTTGTTGGTGGCTATTCGCTAGTCAAGAGTTTTTGCTCGTTGAATTTACTGTTAAAGTGGCTTGAAGCAGCGAGACATTTAAATATAGTTCTAAAATGTATCTATAGTTCTGAGCTAATTATGTAAACAATTTAGTGTGTGTACCCTGATAACGCAGCTTACAGGGCCTTTGCCCAGTATCGCCGCGGGATCGGCCAAGCATCGGCCCAGTAAGCTGTGTTATCTGGGTATATTCGCTTGTGCCTGTTACATAACATGTACGGGCAATGCCATTTTATATACTTCCTGGTCCACACACCAGGAAATACATTGTATATTTTCTAGGAGACTCAAGCTTACAACTGACTACACATGATGTGTGCTGTTCTGATAGAGAATATACGTTTCTGTGCATTCATCACCGGAGATGACACAATGGGGCAGAGGGGTGGGGGCTGAAACCCCTCCATTTTTATTAGGGCGGGTGCACATTTCCTCTATTATATAAAATGAGATTGTGTCATTCTTAATCATGTATAAATGCGTCTTTAACCATCACACTGACGACGGCTCCTTTATTCCACCGTCAGTGCAGCTATACATGAAAGCTGTTGCTATTTTGAAAGTAACTTAGCTTGACTCCTCAAGCTGTTGCTGGCTACAGTAGAAATGGCTTCCGTGTAAATTAATTCTAAAATACTCTTGGTGTCAAACTGTTTACCATAGTCAGGAAGTTTTCTCCGGGCAGCAAACGTTTCTAGTTATAAAAATCACCTGGCCTGAAAGGTTAGTTTCGATTCAAAACTCATGAAACATCATCTTTGGCCATAGCTGAACCGAGTTTGTTCGAGAGAACTTGATTAGTCCAATACTTCAGCGGCCATCTTCGACGATCTAGTTTTCGTGAGGACTTCTCCAGAAACGGTCGAAATGTGGTAGATATGATTAGGGACAAAGGCCCATTAAAGTTTGTTCAAGGGCAAATAATACATACAAATCATGGCCGCCGTGGACCAATCAAAATGTTTGGCCTTCCCGAGAACGTCTGGGCTGATTTCAATTATATTTTGCAGGAAGCATCCATAGTAATGCAAATTTGTTCAAATGAAGCGAATCGGCCATTGTGCAGGTGGCCATTGTGGATCTTGTTTGATTTTAGGAGCATTAAAAGTCTTCTCTGAAACCGCTTAGGGGGTCATTTCAAAACTCATGAAACAACATCTCTGGCAACAGCTAAACCAAGTTTCTTCGAGAGAACCTGATTGGCTAAATGCTTCGGTGGCCATCTTGTATAACCTAGTTTTTGCGAAACATGCTCCAGAACCGCTAAACAGATTCGGGTCCACATTTGGGGGATATGACGACGCTCTAAGACCTATTAAAGTTTGGTTAATGGAAATCGACCTGAAAACATGGCCGCAATGGACCAATCAAAATGTAGCATGTTTGGCGGCCATATTTAATTTTTTTAATGGATTTTGAAGCCTAATTTGGTTTTAAATATGCTTTTGAGCATGGTGATTTCAAATTTTCAACATTATCGAATAAATGAGTTTGTGGTCACCTTGGATTGTCTCCGTGTCAAAAACTTTCATAGTAATGCAATGGGAAATTTAAATGCCTTCTAAAAACAACTGGACCGATTTTAACCAAATTTTGTGGAACCTTTCTAGTTGAAAGTCCTATGTTTTAGGTGAGCGATACATGCACGTTGGACCTCTTGTTTAGATATGCCTACATCTCTGGACACATATAGATAGGCAGACCCGCAGAGAGACATGTATACAGACCCAATCGCACTGCTCTGTTCCACCTACAGGGCGATGGTAGAGCATAATCACCAACATGTCCTATGTTGTATATTTAGAGCATTACACGGCCCATTGATCTTTTCAGGGGTTCTGAAAAAGTAGTTTTTATGAAAACTGCTATCCAAGATGGCTGAGAAGCATTTGGTTTCTCAAGTATCCCCCAGGTCTCTCCCCCACCCCACCCCTCTAAAAAAATCGCCCAAAATCCAAGATGGACACTGACCAATTTACCCGATCAGCTTCCTTTGAACAGTTTAAATTTCCCATTGCTTTAGTATGAGCTTTTCTTGGCAGAAAAAACCATTCAAGATGGCCGAGAAACCGTTTATCTGAGAGTTTCGAAAGTGGAACAGTTGGAATCAGCATACACAAAACCTTTTATAAAGCTAATTTCGACTTCAACCTATCAAATAATGTGTGTAATATGGCCACAAAATATGCTACATTGTGATTGGTGCAGGGCGGCCAAGTTTTGTTTTTACATATCAGCTTCCTTCCCTTGAACAAACTTTAATGGCCCTTCGTTCCTCATCAAATAGATCCTAAATTTCAGCCATGAACCACTCAGCGGTTCTGGATAAGTCGTTTTAGCGGAAACTAGGTCATCCATGATGGCGACCGAATTATATGGTCAATCAAGTTCACTTGAACAAACTTGGTTAAGCTTAAAATAGGGAAAACTCTAAGATGGACGCCGGATAAAGTGGCTGATCGGCTTCATTTGAACAAACTTGGATCTCTATGGCCTAAGGATGCTCTCTGCCAAATATAATTGAAATTGTCCCAGTGGTTTTTGAGAAGTCATTTAAAGGAGAAGTTTCCCGACGAACGGACAGACAAGAGACAGTCGACATGGCATACACTTACTTGGGATTTTGGGTTTGAAATGGAGTATGCAGTCAGCACTGAAAAATCTGGAAAACAGACTCACACAATCTTTCCACACACCTGGCAGAATGTACGCCATTGGCCATGTGTATTGTAAATATTATACTGATCACAATTTATATTGTCGCTCTATATGTGCGTATGACTCTCTCCCTTCCCCGTTTATCTGTCAAGCTTCTTCACACCCCTCTCGCTTTTAAAGGAAAACATGAAGTGTCTGCATACGAGCGAATGAATGGAAGACCCATATAGGGTATCTTTTAGATGTACTTTATTCTTCTCTTTCAGATGTTGTGAACATGGAATTGGAGACACATGATGGTGAGTTATATTTTGGAGAGTACTATGCATTTTGAGACATATGTGGGTAGTATCTAATGAATTAAATGACGCCGCAGGACATCGTAAATTGTAATCACGTCGTCATATTCCTGAAAGCACGTAACATTTAGTAGATGTTACTTCATTTATATCTAAATTTATACTTAGTAATAAGGTTTCCAACTGTTAAATGGTCTACTGTAGCTTTGGCTTATGTCTATGGATTTGAAATCAAACATAACCGCTCGGATTGGGGTGTGTGTGTGTGTGCGCGCGTGCGTGCGTGCGTGCGTGCGTGCGTGCATGGTGCGTGTGTGTGTGTGTGTGTGTTCGATTCCAAACTCATGAAACTACATCTAGGGCCATATCTGAACCAACTTTGTTCGAGAGAACTTGATTAGCCCAATGCTTCAGTGGCCATATTGGATGACATAGTTTTCGTTAGGACTTCTCCAGAAACTCTGAATGGCTCGGGTCCAAATGTGGTAGATATGATTAGGGACAAAACGCCATTAAGTTTGTTCAAGGGCAAATGATACAACCAAAACATGGCCGCTGTGGACCAATCAAAATGTTTGGCCCTCTTGAGAAGCTCTGGGCTGATTTCAATTATATTTTGCAGGAAGCATACCTAGTAATGCAAATTTGTTCAAATGAAGCCAATTGCGCCATCGTGGATGTTGTTTGATTTTAGGAGCGTTAAAAATCTGAACCCGCTTAGGGAATCATTTCATAACTCATGAAACATCATCTGTGGCAACAGCTGAACCAAGTTTGTTCGAGGGAACTTGGTTGACTAAATACTTCGATGGCCATCTTGGATAACCTAGTTTTTGCGAAACATACGCCAAACCGCTGAACAGATTCGGGTCCAGATTTGGGAGATATGATTAGGCTATAATGCCTATTAAAGGTTGGTTAATGGAAATCAATACATAAAAACATGGCCTCAAAGGACGAAACAAAATGTAGCATGTTTGACGGCCATATTGAATCATTAATGACTTTTGAAGCCAAATTTGGTTTTATATATGTTTTATATATTTGAGCATGGCGAGTTCATATTTTCAACATTATTGAATAAAAGGGAAATTTAAATGTTTTCTGAAAACAACATGACCGATTTTAACCAAATTTGGTAGAACCTTCCTAGTTGAAAGTCCTCTGTTTCAGGTGAGCGATACATGCACGTTGGAACTCTTGTTTAGATAGATCTACATCTCTGGACACAACTAGATAGGCAGACCCGCAGACATACATGTATACAGACCCAATCACAATGCCCTCTTCCCCCTACAGGGCGATGGTAGAGCATAATCACGCGAGCTTAGTATGGAAAAGCAAGTCAGTAATCTTTGCAAGGGGTGCTTTCTTCAACTGAGAAACATCAGTAACATCAGAAAGTACCTGACTAAAGAGGCTACCACTAAACCTGTAGCTTCATTGACCTTATCCAGGCTAGATTATTGCAACAGCCTGCTATCAGGTGCGGCAAAAAAACTCATTCAGAAGCTTCAATCAGTCCAAAACGCCGCAGCTAGGATAGTATCCCTCTGTGGCAAATATAAGCACATCTTCCCCGTGATATACGACTTACATTGGCTACCAATAACTCAAAGAATTCGGTAGAAGATCATTTGCCTGACCTATCAATGTATGAATAATACGGCACCGACCTATCTGTCTGACCTTCTGCAGCCATATTCTCCCGGCCGTTCGCTACGATCTGAAAATAAGCATCTGATCAAAATTCCTAGTGCAAAAATGTCAACGTATGGGCAAAGATCTTTTTCTTTTACCGCTGCTACTGAATGAAACAATCTCCTTACAAGCCTTAAATTGTCTCCTACCTTGCCCACTTTCAAATCTAGTCTAAAACATTCCTATTCACTCAATCTTATTCACCAAATTAAATTTAATGTTTTCTCATATTGTATGCACCTAGAGCATGCTACTGCATGGAGTCTCGCGAGGTATAAATGTACTTATTATTATTAATCATCAACATGTCCTTAGTTGCATATTTAGAGCATTACACGGCCCATTGATCTTTTCAGGTGTTCTGGAAGTCGTTTTTACGAAAACTGCTATCCAAGATGGCCGAGAAGCACTTGGTGTCTTAAGTATCCCCCAGATCCCCCCAAGTGGTTTCAGAGATTTTTTAGATATTTCCTTTAAAATGGGCCAAAATCCAAGATGGACACTGAACAAATTACCCCATCGGCTACCATTGAACATTTTACATTTCCTATTGCTTTAGTATGAGATTTTCTTGGCGGAAGGAACATCCAAGATGGCCGAAAAACTGCTTACCTGAGTTTCGAAAGTGGCAAATTTGTAATCAGCATACCCAAAACCTTTTATAAAGCCAATTTCGACTTCAATCTATCAAATAAAGTGTGTAATATGGCCACAAAATAAGCTGCATTGTGATTGGTGCAGGGCGGCCAAGTTTTGTTTTTACATATCAGCTTCCTTCCCTTGAACAAACTTTAATGGCCCTTCGTTCCTCATCAAATAGATCCTAAATTTCAACCATGATCCACTCAGCGGTTCTGGATAAGTCGTTTTAGCGGAAACTAGGTCATCCATGATGGTGACCGAATTATATGGTCAATCAAGTTCACTTGAACAAACTTGGTTAAGCTTAAAATCGGGAAAACTCTGAGATGGACGCCGGATAATGTGGCTGATCGGCTTCATTTGAACAAACTTGGATCTCTATGGCCTAAGGATGCTCTCTGCCAAATATAATTGAAATTGTCCCAGTGGTTCTTGAGAAGTCATTTAAAGGAGAAGTTGCCCGACGAACGGACGGACAAGAGACAGTCGACATGGCATACACTTAGTTAGGATTTTAGGTTTGAAATGGAGTATGCAGTCACCTCTGAAAAATCTGGAAAACAGATTCACACGATCTTTCCACACACCTGGCAGAATGTACGCCATTGGCCATGTGTATTGTAAATATTATACTGATCACAATTCATATTGTTTCTCTATATGTGCGTGTGACTCTCTCCCTTCCCCGTTTTTCTGTCAAGCTTCTTCACACCCCTCTCGCTTTTAAAGGAAAACATGAAGTGTCTGCATACGAGCGAATGAATGGAAGACCCATATAGGGTATCTTTTTGATGTACTTTATTCTTCTCTTTCAGATGTTGTGAACATGGAATTGGAGACACATGATGGTGAGTTATATTTTGGAGAGTACTATGCATTTTTAGACATATGTGGGTAGTATCTAATGAATTAAATGATGCCTCGTGACATCATAAATTGTAATCACGTCATCATATTCCTGAAAGCACGTAACATTTGGTAGATGTTACTTCATTTATATCTAAATTTATACTTAGTAATACGGTTTCCAACTGTTAAATGTTCTACTGTAGCTTTGGCTTATATCTATGGATTTGAAATCAAACATAACCGCTAACCGCTCAGGTTGGGGGGTGGGGTGTTCGATTCCAAACTCATGAAACATCATCTAGGGCCATATCTGAACCAACTTTGTTCGAGAGAACTCGATTAGCCCAATGCTTCAGTGGCCATATTGGATGACATAGTTTTCGTGAGGACTTCTCCAGAAACTCTGAATGGATCGGGTCCAAATGCGGTAGATATGATTAGGGACTAAACGTCATTAAAGTTTGTTCAAGGGCAAATGATACATCAAAAACATGGCCGCTGTGGACCAATCAAAATGTTTGGCCTTCCCGAGAAGCTCTGGGCTGATTTCAATTATATTTTGCAGGAAGCATACCTAGTAATGCAAATTTGTCCAAATGAAGCCAATTGCGCCATCGTGGATCTTGTTTGATTTTAGGAGCGTTAAAAATCTCTGAACCGACTTAGGGAATCATTTCATAACTCATGAAACATCATCTGTGGCAACAGCTGAACCAAGTTTGTTCGAGGGAACTTGATTGACTAAATACTTCTATGGTCATCTTGGATAACCTAGTTTTTGCGAAACATACGCCAAAACCATTGAACAGATTCGGGTCCAAATTTGGGAGATATGATTAGGCTCTAATGCCTATTAAATGTTGGTTAATGGAAATCAATACATAAAAACATGGCCTCAAAGGACGAAACAAAATGTAGCATGTTTGGCGGCCATATTGAATCATTAATGACTTTTGAAGCCAAATTTGGTTTTATATATGTTTTATATATTTGAGCATGGCGAGTTCATATCTTCAACATTATTGAATAAAAGGGAAATTTAAATGTTTTCTGAAAACAACTTGACCGATTTAAACCAAATTTGGTAGAACCTACCTAGTTGAAAGTCCTATGTTTCAGGTGAGCGATACATGCACGTTGGAAGTCTTGTTTAGATAGATCTACATCTCTGGACACATATAGATAGGCAGACCCGTAGACATACATGTATACAGACCCAATCACAATGCCCTCTTCCCCCTACAGGGCGATGGTAGAGCATAATCACGCGAGCTTAGTATGGATAAGCACGTCAATAATCTTTGCAAGGTGTGCTTTCTTCAACTGAGAAACATCAGTAACATCAGAAAGTACCTGACTAAAGAGGCTACCACTAAACCTGTAGCTTCATTGGCCTTATCTAGGCTAGATTATTGCAACAGTCTGCTATCAGGTGCGGCCAAAAACTCATTCAGAAGCTTCAATCAGTCAAAAACGCCGCAGCTAGGATAGTATCCCTCTGTGGCAAATATAAGCACATCTCCCCCGTGATATACGACTTACATTGGCTACCAATAACTCAAAGAATTTGGTATAAGATCATTTGCCTGACCTATCAATGTATAAATAATACGGCACCGACCTATCTGTCTGACCTTCTGCAGCCATATTCTCCCGGCCGTTCGCTACGATCTGAAAATAAGCATCTGCTCAAAATTCCTAGTGCAAAAATGTCAACGTATGGGCAAAGATCTTTTTCTTTTACTGCTGCTACTGAATGAAACAATCTTCCTACAAGCCTTAAATTGTCTCCTATCTTGCCCACTTTCAAATCTAGTCTAAAACATTCCTATTCACTCAATCTTATTCACTAAATTAAATTTAATGTTTTCTCATATTGTATGCACCTAGAGCATGCTACTGCATGGAGTTTCGCGCGGTATAAATGTACTTATTATTATTAATCATCAACATGTCCTAAGTTGCATATTTAGAGCATTACACGGCCCATTGATCTTTTCAGGTGTTCTGGAAGTCGTTTTTATGAAAACTGCTATCCAAGATGGCTGAGAAGCACTTGGTGCCTTAAGTATCCCCCAGATCCCCCCAAGTGGTTTCAGAGATTTTTTATATATTTCCTTTAAAATGGCCCAAAATCCAAGATGGACACTGACCAAATTACCCCATCGGCTACCATTGAACATTTTACATTTCCTATTGCTTTAGTATGAGATTTTCTTGGCGGAAAGAACATCCAAGATGGCCGAAAAACTGCTTACCTAAGAGTTTCGAAAGTGGCAAATTTGTAATCAGCATACCCAAAACCTTTTATAAAGCCAATTTCGACTTCAACACTCACCAAAATAAAGTAGGCCTATATAATATGGCCACAAAATAAGCTACATTGTGATTGGTGCAGAGTGGCCAAGTTTTGTTCTTACATATCAGCTTCCTTCCCTTGAACACACTTTAATGGCCCTTCATTCCTAATCAAATAGATCATAAATTTCAGCCAGGAGTCACTCAGCGGTTCTGGATAAGTGGTTTTAGCAGAAACTAGGTCATCCATGGAGGCCATCGAAGTATATGGTCAATCAAGTTCACTTGAACAAACTTGGTTACGTCTAAAATCGGGAAAACTCCAGGATGGACGCCGGTTTAATTGGCTAATCGGTTTCATTTGAACAAACTTGGATCTCTATGGCCTAAGGATTCTTCCTGCCAAATATAATTGAAATTGTCCCAGTGGTTCTTGAGAATCCACTTAAAGGAAGTTGCCGGACGAATGGACAGACGAGAGACAGTCGCCATGGCATAAACTCACTTGACCTTTTAGGCCACGTGAGCTCAGAAGTTAAAATGGAGTATACAGTGACCTGTGAAAAATCCAGAAAGCACTCACAAAATCTTGCCACACACCTGGCCGAATGTACGCCCTTGACCATGTAAATATTATACTTATCACAATTTATATTGTCGCTCTCTATGCGAGTGTGCCTCTATATGTGCTTGTGCCGCTCTCCTTTCCATGAAATGTCACTTATATCTAACATTTTATGTCAAGCTTCTCCCCCACCCACTCGCTTTTAAAGGAATATATGAACAGCGAGTATTTGCATACGAGCCCATATAGGGTACATGTATCTTTCAGATATATTTTATTCTTCTCTTTCAGACGTTGTGAACATGAAATTGGAGATACATGAGGGTGAGTTATATTTTGGAGAGTACTATGCATTTTGAGACACATGTGGGTAGTATCTAATGAGTTAAATGACGCCTCGTGACATCATAGATTGTTATCACATCGTCATATTCCTGAAAGCACTAACATTTAGTAAATGTTATTTCATTTATATCAAAATTTATACTTAGTAATAAGGTTGCCAACTGTTAAATGTTTTACTATAGCTTTAGCGTATGTCTATGGATTTGAAAGCAGACATACCCGCTCGGGTGGGGGAGGGGGGGGGTGTCGATTCCAAACTCATGAAACATCATCTAGGGCCATAGCTGAACCAACTTTGTTCGAGAGAACTTGATTAGGCCAAGGCTTCAGCGGCCATCTTGGATGACCTAGTTTTCGCCATGTCTTCTCCAGAAAAGCTGAATGGCTCGGGTCGAAATGTGGTAGATATGATTAGTGCCAAAGGGTCATTAAAGTTTGTTCAAGGGAAATTGATACATACAAAACATGGCCGCCGTGGACCAATCAAAATGTTTGGCGACCATTTGGCTTTTGTTATTTGATGGATCTTGAAGCCAAAATTGGTTTTATATATTTTTTTTCCATTTACTGATTTCAAATTTGCCACTTTAGAAACTGCCGGGTGAACGGTTTGGCGGCCATCTTGGGGAATCTTCCTGCCCAGAACTCCCATACTAAAGCAATAGGAAACTTAAAATGTCTTCCCGAGAACCTCTGGGCTGATTTCAATTATATTTTGCAAGAAGCTTCCTTAGTAATGCGAATTTGTTCAAATACAGTCAATCTGGAAGGACCTTTCTAATTGAACGTCCTATGTTTCAGGTGGGCGATACAGGCACGTTGGACCTCTTGTTTAGATATACCTACATCTCTGGACACATATAGATAGGCAGACCCGCAGACAGACATGTATACAGACCCAATCGCAATGCCCTCTTCCCCCCCACCCCCAGGGCGATGGTAGAGCATAATCATCCAACATGTTCTAAGTTGCATATTTAGAGCATTACACGCCCACTGATCTTTTCAGGGTTCTGGAAGTCGTTTAAAAAAATGAAAACTACGCTATCCAAGATGGCCGAGAAGCATTTGGCTTATCAAGTTTCCTTGATCAAAACGGTTCAGTTGTTGGCCTAGATGGTGTCTCAAGAATTTGAATCAATCCTCCAGATACCCCAAGTGGTTTTAGAGATTTTTAAACATTTCTAAAAAAAATCGCCCAAAATCCAAGATGGGCACTGACCAAATTGCCCGATCGGCGTCCTCCATCGAACAAACTTTAATGGCCCTTATTGCATAATCATTATCTCCAAAATTTCAACCCAATCTGTTCAGAGGTTTTGGAGAAATCATTTTCATGTAAACTACGTTATTCAAAATGACCGGCAAACCATTTGTCCACTCTCGTTCCATCGAACAAACTTGTTTCAGCTGTTGCCTTAGATCACCCACCCGGAGTGCTTTCTGAGATTTTAAGATGTTTCTAAAAACAACTAAATTCCAAGATGGTCGAGTGTGACCGGCCAAATTCGAATTCGCTTCGTCTGAACAAAGTTGCATTTCCATGCCATAAGGATGCTTCCTGCCAAATATAATTGAAATCGGCCGATTGGTTCTCATCTTAAATTTCCTATTGCTTTAGGATTTGAATTTTTGGTGTGAAAATGATCCAAGATGGTTGTGACACCATTTATCCGACCGTTTCGAAAGTGACAGATTTGAAATCAGCATACCCAACATCCTTTATAAAACCAATTTTGACTTCATCGCCCATCAAATAAAAAAGGAATTTGGCCGCCAAACAAGGCCCATTGTAATTGGTCCAGGGCGGGCATGGGTTTTTTTACATATCAGCTTCCTTCCCTTGAACAAACTCTAATTGCCCTTGGTTACTAATCATATAGATACCAAATTTCATCCCGATCTGTTCAGCTGCTCTGGATAAGTCGTTTTCGCGGAAACTAGGTCATCCATAATGGCCACTGAAGTATATTACCTATCAAGTTCACTTGAACAAACTTGGTTCAGTTCTTGCCATAGATGGTGTTACATGAGTTTTGAATCGATCACCGAAGTGGTTTCAGAGATTTAAAAAAATGTTTCTTAAAATCGGCCAAACTCCAAGATGGACGCCGGCTAAATTGCCTGATCGGCTTCGTTTAAACAAACTTGGATCTCTATGGCCTTTTCCTGCCAAATATAATTGAAATTGTCCCAGTGGTTCTTGAGAATCCACTTAAAGGAAAAGTTGCTGGACGAATGGACAGACGAGAGACAGTCGCCATGGCATAAGCTCATTTGACCTTTTAGGCCAGGTGAGCTAACAAATTGAAATGGAGTATACAGTCACCTGTGAAAAACCTGGAAAGCACACAAAATCTTGCCACACACCTGGCCGAATGTACGCCCTTGACCATGTAAATGTTTTACTGATCACAATTTATATTGTCGCTCTATATGTACGTGTGCCTCTCTCCCTTCCGTGAAGTGTCACTTGTCTCTAACATTTTGTGTCAAGCTTCTCTCCCACCAACCCCTCTCCATCTCTCTTTTAAAGGAAAATGTGCACTGTATCCGAGGGGTATCTTTCAGGTATTCTATTCTTCTATTTCAGTCGTTGAGAGCATGGAGGTCGTTGAGATCCTGGAACTGGAGACAAATGGTGGTGAGTTATTATTTAGATAGCAATATGCAAATCGAGACATATGTGGGTGGTGTCTAATGAGTTAAATAATGGCTCATGACGTCATCACACTGTCATATTCCTGCAAGTGCTTTAACATTTTTCCTGTTATTTCCGTTTATATATAAATTTATACTTAGTAATAAGATTGCCATTTGTTAAACGTTATACTGTAGTTCTAACTTATGTCTATGAAATCAAACAATTTTATATTTCTACAGTGTGTGACTTCAGTGACCCAATTTATGCTCATCTGCGCGATATGGAAGGATTCAGACTTGTTGGCTACATTCCAACAGCTCTCTCAGGGGTCACCATAGCAACAGGAATTGACTTGGGACAGCAGGTATGTCACTCTTTTGATTCTGGTCTCAGCAAGCTTCACCAAACCTCCAAGGCCCATTCCTTGCCACCAATCCACACCACCCCACCCGATCCCCAACAAATGCAGACAACTCATTGGATGGATTTTGACCCAACATTGCATAATGCTCAGTCAAATGATCGAGACATGATAGGCCTTAATGCACGGTAACAGTAATTGTTTGTTGCAGCCACAGCATAGGTGGTAGTTGTTGCCATTATGGACAGACCTGCCTGTAGATTTCATTTTTTTATCAGACGGAGGGCCGATTGATTACCTTAGGTGTGCCGGGAGATGTCATATTGCTATGTAAACCCTACCTGGGTTTGAAGACTGCTGCTGAAGTGAAAGCACATCATCTGAAAGCAGAGGACCTCAAACTGACTCAGAATCAGGCCTGCTTATTGGATAAACCCTTTGTCGTAGAGGAAAAGGTAAGCAACAATGGCACACGCACGCGCACGCACACACACACACACACCCACCCACCCACACACACACACACACACACACACACACACACACACTGCCACCTACCTCTCAACCACACACACTGCACAGTTTATTAAACACAAGTAGTAGCGTGTATTAGTGATTGATGAAGAAATTATTGGTTGACGGGAAAACTATATGCCCCACACTAACTTGGTTTTGGAGGTGCATTTGCCCCCACCCTATCCAGTTCCAACACCATCAGGGCATTACTGGTTCTTTAAAGTATTAATGGTTTATAAGCAAATTACTTTCAAAATATTCAATAACATCCCAAACTTGCAAATGTAACATGCATACCATGTACTATGTAGCATTCACACTGGCTACATGTGTATGCATACCATTCACACTTCCCTCCTGCGTCTGCATACCATTCACACCTCCCTATGTGTCTGCATACCATTCACACCTCCCTCATGTGTCTACATACCATTCACACCTCCTCTCATGTGTATGCATACCATTCACACCTCCCTATGTGTCTACATACCATTCACACCTCCCTCATGTGTATGCATACCATTCACACTTCCCTCCTGCGTCTGCATACCATTCACACTTCCATCATGTGTCTACATACCATTCACACCTCCCTCATGTGTCTACATACCATTCACACCTCCCTCATGTGTATGCATACCATTCACACCTCCCTCATGTGTCTACATACCATTCACACCTCCCTCATGTGTATGCATACCATTCACACTTCCCTCCTGCGTCTGCATACCATTCACATCTCCCTGTGTCTGCATACCAGTCACACCTCCCTCATTTGTCTGCATACCATTCACACCTCCATCATGTCTCTGCATACCATTCACACTGCCCTCATGTGTCTGCATACCATTCACACTTCCATCATATCTCTGCATACCATTCACACCTCCCTCATGTGTCTACATACCATTCACACCTCCCTCATGTGTATGCATACCATTCACACTTCCCTCCTGCGTCTGCATACCATTCACATCTCCCTGTGTCTGCATACCAGTCACACCTCCCTCATTTGTCTGCATACCATTCACATCTCCCTGTGTCTGCATACCAGTCACACCTCCCTCATTTGTCTGCATACCATTCACACCTCCATCATGTCTCTGCATACCATTCACACTGCCCTCATGTGTCTGCATACCATTCACACTTCCATCATGTCTCTGCATACCATTCACACTGCCCTCATGTGTCTGCATACCATTCACACTTCACTCATGTGTCTGCTTACCATTCACATCTCCCGTATGCCATTCACACCTCCCTCATCTGTGTACCTACAATTCACACTTCCCTCATGTGTCCGCACACCATTCACACTTCCCTCTTCACATGTCCCGCATTCGTCTGCATACCATTCACCTATTTCAGCCTGCTTCAACCCCATGCGGTATTCGAATGCCAATAGAGGGATCCGCTCTATGACTCAAGTATCTGACATCATAATCACCTATGTCACATGTTAGCTGAAGTCAAAATCAAAATGTTTTATCCCTCAATTTTTTATGAACTTACACGTGTCAAAATATACAACAGCTTACCTCGAAATTTATGTTCTGGGAATTCTGGTTTCAGAGTTTTAAATCGATTACAAGACGTGCAATAAAGTGGGTGGAGCTTAGCTAGAAATAGATACAATTCACCTTTCCACAGAGTATGTTCTCAAAATATGACATCATAATCATCTACGCGGTGTGTAGAATGACATCATAATGGATGACGTCGATAGGTACGTCACGAACGCATATTTGAAGACGGTCTATGCGTTGTTGTACAAATTGTTTGCTTTTACTATTTAATAAATATTCTGTTGAATATTTTGAAACTAATTTGACTGGCCGCTGTTGCTGCCATAGGCAGCAACAGCACCTAGTCAAATTAGTTACAAAATATTCAACAGCTTCCCTGTATAGTTTTCAGGAAATTGATAGCTAGGGCATTTGGGGATCGATCAATCCAAACACGTCGAGGTGTGGGTGGGGCTTAGCTAGTGATGGGCGGAGCATAGATAAAAATGGAAAGGTCCATTGGATCCCTCACTTAATTGGATCCCTCAGCTCCCACGGAGCTGTCTTTAATTCAGCCGACTACAGCACTGTATAATATCTGCATGGCAATGGACCTTTCCATTTTTAGCCATGCCCCACCCACCTCTATCTAAGCCCCGCAATCGATCTCTGAACTCCCTGACTATCAATTTCCAGAAAACTATACAGTTAAGCTGTTGAATATTTTGAAACTAATTTGACTGGGAGATGTTACTATTTATGGCCGCAACAACACAGAGTCAAATTAATTTCTCAACATAATGTTTATTAAAAAGTAAAGACATACAATTAGCACAACTTTGTGGCCTCCTAAGCGATTATAACGGAATAGCTGATTTCCCACATCATGCTTTTTCATTTTTAGCTATGCCCCGCCCACCTCTAGCTAAGCCCCACCCACACCTTGATCGTGTTGGGATCGATCGATCGATGTCTGCCCTCCCTGACTAGCAATTTCCAGAAGACTATACAGGTAATCTGTTGAATATTTTGAAACTAATTTGACTGGGTGCTGTTGCTGTCTATGGTAGCAATAGTTCCCAGTCAAATTAGTTTCAAAATATTCAACAGCCTGTTTATTAAATAGTAGCGTCATACAATTCATACAATGCGTCAGACTATTAAGAGTTAGACGGGCCAAATAGAATCAGTTATGACGTAATGATTATGATGTCATCCTACACGCCACTTAGCTGATTGATAGACGGATAATCTGGAAAGTGAATTGGATCCCTCCATTCCCACATGTCTCTTTAATTCAGTCTACAACAAAAAGTGTAATACATGGCCGTTGACTGTAAAAATTGCAGAGCAAAGAAGGTCCGTGTTTGGCCATGTGCCATTGATGTCAAAAGACACACCCGCACAGAGCCTTGGAATTCTCACTACTGGGAGCCAGCAAATAAAACACGAGAAGAGGAAGTGATTGCATAAATCTGTTAAGCTTAACCACTCTGATGTCAATATTCTTTCTTTTATTGTGTCAATAGAAAAATAGAAAAGAATCTGGTGTACATGTTTTAACAATTTTGGTGAACAATGTTATCTATAAAAGCACCATCTTCCACCAAATTTGGTGCAAAATGTACACCAGTTCATCTTTTAATTTAATTTGAAAATTCAAGATTTTGACATCAGAGTGGTACGGGTTAAGGGTGCTGGGGAGTCGACTTCAAGAAAGCAGGACTCGGTACACTCAAATCAAGAATAGACCTGAGGAAGCTAAAGATTTTGGCTGAGACCAAGACAGTGGTCAAAGGCAAAGAAGGATTGACTGCAGCTGTAGGATGGTTCTACTATTACAGCCGCAGAATACAGTAATCATACATACTACAGCAACATATAGTGACTGTATGACAATTCCTGTATGCCTCTTTATTTCTGCATGCTACAGCACCATTCTGAATTCAAACGATAATTCCTACACATGTATGTCTTTATTTTAGCTCATGACCAGAGCTTTCAGCCTGCGTATGACAACTCGAGGCAAAGCTTGTCTAGTCTCACTGCGTCACTGGGCGGGTCATCTCGGTAACAAAAAATATGATGGCAAGTTGGCCGTTCGTGTCGATGGAAAGATCAAGAACTTTGTGTGGAATTCTATCGAATTTTTTAGGGCTACGGATGTTAGCCTCGCGAGTGCGCTATCAAAAACACTGGTTTACCAAAAAGTGGGAACAGCGGCGTATAATCGAATTAAACGCGAGATTGATTATTTACATGCATAATCTGATTGAATCATACAATGGACCTTTCCAGTTTTAGTCACACCTCACTCGTGTTGGGATCGATCAATGCCTGAATTTCCAGAAAACGATACAGGAAAGCTGTTTAATATTTTGGAACTAATTTGACTGGGGGCTGTTGCTGCGATAGGCTAGCTAGATGTCATATTCGATTTAGACTCCAATCGACATATTATTTTAACCATTTCATGACGAAGCCGGCCAAAACCAGTCTCTGCAGTACTATTTTTGAAAATTTACTACAAGAATGACTGGCTCAGTAACTGAGCGAGCAAGAGCCGTGGTAAATTTTCAAAAATAGTGTTCTGGTCTGCAAATGGACATTCAATAAAGAAACGTTTATATTTTCTTGACCAACTTTGGTCATTAAAAGGTTAATCTATAGTTTGGCCTGGCTGTAATGATAATGCCATCATGCAGATATAGTATATGAAACTAACACTATAGGCGGTGAATGTTTAACCTAGACATGTTGCAGTTGCTACACGTAATAAACATTTCAATCACGAATTAGACTCACAATTTCAAGGCAATATGGGAAACTTAATGAATGTTTTGAAAATAATTTAACTGGAAGCCTTAACAACATTTTTGTTAACTTAACCCTCAAATCTTCCACGCTTCGAGTTCAAACCAAACAAAATCTGCAATGTAGTGGTCTTGAGGCATGTCTATGTTGTAATCATAAGCTTCATATTGATAATTACTACTAATTAATTCATCAAATATTAGATTTTATTGCTATTAAACATAATGATTTTGATATATATATATATATATATATATAGATATATAGATCAAATTAATTCATTAAGTAATATTTTTGATGTTATCTAATACCATGATTTTGCTATAATTATTGATTGCAATTAATTGATAAGAATTATGAAATTATGAATAATTAAAGGATAAATTTCAGGATGTTTGGATGATTTAAAGCTTACATTATCATGTAAACTCTAAAAAATACATTGAGCTATTTCTGTGTTAACAAGGAATTCAACAACAAGATGATATACTAAAATTCTTGGTTGGTGCATCATCTCAGCTCAGAAAGTTGCTGAGCTGACTATCGAGACATACTTTGTCAGAGCATATAACACGTTGCTAGAAAGTGAAAGCAAAGCTCAGCTAACCACTGGACAGTATGAGGCTCTATTCCAAATTAAGTCTGATCGCTCTCAGGTAAGAGATTCTTGGGGAAAACAGTCTTGCTCACTTTCACTTTGGGATCCAACAACACCAGTGGAAATCATTTTGCTCTCTAAATTCAAGAAAATATTCAACCTTAAAGTTAATCATTTTGCCTAGAAATTTTACAAGAAAGTCATTTTAGAGCCTTTGCTGTGTCCAAAAAGCATTACATTATTAGGATCAATTAAAATCAAATCTAAATGATCATATTCGTCTCAGTTATGTTGTCAATCAATATCAAATAAATGGACTAAACAGTTCCACGTGAAAATATACCACTGTCTTCACATCTTTGCTTTTCTAACCATCGCTGATCATCAATAATGAACCTGAGTACACGAGGACGTAAGAAGTCTTGTGCGTGAAGGGCCACCCTCGCCCTCCATACAACATCTATTTGAAGGCTGAGAGAAGAGTACTGTTGAATACTTACCACTGGAATGACTGGCTCGGTAACCCAGCCAGTCATTCCAGTGGTAAATTTTCAAAAATACTCTTGGCCTTCAAATGCACGCTGGACAAGCAAAAACTTAAATTTTCTTTAACGTTATTCTATTGATTGTGAAGCCGGCCAAAATTCCAGTGCTAAATTTATAAAAATTGTCTTCTAAAGTTTTTAATTACTTGAAATTTAATTACTTGACCATTGAAACGATTAATTGATATACATGTAGGTAGTACTTTGAGCACATTGAGGTGCTGTTGACACAAGTGGAATTACTAGACAATGTTTGACAGTGGAGTGAATCTCAATTTTAAAGGAAAACATTTGAACATGTTGAACATTCTTCCCATGAATATTTTAAATACTTACCGTACTCATGAATACCCATGGGATTGCCAAGTTACTATATTTTTTAGCAAATAACACTATATATTTTTGTGTCACCAAAGTTACACTATTCTATAACTATGTAATGATATTTTACTGCACAATGTCATGTTGTCTATTCGCTTTTATATTATTATATATTTTGACAAACATCATTTGTCGGTTAATAAATTATCTTTGAGTCGCTGAAAATGTATGTTTTAGTATTATGCTGAAATCTATGAACACCCAGTAGTTAACACCAAAACTCAAATTAAAATTTTCTTATAGAAAATGACAAAATGTCCATTTGCAGACCAAGAGAAGACTATTTAAAAAAATTTACCACTGGAATGACTGGCTCGGTTCTCGAGCCAGTTATTCCAGTGGTAAATTTTTTTAAATAGTCTTCTCTTGGTCTGCAAATGGACATTTCTTAAGACCACTGTCCAAGCCATTTTGGCTAATATGAGTGGTAAAGGGTTAAATATTGTATTTGCCATCAAAGCCTTACCTAATGAAGTCAGGGTTTGTACACCTTTCAGTATTTGAAATTCCATGACTTTTCCATGACTAAAATTTAAAAATTCCATGACCTCCAAGAATCAATAGCTAGGTCAGACAGTCAAATTTGTTTCAAAATGTTCAATAGCATATAGTGAATCATATGGAACTCACTTTTTATCTAGGGAAATGGGTCAACATGTGAGAATTTCCGGTACATTTAAAATAAAATCCGAGGTTTTCACATAAGAAATTGACGAATAAAAGTTCTGAATGGAAGTTCTAGAGCCTATGATCATATATGTAGCACCATTTCAGCCCAACTTGGTTGAAATCGTTCAAAATGGTAACAAGCAATATGGCCATTTCTAGAAAATTTTGAACAAAATGACCCAAAAAATTGCCTATTAACCTTTTAACACTCATATCAGTCAAAGACAGCTTCTGTAGTGGTCTTGAGAAATGTCCATTTGCAGACCAAGAGAAGACTATTGTTGAACATTTTTCTAAAATAGTCTTCACTTGGTCTGCAAATTGACATTTTCTTTGAAATTTGTTTACATTTTTTTGAACAAATTTAAGGCTTAAAGACTAGGCTTCTACTTGGCCAAGGTGTTCAAGAAAAAAATTGAAATCCATTCCTTAAATTGGTTACTTCCACGAATATATTGTGCACTAATAGATAGCACGCAGGGGAAAACTTGGCAAAATATGAGCCAAAAAAGCCTTATACAGGTATATAACACGCAGTCATAGCTCAGAAATATTGCAAAACATATTTTTCTGACTAACGAAAATTGGTAACTTTACCGCTAGATTCAAAATAATAATAATAATAGTAATCCCTTAGCGGTTAAATATCTGGTTATTTTTTTATTAATATTAACAAGTTTATTTCATACTTTAACCGTAATAGAATGCACAAAACCATCTTTGAGCAAGAAATACATTCAACATACAGGGGAATCCCCATACATTAGCGAGAGCGAAATATCATCGTCATCTAATTATCACAATGTAACCAAGTCGGCCGAGACGAAATCGTCCACATGGACAAACATCTTGCCAATAAATATACTGCTGAATGCATATGCTGAGTAGGAAATAGTGAATTTATTGCTCAAATTGTTTTAAAAACATCTGTGCATATTTATTATTTTGGGATATTGGCGTTACAAACCTGTTTTTATTTGGGAGGCCTCCTTTCAGTCCAGACATAGTTCAGTGGAATGCTTCCAATCACAAAAGAGTTTAATTTGGCCTTCCAACATAAGTAGCGATCTAACCTCATTTTAATTCTTACGTTGTTTTAGGTCATTTTATGTTGGTTGGACATATGACTTTGATAATGAATGAAATCATGTGATCGCAGCGATAAAGAAATGAAATGTGTATTTCCGAGCTTTATTTCCTTATTTTACATTTGTATGCCATCAGATTTTATTTTTATTTAGGGAGATTATCATTTTCCATGACTTTTCCATGACTTTGATCAAAATGACAAATTTCCATGACTTTTCCAGGCCTGGAATTTAGATTTTCAAATTCCATGACTTTCCAGGATTTCCATGACCCGTGCGAACCCTGTGAAGTAGTGTTGGGAATTGGTACTATTTTTTGTGATCGATGATTGACTTTATATATAAACCGATGATCAATTAATGATTGATCATAACACGCTCATTTTTTACCCATTTTGAATGCAGTAATTATAGCATATTCAAGGATAATTACCCTTTTCAAACCAAGTTGCAGGTATGCGAACAACCAGTAGTTAACACTAAACCTCAAATTTATTCAAGAAAAATTTTAAATTTCTTATAGAAAATGACAAAATGTCCATTTGCAGACCAAGAGAAGACTGTTTAAAAAAATTGAACACTGGAATGACTGGCTCGGTTCTCGAGCCAGTTATTCCAGTGGTAAATTTTTTTAAATAGTCTTCTCTTGGTCTGCAAATGGACATTTCTTAAGACCACTGCCTAAGCCGTTTTGGCTGATATGAGTGTTAAAGGGTTAAATATTGTATTTGCCATCAAAGCTGCCTGATCCACATACCTTAACTAATGAAGTAGTGTTGGGAATTGGTACAATATTTGTGATCGATGATTGGTTTTATATATTAACCGATGATCAATTAATGATTGATCATAACACGTTCTCATTTTTTGCCCATTTTGAATGCAGTAATTATAGCATGTTTGAGGATAATTACCCCTTTCAAACCAAGTCACAGGTATGACAGATTCTTAATAATTTAAGAAATAATCTGTTGAATATTTTGAAACTAATTTGACTGGAAGCTGTTGCTGCCTTAGGCAGCAACAGCTTCCAGTCAAATTAATTTCAAAATATTCAACATGTTATTGGTATGGTTGCTTTGAAATGAACATACTATTTCAGTGCTGAAAGAATCAATGTCTTAGACTAAGGAGTAATAATATATAGTTGTAACAATTAAATTTAAATTCTTTTCCAAAAAAGTATTCGTTTTCTAGGTTGACCAATTAAAATATATTAATACGGTCAATTTATCAACAACCAAAATCGATTTCTGATATCATGATCGATCGGTTGGTGGAACATGCAAACCAACCAATCAGCGATTAATCGGAACAACACTATAATGAATGGCCAAAGTTGTAAGTAAGCTTGTGGAAGATGACTATCAAGATAATTTCCTGGTGACAATTTTAGATTTTACATTCAGACCCACTTTCATATCCCGGCTCTTCTTCCCCCATACGCAATCCATTTCTGCTGCCTTAGACAGCAATGTCTTCCAATCAAATTAAGTCCAAAATATACAACAGTATGTTTTATTTTATTTTGAAGACATGATATACGTTTTATAAGTACAGCTAAAAAATAACTTAATGTTTTTCCGAAACAAAATAAAACGTACTGTTGAATATTCAACAGAACATTTCTTACATCGTGTTTAAAATTCTACTAACATGTTTCTGGTTGTTTTTCAAACTTATTTATGAGCTGTACAATAGCAATACATGTATATAAACGCTTATTTTTCTCAATCCAAAGACACTACACATGGACAGGTGCTCGATATTAGCAATTATCTTAGTCAATTGAAAATAGGCACAAGTATTGTAATATTAATTATTATTATTATTATTAATAGTAGTAAATTTTAATTCATAACAAACATTCACATAACAACAACATTACAAACGGTCCTGAGGAAATTTTACATGTAGGGGCACCATACAAGTGCTCAAGCTAATCTGTGTCAGATAGAAATGTTAAAGATAGGTTTTTAATTCATTTACATTTCTTGTAAATAATATCCATTACACGTATTTAACCGTATCTGCTCAGGGCAACTAGAGTTTTACTGATGCAGCCATCACAAAGGATATCCCCTGGCAACCCCACCCCACACACCCCATCATACTAACGTATGCCCACTCCCATTGCTCCACTGTCTGTGGCCATACTTGCGGACCTTTGATCGCTTGCTATGTGAAGTAACATTACTCTTATGGGATTAACGGGAACCAATTAGGTCAGCATGCATTACTTATCGCTCAATTTCATTGGCCGAGACACACAGTTAATTTATATTTAGGACGTCTTGTTAACTTAGTGTGGATATTATAGCCTGCAAGCACAGTACTCGATATGGGAGCAGAGCGGGAGGGAGAGGCCGTGCGATAGGACGATGCCCACACGCCCACCAACTGAAGACATGCAATTACACTTGAAATGTTGTGAACTCTGAATTGATATTCCAAGTTTGGTACATATAAAAAACAAGAGGCCCAAGGGGCCTGTATCGCTCACCTGGACAATAGGCATTTCAACTAGAATGCTCTTTATCAACAAGATGGCCAGCAAACCATTTATCCGACAGTTTCGAAAATTGCAAATTTGAGATCAGAATACCAAAACCCACATATAAAAACAATTTCGGCCTCAAAATCCATCAAATAAAAAAATCCAATATGGCCACCAAACATGCTATATTTTGATTGGCCCACGGCGGCCATGTTTTTTGACGGATCAACTTCTCTTAAACAAACTGTAATGGTCCTCAGGCCCTAATTATATCTGCCAAATTTCGGCACGATCCCTTCAGCGCTTCTGGAGAATAAGTCATATTCACTACAACTAAGTCAACCAAGATGGCCGCCGAACCACTTGACCAATCAAGTTCCCTTGACATAAATCATATTTCATGAGGTTTGCATCAATCCCCCAAGCCGTTTCGGAGAAGATTTTTAAAGACATTTCCTAAAAATCGGCCTAAATCCAAGATAGCCGCCGGACAGATTTGCCGATCGGGTTCATTTGAACAAACTTAGATCTTTATGCCCTATGAATGCTTCCTCCCAAATATAATTGAAATCGACCCAGTGGTTCTTGAGAAGAAGTCGTTTAAAGAATTCCCCATTGCTTTACTATGGGCCCATTGCTTTACCATTGGAGCCTTTGGCGGGAAAACAAACCAAGATGGCAGCCAAAGCGTTTATCCGACAGTCTCGAAAGTGGCAATATTTGAACTCGCCACACTGATAAGCATATATAAAGCAATTTTCGCCAACAAAATACATCAAATACAAAAAAGCCAATATGACCTAGAAACGCTGAATTTTGATTGGTTGATAGCGGCCATGTTTTTTAACGAACAAACTTCCCTTGAACAAAGTTGAAATGCGCTTGGTCCCTAAGCATATTTACAAAATTTCAGCTCTATCCCTTCAGCGGTTCGGGAGAAGTCGTTTTTGCGAAAACTAGGTCTTCCAAGATGGCCGCCAAGCAAATCGGCCAATCAGGTTGCCTTGAACAAACTTTGGTCTACTGCTGCCACAGATGATGTGTTATGAGATTTGAATCAATTCCTCCAGCGGTTGCGGAGAAGATTTTTTAAAGTGTTACAAAAAATCAGTCATTTTGGCCGACAGCCATCTTGGATTTTGACCGATCCGCTTCGTTTGAACAAACTTAGATCTCTATGCCGTATGAATGCTTCCTCCAAAATATAATTGAAATTGGCCCAATAGTTCCTGAGAAGACGTCGTTTAAACTATTCCCCATTGCTTTACTATGGGCCCATTGCTTTACTATAGGAGCCTATGGCGGGAAAACAAACCAAGATGGCAGCCAAACCGTTTATCCCAGTCTCGAAAGTGGCATATTTGAACTCGCCACAGATAAGCATATATAAAGCAATTTTCGCCATCAAAGTACATCAAATACAAAAAAGCCAATATGACCAACAAAACGCTAAATTTTGATTGGTTGATGGTGGCCATGTTTTTTAACGTACGAACTTCCCTTGAACAAACTTGAATGGACCGTGGTCCCTAAGCAGATTTACCAAATTTCAGACCTATCCCTTCAGCGGTTCGGGAGGTCATTTTCACGAAAACTAGGTCATTCAAGATGGCCGCCAGGCAAATAGGCCAATCAGGTTGCCTTGAACAAACTTGGGTCTACCGTTGCAATAGATGATGTGTTATGAGTTTTTAATCAATTCCTCCAGCGGTTTCGGAGATTTTTTAGTGTCTAAAAATCGGCTATTTTGGCCGGCGGCCATCTTGGATTTTGGGCGATCGGCTTCATTTGAACAAACTTGAATCTCTATGCCCTAGGAATGCTTCCTACCAACTATAATTGAAATCGGCCCAGTGGTTCTTGGGAAGTCGTTTTAAAGGAAAAGTTGACAGATGGACGGATGACGGATGGTCGCCACAACATAAGCTCACTTAACCTTTCAGGCCAGGTGAGCTAAAAACCTTGCATTTACAGCCTAGAGAAGAATTCTCCATGATGTTCAGTGACCCATGAAAAGTAGGTCAAGCTGACCTACATTTTTTTTATACATGACACCTTTAAGCTTTAATGCATCCATATACTAAGTTTACTTACTATATGTGAAAACCTCTTGTAAATTTGATCCAGACAAGAAATTGGGATGGACATATACAATTCAGTAAACCAAGAAAAGTAGGTCATTGATATGCGACACAACATTAGCATACAACGCCTACATACAGTTTGGTTACTGTATACAGAAAACTCGTACAGCCTGGAGAAGAATGTATGATGTTCAGGGACCCATGAAATTTAGGTCACTCTGACCTATTTTTGATACATGACACACCTTTAGGCTATCATCCATTCATATACCAAGCTTGTTGATGATACATGAAAAACTCGTGGTCCGGACAAAAAATTCGGGGCTGGACGCACGCCCTCATGGAGGTATGTATGTGTATTTATTATAGTGAAATACAAATCAATGTCACATCTCATTCACATCTTTAAACTTTTACCCTTTCAAGTTTGATGTCAATAATCTATCTTTTACTGTGTCAATAGCCAAAGAAACTGGTGGACATTTTTCAACAATTTTCATGGACGATGTTGCTGCCTATGAAAATTTGTTTTAAGAATGAGCACCAGTTCATGTATTAATTTACTCTAAAAATTTGTCATCGCAATGGCAAGGGTTAATGAATAAGAGATCAGGAAAATATAATTCTTTGTTTGCTAATTGAATGCCCACTTGCAGGACAACAGAACATTTTTTGGAAATTTACCACTGGATGGACTGGCTCGGTTATGGAGCCAGTCATTCCAGTAGTAAAATTTAAAAAATAAGACTTCCATTGTCATGCAAATGAAAATTCTTTAAGACGATTTCAGAAGTCGTTGGCTGGATTGACCATAAAAGGGTTAGGAAAGAATGTCCGAGTAACGAAAATTTTTTATGAATAGTTCTCCATGTCCACCATCTGATAAAATATTTCAAATTTTTCTCTTTAAATTATTCGTATGTACTCCATTTATCTCCACGCAAACCAAGTTCCACAGAATTCTGGAAGAACAGCGTTAATTTTCTCTCTGCTTGCCGAGTCGAAACAATATCCAAGCTTCTGTCACTGGAAACTCTGAGTGAGCAATACCTTCTCAAGTAGCAGGCATTATCGTAAGCATCGTTCATCATAGTCATGATCATATACAACTCAATCATGCTAGATAGAGCTTGTTCATCTCGATATTGGCAAAATATTACACCTGCGGGAGATAGATAAACAGAATCAACGTGAACCCACAGAACCAGCAAAGATCTCTGTATGGCTGTTAGTCATATAGTTTATTTAATATATAATTTTCTGCACATACTAATAGTTACACCAGTGTTTTGTTGGGGGCACAGGGTGTTACCACACACACCCCAAACATTGTATCTTCCGAGCGCATCGCGCTAAATACATTTTATATTTCCCCGAGCATAACTGTACGCATGTGTGGTAGCAGCCTGTAGCCCGCCAAAACACTGGTTTAAGCCTTAGCACTCTGTCAAAATTTTCAATTTTCAAATTAAATTAAAAGATGAACTGGTGTTCATTTTTAAACAAATTTGGTGGAAGATGGTGCTGTTGTATACAGAAACATCATCCAACAAAGTTGTTTAAAAATGTACACCAGTTTCTTTGCTATTTTAACAGTAAAAGATAGAATATTGACATCAGAGAGGTAAGGGTTAAGGATTTTATTACCCCTCAGATGTCACAGATTTTTATTTTGCCCATTTTCAGAATACATCACGCACTTATTTTGTTCTACAAAGGTCTACAGCAACAAGCAAAGATATCATTAGACAGCCTACAGACGCCAATTCGGAAAACCAAAAACATGCACAACAGCCACTTCAACCAAATTTATGCAAGAACTGACATCTTTAAATTCAGCTTTATTCCCAGTACGATTAGGGATTGGAACACTATCACAGGATCTTCTAAGCAGTTCAGAAAACTCTGCAAATCCTACAAATAAATCTACCGAATTAATCAAAGGCAAAAACATGTCTAAACCAACTACTTGACGAATGCGCGACGAAAATAATGTCTTTTGGATGTTTCGCCATAACTAATCAAGATCAAGAAGATTTAAATTGTCCCATGTGCGCTAGGTATTACCAATCAGGGCTTCCACTAATTTCTAAACACAGGAAGTCCGGGACTTCCAGGGTATTGCTATTGGGAGTCCAAACAAGAAACATCGAAGTCTAGAATGGTTCAAATACATGTAATGTGCTTAACAACATTGTTTTTAGAGATGTCAGGGCCAAAAAAGAGTAAGTCCAGGGCTTCCTTGGTATGTTTTTGGGGAGTTCAAACATGAATTTTGGGAGTATAGGATTCCCGGACTTCCACTAGTGGAAGCCCTGTTAGCAATGTTAATGTTGTACTGTATAAATTGCCAGAAATTATTGGAAATTTGTGAGACGCCTGGTGAAGTACAGCTCAGACATAGCTGAACATGTTCCAAAACAAAATAAAGCGTGCAGTTGAATATTTTGGACTTATTTGCCTCAGGCAGCAATGGCTTTCAATCATATTAACCCTTTAACACTTACGTTGGCCAGAAATGGCTTCTGCAATGGTCTTGAGAAATATCCATTCGCAGATCAAGAGAAAAGTAGTTTTGAAAATATACCACTGGAATGACTGGCTCGGTAACCGAGCCAGTCATTCCAGTGGTAAATTTTCAAAAATAGACTTCTTGTTCTGCATAATGGACATTTTCCATAAGAAATTTGAAATTGTCTTGAACAAATTTAAGTTTTAAAGCGCTAAGAGCAAAATGTGGAACAGAACATTTCTTACATATTTGTTACATACTGTTCAAAGGCAAGAATGTTATTTTTGAGAAGTCTGTGCTGTATATCTTACATTTTGTTCTCTATTGCACTTTCTTATGGATGATGAAGATACCTCAGCTCCATATGCCAATGTGAACAGCAAGCCAGACAAAGCAGCGGTCAAAGGAAAACCTGATAATGGTTTGTCAATATATATATTATGTAGAGAATTTAAACGTATCGGCTGGAATTCAATAAGGACGTTTAAACCCAGTTTAGCCTAAACCTGGTAACAAATCACAAAGTAATTGCAAAGTTAATTTTATAGATGGGGGTGATAGCGTCCTAATTTTATTAGTTGGGACCCAGACCACACACATTTCAAGGGAGGGAAACCTAAATACCAAAGTATAGACAGCCTTCGGAAGTGGGAGGGGATCTTTGATGCCCTGCCCACTTAAAATGAATGACCGTATTTGGGCATTTAGGCCACACCTATAGCACAGGGCATGACCTAGCTCTTATCCAATGAAAGGTTGGGGCTGTCGCTCTATCAATAAAACAAACATTGAAATTACTTTGTGATTATGTTGCCCGATTTAGGTTAAACCATGTTTAAACCCCCTTACTAGCCATATATGACGCTAGTCAGTTCTCTTTTGCCGATCAAGTTCCATTTTTACCAAAGGAAAGTATGTCATTTGTGGACGTTCTGTCAAAGGAAATGATGTTATTTGTGGAAGTTCTGTCAAATGTAATGGCATCATTTGTGGAAGTTCTGTCAAAGATAATGATGTCATTTGTGGAATTTCTGTCAAAGTAAATGACATCATTTGTGGAAGTTCTGTCAAAGATAATGATGTCATTTGTGGAAGTTCTGTCAAAGATAATGATGTCATTTGTGGAAGTTTTGTCAAAGGTAATGACGTAATTTGTGGAAGTTCTGTCAAAGGTAATGACATCTTTTGTGGAATTTCTGTCAAAGGTAATGATGTCATTTGTGGAAATTCTGTCAAAGGAAATGACATCATTGGTGGAAGTTCTGTCAAAGGAAATGACAAATTTGTGTAAGTTCTGTCAAAGGAAATGACATCATTTATGGAAGTTCTGTCAAAGATAATGATGTCATTTGTGGAATTTATCTCAAAGGAAATGACATCATTTGTGGAAATTCTGTCAAAGATAATGATGTCATTTGTGGAAGTTCTGTCAAAGATAATGATGTCATTTGTGGAAGTTTTGTCAAAGGTAATGATGTAATTTGTGGAAGTTCTGTCAAAGGTAATGACATCTTTTGTGGAAGTTCTGTCAAAGGTAATGATGTCATTTGTGGAAATTCTGTCAAAGGGAATGACATCATTTGTGGAAGTTCTGTCAAAGGAAATGACATCATTTGTGGAAGTTCTGTCAAAGGAAATGACATCATTTGTGGAAGTTCTGTCAAAGATAATGATGTCATTTGTGGAATTTCTGTCAAAGGAAATGACATCATTTGTGGAAATTCTGTCAAAGATAATGATGTCATTTGTGGAAGTTCTGTCAAAGATAATGATGTCATTTGTGGAAGTTTTGTCAAAGGTAATGATGTAATTTGTGGAAGTTCTGTCAAAGGTAATGACATCTTTTGTGGAAGTTCTGTCAAAGGTAATGATGTCATTTGTGGAAATTCTGTCAAAGGGAATGACATCATTTGTGGAAGTTCTGTCAAAGGAAATGACATCATTTGTGGAAGTTCTGTCAAAGGAAATGACATCATTTGTGGAAGTTCTGTCAAAGATAATGATGTCATTTGTGGAAGTTTTGTCAAAGGTAATGATGTAATTTGTGGAAGTTCTGTCAAAGGTAATGACATCTTTTGTGGAAGTTCTGTTAAAGGTAATGATGTCATTTGTGGAAATTCTGTCAAAGGGAATGACATCATTTGTGGAAGTTCTGTCAAAGGAAATGACATCATTTGTGGAAGTTCTGTCAAAGGAAATGACATCATTTGTGGAAGTTCTGTCAAAGATAATGATGTCATTTGTGGAAGTTCTGTCAAAGATAATGATGTCATTTCTGGAAGTTTTGTCAAAGGTAAGGATGCAATTTGTGGAAGTTCTGTCAAAGGTAATGACATATTTTGTGGTATTTTTGTCAAAGGTAATGATGTCATTTGTGGACATTCTGTCAAAGGAAATGACATCATTTGTGGAAGTTCTGTCAAAGGAAATGACATCATTTGTGGAAGTTCTGTCAAAGGAAATGACATCATTTGTGGAAGTACTGTCAAAGATAATAATGTCATTTGCAGAAGTTCTGTCAAGGGAAATGACATCATTTGTGAAAGTTCTTTCAAAGGAAATGACATCATTTGTGGAAGCTCTGTCAAAGGAAATGACATCATTTATGGAAGTTCTGTTAAGGGTAATGATGTCATTTGTGGAAATTCTGTCAAAGGAAATGATGTCATTTGTGGAAGTTCTGTCAAAGGAAATGACATCATTTGTGGAAGTTTTGTCAAAGGAAGATGTCATGTGAGGAAGTTCTGTCAAAGGAAATAACATCATGTGTGGAACTTCTGGTAAAGGTAATGATGTCATTCGTGGAAGTTCTGTCAAAGGAAATGATGTCATTTCTGGAAGTTCAGTCCAAAGAAATGACATCACTTGTGGAAGTTCTGTCAAAGGAAATGACATCATTTGTGGAAGTTCTGTCAAAGGAAATGATGTCATTTGTGGAAGTTCTGTCAAAGGACATTTTCAGACGAAAGTTCATGTGTGTTTACTTAATTAATTGTCCCTTAAAGTTATCTTGAAGCATTAAGATTAGGAAACTGAACATTTCACTGTCGCTCGTCTTCTTAGTGGCCATTTTACTTTCATTTTCATAGCCACCAGGATTTTCTTCTTTTTTTAGGTCACAGTTGTTTGTCTGTCCCTCACTGAATATATGTACTATGAAGCATGCCTAGTTTGTTTTGGCAATCCACACTATCCAGGACAGGGGAGACACGCTTTAGCCTTCTTGCTTTCAAATGATGCTTCCCATTAATTGATCAACCCTTTCATGGTCAAATTTGGCTAAGAATATTTCAATTTTCTTGTTGAAAATGTCTATTTGCAAAGCCAAAAGAAGACTGTTTTTGGAAATTTTTCACTGGCTCGATTATCGAGCCGCAATCCAGTCATTGCAGTGGTAAATTAAAGAAAAAATGCTCTTCTCTTGGTCTGCAAATGGCCAATTCCCAGGACCATTGCAGAGGCTGGTTAGGCAAGCAAATGGTTAATAATCATACAATGTGTTCAGGGGTCCCATAGAACCCACTGCCACTATTTATTTTTTTGGGTGTGTGGGGGGGGGGGGGGTGGGGGTTGTTGATTAGAAGCCATTGCTGCCAATCAAATTAAGTCAAAAAATATTCAATAGTATGTTTCTTCCACAGTGCTCAAAATTGTACTAACTAGTTTAAGTTTTAGTTTTAGAAACATATTAAATCTCTGAGCCGTACTGTGCATGGAAGTAACATAGAATGGAGACGTCCAGTTTTAGCTATGCCCCGCCCATCTTTAGGGAAGCTCCACCCACACTTCGTGCGTGGTGGGATCGATCAATGGCTGAACTCCCTGATTACCAATTTCAACAAAACGATACGGGTAAGCTGTTGAATGTTTTGAAACTAATTTGACTGGGTGCTGTTGCTGCCATATAGTTTCAAAATGCTCAACATAATGTTTATGAAATAGTAAAGACAAACAATTCGTGCAACAACGCTTAGTCCGTCATCAATTAGGCGTTCGTGACGAACTTATATCTACATCATTCAGGACATAATTAATAATGACATCGCCCTACACGTCACATAGTTGATTATGACGTGGTATGATTTATGGATAAACTGGAAAGGTCCATTTGATTGGAAGGCATTGCTCCCTTAACCGTCATATCAGTCAAAAACAGCTTTGGCAACAGTCTTCAGAAATGTCCATTTGCAGACCAAGAGAAGACTATTTCTGAATAATTTTCACTGGAATGACCAGTGATAAATTTTCAAAAATATTCTTCTCTTGGTCTGCAAATTAACATCTTTGAAAAAATTGAAATTTTCTTGAATAAATTTGAGTGTTAACAGCAGCAATCTCTTCTAATCCAATTATGTCGAGTTCACAATATTCAACAAAATATGTTTTTCCTAGATAACATGTTCCTGGCTTTTGGGGTGGGTGTGGGGGTGTGGCTGGGTGGAGTGGAGGGACACATGTTTTGTTAAAATTTGAACCAAATAGGATAAATAGTTTTTAGCTCACCTGGCCTGAAAGGCCAAGTGAGCTTATGTCGTGGCGACCATCCGTCATCCGTCCGTCCGTCAACTTTTCCTTTAAACGACTTCTTCTCAGGAACCGCTGGGCCAATTTCAATTATATATATATATATGGCAGGAAGCATCCTTAGGGCATAGGGGTCAAAGTTTGTTTAAACGAAGCCAATTGGCCGAAATCCAAGATGGCCGCCAGCCAAAATGGCCGATTTTTAGAAACACTAAAAAATCTTCTCTGAAACCGCTGGAGGAATTGATTCAAAACTCATAACACATCATCTATTGCAACGGTAGACCCAACTTTGTTCAAGGCAACCTGATTGGCCAATTTTCCTGGTGGCCACCTTGGACGACCTAGTTTTTGCGAAAACGACTTCTCCCGAACCGCTGAAAGGATAGGCCTGAAATTTGGTAAATATGCTTACTGACCAAGGTCCATTCAAGTTTGTTCAAGGGAAGTTCGTACGTTAAAAAACATGGCCACCATCAACCAATCAACATTTAGCGTTTGTTGGTCAAATTGGCTTTTTGTATTTGATGTATTTTGATGGAGAAAATTGCTTTTATATATGCTTATCAGTGTGGCGAGTTCAAATATGCCACTTTTGAGGCTGTTGGATAAACGGTTTGGCTGCCATCTTGGTTTGTTTTCCTGCCATAGGCTCCCATAGTAAAGCACTGGGACCATAGTAAAGCAATGGGGAATTCATTAAACGACTTCTTCTCAAGAACCATGATAATGGGAATAATTCGCAGAACCTACACATACCTAAATAATGACAATTTCACCTTGCTGTACAAAGCATTAGTACGCCCTCACCTTGAATATGCTAACAGTGTCTGGTGCCCATACAAAGAAAAAGATATCAATACTATCGAAAATGTTAAAAGGAGGGCAACCAGACAGATTCCGTCATTGAAGGGACTGAGCTACCCTGACAGGCTAAAGAGACTAAATCTTCCAACTCTAAAATACAGACGACACCGGGGAGATATGATTGAATTATATAAAATCATACATGGTTATTACGACACACATCTAACAAAACATCTTTTCGCATTAAACAATTCAATAGCAAGAGGACACACATATAAACTAAAGAAACATCGCTTTTCACATGATTTCAGAAAACATTACTTTACCAATAGAATAATCGATGCCTGGAATTCACTATCTGATCACATTGTAACATCGAAAAATTTAAACATCTTCAAGAATAGATTAGACACATACTGGGCAAACCAAGAACTATGATTTAACTATCATAGCAGCCTAACTCTATAGCAGCCTAACACAAAACAGAACATAGAGGCTTTTTAGCCTGCGTTCTGCAAATCAATCTTATAAATAAATAGTAAGCATATTCAGATGATACTTATTGAAGATGCCGTACTGGCCAGCACTGTACTAACGAGGCTAGGACTAAACCATCATAAGATAACTGATTTATTACACTATATAATATAATAATACTTCAACAGATATGGAATGATTTAGCGTCAAGGACTGCATCGACATATTGCCCCTGTTTCGTTAGGCAGCAATGGCTTCCAGTCTATTTTAACCCTTTAACACTTATATCAGCAAAAAATGGCTTCTGCAGTGGTCTTCAGAAATGCCCGTTTGCAGATCAAAAGAAGACTATTTTTGAAAATTTACCACAGGAATGACTGGCTCGATAACCGAGCCAGTCATTCCAGTGATAAATTTTCAAAAATAGTCTCTTGATTTGCAAATGGACATTTTCTTTGAGAAAGTTAAACAAAATTTCTAACTAAATTAAAGGGTTAAAGGGTTTGTTTCAAAATATTGATCATAATATGAGTAATCATTGAAAATATTGATCATAATATGAGTAATCATTGAAAATATTGATCATAATATGAGTAATCATTGAAAATATTGATCATAATATGAGTAATCATTGAAAATAATGATCATAATATGAGTAATCATTGAAAATATTGATCATAATATGAGTAATCATTGAAAATATTGATCATAATATGAGTAATCATTGAAAATATTGATCATAATATGAGTAATCATTGAAAATATTGATCATAATATGAGTAATCATTGAAAATATTGATCATAATATGAGTAATCATTGAAAATATTGATCATAATATGAGTAATCATTGAAAATATTGATCATAATATGAGTAATCATTGAAAATATTGATCATAATATGAGTAATCATTGAAAATATTGATCATAATATGAGTAATCATTGAAAATATTGATCATAATATGAGTAATCATTGAAAATATTGATCATAATATGAGTAATCATTGAAAATATTGATCATAATATGAGTAATCATTGAAAATATTGATCATAATATGAGTAATCATTGAAAATATTGATCATAATATGAGTAATCATTGAAAATATTGATCATAATATGAGTAATCATTGAAAATATTGATCATAATATGAGTAATCATTGAAAATATTGATCATAATATGAGTAATCATTGAAAATATTGATCATAATATGAGTAATCATTGAAAATATTGATCATAATATGAGTAATCATTGAAAATATTGATCATAATATGAGTAATCATTGAAAATATTGATCATAATATGAGTAATCATTGAAAATATTGATCATAATATGAGTAATCATTGAAAATATTGATCATAATATGAGTAATCATTGAAAATATTACGGCATTCTGTAGCTTCATGAAGCTATCAATCTGTTTCCATAGAGCCACATTTAATGATAACCGAGTACGCAGGAGATGGCAACTTGCAGGACTATCTACAACTCCGTCGACCGGGCAACAAGGATGCCACTATAGAAATCTCAAATGGAGGCACGCAAGCAGTCAGATTGAATACGCAGAGTATGACGTCGAGACGACTTTTAGAAATCATTGCCCAAGTGATTATGGGCTTGGACCACTTAGCTAGGTTCAGAGTAAGTGTTCCACATAATGATACTTAATGTATTCAAACATGCCGAGTTTTAGCTCAAATTTGTTCATGAAAATTTCAATTTCAATTTTCCGAAAGAAATTATCCATTTACAGACAAAGACAATATTACCTTTAAAAATATAACACTGGAATGACTGGGTTGTTTAATATTGAGCCAGTCATTCCAGTTGTAAATTTTAACCAAATCACCTCTTGCTGAGAAAATGGGTATTTCTTAGGTTTACTGCAGAAGCCATTTTGCTCAACTTGAGTGTTAAGAGTGTTTAACTTCCTAACCCTCAAATTAGTTTAAGAAAATTTCACATAGGAAATGTCCATTTGCACACCAAGAGAACACTATTTTTGAAAATTTATCACTGGAATGACTGGCTCGTTTATCGAGCCAGTCATTCCAGTGGTAAATTTTCACAAATATTCGTGTTCTGTAAATGGCCATTTATCAAGACCACTGCAGAAGCTATTTTTGGCTGATATGACTTAACAAGTTAAGAAAGCAAATTGAATGTAGTTTGTTGCTGTTTCAATGATGAGTTAAATATTAACCCTGTTGACCACAATTGAAAATAATTTGTCTGACAGTCTGTCAGGCAGCAGTGACAAACAGGCAAATTATTTTCTACATAATAAACCAACAGAGGACCTCGTCGACAAGTGACATAACTATTCTGCCCTGGCCATATGTTAGTGCATCCGCACTTTGTTCCAGAGGATATCTTTAGTCTCAATGCATGGATCACATAAAATGTAATATTCATCAAAATTTGTTTTGCTTAGGAAATCAGTTTGAATGCTGATTGTTGCTGTCTCGAGTTAACTATTAACCTTGTTGACCATTTTTGAAAATAATTTGTCTGAAAGTTTGGCGTGTGGCAAAATATTACGGGCAAAATTACTTTCAAAATAATATATAATTACAGGCAATTTTATTTTCAAAATAATAAACTGACCCAGACGTCATTGACAAGGGGCATTATAATTAGTCACTGCTTGTATGTCAGTGCATCAGAACTTGCTTCCAGAGGATATGTTTATTCACATGCTTAGGTTACTTTTAAATTTAAAATTCTTCAAAGTTTATTTTCCTGAATATAACTCTAGAAATGCCTGCACGGATATACTTCACCTTTGACACATGGAGAACTCTTGACAGAACTGTGGAACTGTATCGCATTGGTATCCATACGCGTTATCTCCCCTGAAAAATGAAATTAGTCTGAGAAACATGTGACCACTACTAATCTTGTACGGAATGATCCAATCTGTCACTCAAAAATATCTGACGTTATAACTTTCAGTCAATTATGTCACTTGTTGGCTGGTGTCACAATCAGAATAGCGTAGCGCCTTCACGAAAATCGTAGAGCCTGTCGCGAAGTTGTACAAGTTATATATCTTTGATGAATTTGCAATTTATTAAATATTCTGTTGAATATTTAGAAAATAATTTGACAGGAAACTGTTGCAACAGCACTCAGTCAAATTAGTTTTGAAATATTCAATAACTTAACGTATATAGTTACAGGTATATAAATCTATTTGAGCATGGGTAAATGTGAGTGGAAGTTAGCTAGGAGAATGTTGCCATGGTTTCCAAGCTGTATATCTTTCACGAATTTACATTGCCAATTTAACCCTTTAACCCTCAAATTTCTTCAAGAAAATTAAAATCCATTCTACGAAAATGTCCATTTTCAGACCAAGTGAAGACTATTTTTGACAATTTATCACTGGAATGACTGGCTCGGTTATCGAGCCTGTCATTCCAATGGTAAATTGTCAAAAATAGTCTTCTCTTGGTCTGCAAATGGACATTTCCCAAGACCACTGCAAAAGCCATTTTTTATGATATGAGTGTTAAAGGGTTATTAACATACTGTTGAATATTTTGAAAGTGATATGACATCACCCATAAGCATGGCAGCAACAGCCCCCAGTCAAATTAGTTTCAAGATATTCAACAGCTTGGTACAGGTATATAAAACAATTTCAACGCTGTTAAGTCCCATAAACAGGGGAGCGCTAGAACTGGCACCTCCATTGTATTGTTATTCTGTCGTTGTATGGCTTTTCAGTTAATCTGTTACCGACTGCAGAGCAGAAACATCCTCGTCGACAAGCGTGGTTTGTGTAAATTGTCAGGATTTGGATTTCCGCAGGATATTGCGGAGAAAAATCACCACATTTCTGTAAGTAACACTGGAAGATCACAGATATTATTCAGCCACTAAGCGCGATGCGACCAGGACTTAAAACACTTGCATTTCTGATGTGCTATTGATCCCACAATCTCGCAGACATTCGTGGTCAATGAGAATGACCAGACACTAGAGTGACTGATAAAGTACACTTGAATTTAAGGAAATATCAAAAGTGAATTGATATTTCACTGTGATTTGTTTTTGTTATGCATCCAGAGCTATGAATTTAGTAATCGAACTGAGTGGACTTTTCGTTTGCCCCGAGTTTGTTATGTGCTGGGTCATTCCATCTCAAATCAGCAAGTGGTCCCCACCTGACCATCTCAGAATTGCTTAATATTTTGTTTACAGCTACCTACACATATTTTAGGCGATTATACAAAATTATAGAGTTCAGTTTTACATACTTTTCAAAATATTGCACTCTGAATAACATAGGGGTGGCGAAAATGTTACAGGGTTTTCGCACATGTTATTTTTTCCGCAACTTTCAAGTCCTAATATCTCCCTTATTATACATGCTAGCCATCTGAAATTTTTATCATTAATTCACTGCTATGTGTCTTACTGGAAAATGCAAAGAAATGCCAAATACCTTTATAAATCTTTATTTAATACTTTACCAAAAATGGCAAAATAATCTTCGACATTGTGCATTTTGCAACTTTTATCTGAGAATAAAACACAAACTGTCTGCAGTTAGGGCTTGCCTTTTCACATGCTTTATGTATCCATATAGATGAACATGCACAGGTGTTTGTAACCTCCTAAGTTTATAACTTTTAGAGATATGACTTGTTGAAAACAAGAAAATCTTCACGCATGTCAAGTTTCAGCTGCAAATATTATTAAGAGGGACAGGTGGCACACACTATTGCTATATATCAAAAGAAAGCATATGGTCTAGGCTTTAACTTGATACCTAGAACAACTTGCCCCTATGGTTATTTCAGTGTGATACTAATTTAACAATATAGGGTTATTTTGTCAATTCGCGAATGGTTATCATCCTAGACTTAATTCTGTAAAATAAATTTAAATATTACTTTAAAATGTTTAAGAAACAGGGTGATATATCTAATGAGACATGTTGCTAATATATCTTATTTTTACATTAATATTTATATTTAATACATGTAGATACGCACAAAGTGTATATGAACATAATATAGCTTAGCAATTATGTACATATCTACTGACTAGAAAATTTCAAGAAAAAAAATTTTACCTAATTTTCTTGTGTCAGTGTTATATTTTCATACCTGCAGCCCACTTACCAAGGAAACTCAATTTAAATCAAACTATTAACTGTCTGGTCATTAATATTTTCTTGTTTGTTTTTCAGATTGAGTGACTATGGCATCTAAGATGGCTGCCTGTACTATTGGCATGAACTGCAAAGATGACTGTCATAAACTGACTTACTGCAAAAAGACAGGCTTTGTGAAAATATGTGATTTATCACTTCAAGATAAAGACCTTATGTTTACACGTTGTGACTTACCACAGAATATGACAGTAACTCAACAAAGTACAGTATGCTTGCATCATAAAAAGTTGTACCTAGACAAATATGAATTCTTAGAAAAGAAGTGCTGTGATCCATATTCTGTTCATGGTCAGCCAGTCAGAGGAAACTTACGTACCTTGAATACCACGGCAACTGAGAAACTAAATAAAACCACAGGGAATAACATTAAACCCGGTCAAAAGTTATGTCCAAAGTGTATGATAAAATCTTCATTGGATACTAAACCTGTTGCAGAACTTACAGATGATGATAATTTAGAAAGTGATTCATATGACACAGATCAGAGTGATGGCAAGCATGCAAGTCAACTAAATACCAGCATAACCTCACTTGGATGCTCTCCCCTCAAAATAAAGGTCAGCCAGAGAGATATGGTTGGTTATGGTAAACGCAAACTAGCCCAAGCAGAGACTGCCATGAAATATCAGCTTGCCAAAAATTTGAAAGTAGAGCCAGATGATTTGGTAAAGAAGACACCAGTTTGTCAGCAATGTACAGATCTTAAAGAACTTATTTTTTGTATGAAGCAAAAATGTAGTGTGTCAAATAGACAAAAGCAAATACAAATACTGACAATGGCACCTCCAAGCTGGTCACTTGAGAAGACTGCTACAGAATTTAATGTGACAAAGTATGTGGTGAGGAAAGCCAGAGAGTTAAAAAAACAACATGGCATTCTTGCGGAACCCTCAACCAAGAAAGGAAATGAATTAACAGAAGATGTCAAGAAACAAGTGACCGTGTTTTATGAAAGTGATGAATACTCTCGTTTGTGCCCTGGAAAAAAGAACTACCTTTCAATAAAAATTGATGGAAATCGTATACACAAACAAAAGCGCCTGCTCTTAGCAAATTTGAATGAACTGTACGTAGCATTTAAACAAAAGTATGAATCCTGCAAAATAGGGTTTTCCTAATTCTGTGAACTGCGCCCACCATGGTGTATAACAGTTGGGGCCAGAGGCACCCATTCTGTGTGCATCTGTGAGATCCACCAAAACGTGAAACTTTTGCTAGCTGCAGTTGGTGAACTAAAACTGGAATACACTTCATTAATGTCGCTTGTTGTTTGTGACATTCATTCCAGAGACTGTATGATACACCGCTGTAGCCAGTGCCCAGGAAAAGATGCCCTGCATACACATATAACAGAGCTTATCCACAATCAAATGGAAATGGATGAAGATGATGTCATTAATTTTAAACAGTGGGGGCATACTGATCGGACTTCCATTGTTACTAGACAGGAATGTGTGCCAGACTTCATCAATCTGCTGTGTAACCAACTTGATAATCTGACAACCCACCATTACATTGCGAAAGCACAAGCTGCATACCTTTCTAGCTGCAAAGAGACATTACATGAACATGATAATACAATGTTAGTATTGTTAGACTTTGCAGAGAATTACTCCTTTATAATTCAGGATTCCATTCAAGGATTTTATTGGGATAACAAGCAAGCAACGTTGCATCCGTTTGCTGTTTATTACTCCAAAGACGGCATGCTGTGTAAGCCTTTATCTCTGTGTGTAATCAGTGATTGTATGCAACATGACACAGTAAGTGTGTATGCGTTCATTAATGTTGTGGTAAAATACCTTAAAGAAATGCTGCCTCATGTTAAGCATGTAAAGTACTTTAGTGATGGATGCGGAGGACAATATAAAAACTATAAGAATTTCCGCAACCTGTGTCTACATTCACAAGATTTTGGTTTATCAGCTGAGTGGCATTTCTTTGCAACAAGCCACGGTAAAAGTGTTTGTGATGGAATTGGAGGAACAGTTAAGAGACTTGCTGCAAGAAGCAGCCTGCAACACACCACAGACAATCATATTGTTACACCGGTAGAATTATATGAGTGGTCACAATCTAATGTTCATGGTATCACTTTCTTTTATGTATCACTCACTGATGTGGAAGCAGTGTTACATACTTATTACTTTAAATTTGTTCTTGAATATTCAATCCACTTTGAAGTATTTCCGAAGTAATTACTGAGTTATGCATAATTAATCAATCGCGAATTGACAAAATAACCCTACTTTGTTAAATTAATATCACACTGAAATAATCATAGGGGCAAGTTGTTCTAGGTATCAAATTAAAGCTTAGACCATATGCTTTCTTTTGATATATAGCAATAGTGTGTGCCACCTGTCCCTCTTAATAATATTTGCAGCTGAAACTTGACATGCGTGAAGATTTTCTTGTTTTCAACAAGTCATATCTCTAAAAGTTATAAACTTAGGAGGTTACAAACACCTGTGCATGTTCATCTATATGGATACATAAAGCATGTGAAAACGCAAGCCCTAACTGCAGACAGTTTGTGTTTTATTCTCAGATAAAAGTTGCAAAATGCACAATGTCGAAGATTATTTTGCCATTTTTGGTAAAGTATTAAATAAAGATTTATAAAGGTATTTGGCATTTCTTTGCATTTTCCAGTAAGACAGGTGGCAGTGAATTAATGATAAAAATTTCAGATGGCTAGCATGTATAATAAGGGAGATATTAGGACTTGAAAGTTGCAGAAAAAATAACATGTGCGAAAATCCTGTAACATTTTCGCCACCCCTATGTTATTCAGACTGTAATATTTTGAAAAGTATGTAAAACTGGACTCTATAATTTTGTATAATCACCTAAAATATGTGTAGGTAGCTGTAAACAAAATATTAAGCAATTCTGAGATGGTCAGGTGGGGACATTTCTGGAAATTTGCTGATTTGACACGGAATGACCCTGCTATGAAATATGAAAATTATAAATTTTCCTAACTTCATGTAACATAAGGGACGTATATTGCAAAGTAAAAGATACAGAATGTGTCTATATAAGCTATGTTGTTAAATGTTTTTGGCTTAAAATGTTTCGACTCCCCTCAGGTTTCCTGAATCACCAGATAACCAATGGAGGGATCTGATCTGTCACTTAATCTTTTAATGGTCATGCCGGCAAAAATCAGCCTCTGTTATGGTCTCGTGGAATATCCATTTACAGGCCAAGAGACTATGAATTTTGAAAATTTACCACTGGAATGACTGGCTCAATAACCGAGCCAGTCATGCCAGTGATAATCTTTCAAAAATTATTTTCTCTTGGCTTGTAAATGGACACTCAATAGGCAGATATTTCACCATTAACCCTTTCATGACGAAGCTGGCCAAAACTGGCCTCTGCAGTGGTCTTGAGGAATGGCCATTTGCAGGCCAGGCGAAGACTATTTTTGAAAATTTACCACTGGAATGATTAGCTTGGTAACCGAGCCAGTCATTCCAGTGGTAAATTTTCAAAAATAGTGTTCTCTTGGCATGTAAATGGACATTCAATATGTAGATGTTTAAATTTTCTTGACCAAATTTGACCATTAAAGGGTTAAAAGTATCTGATTTTATAAAGAATTACGTCACTTGTTAGCTGATGTCACAATCCCAGAGATGTATTCATGAAAATCATCTGAAGTCTCATTATCCTATGAATGGACCTTTCCATTTTTAGCTATGCCCCGCCCATCACTAGCTAAGCTCCACCCACACCTCGCCGTGTTGGGATTGATCGATCCCCATATCCCCTAGCTATCAATTTCCTGAAAACTATACAGGGAAGCTGTTGAATATTTTGAGCGCCCAGTCAAATTAGTTTCAAAATATTCAACAGAATATTTATTAAATAGTAAAAGCAAACAATTTGTACAACAAAGCATAGACCGTCTTCAAATATGCGTTCGTGACGTACTTATCGACGTCATTCATGACGTCATTCATTATGATGTCATTGTACAGATCGCGCTGTTCATTATGACGTCATATGATGGGGGGGGGGGGGGGCGGGGGTTGTACTCTGGAAAGATGACTTGTATGCATTTAAAGAATTTACAGTTTAATCCTTTAACACTCATATTAGCCAAAAGCGGCTTCTACAGGTCTTGAGAAATGTCCATTTGCAGGTCAAGAGAAGACTATTTTTTTTAATTTACCACTGGAATGACTGGCTTGATAACTGAGGCAGTCAGGCTTGATAACTGAGCCAGTCAGGCTTGATAACTGAGGCAGTCAGGCTTGATAACTGAGCCAGTCAGGCTTGATAACTGAGCCAGTCAGGCTTGATAACTGAGCCAGTCAGGCTTGATAACTGAGCCAGTCATTCCAGTGGTAAATTAACAAAAATAGTCTTCTTGTCCTGCAAATGGACATTTTCTATTGAAATTTTCTTGAACAAATTCGATGGGGATAGGGTTAATAAGCAGTCGTTTGAATATTTTCAAAGTAATTTGACTGGGAGCTCCCACTTAAATCAGTTTCGAAGTATTCAACAGCTTTCCTCTATGGTTACCATGAATATTTAGATTCTAGGAATTCAAGTTTCACCATGATGTGTAGAAAGAGAGCGGAGCTCGGCTAGAAACCTCTCCATCTATAGGTTTATTAGCCACACATAGCCCTTTAATGGTCAAATTTGGTCGCGAAAATCAAAATATTTGCCTATGAAATGTGCATTTGCAGGCCAAGAGAGGACTATTTCTTAAGTTTACCACTGGAATGACTGGCTCGGTTATCGAGCCATGCATTTCAGTGGTAAATTGTCAAAATATAGTCCTCTCTTAGCTGCAAATTTACATTCCTCAAGACCACTGCAGAGGCTGGTTTTGGTCGGCTTGGCCTTTAAAGGGTTAATATAATATAACATTGCAAGTTCAGTCTTAGTGAGTCTCTTATACATTAGCGTGTGTGTTTGTGTGTGCGTTTTAGAGCGCAGTTCCTGTAAGATGGCTGGCTCCGGAGTGTACTGATCTACATAGGTTTGATGGCAAGACGGACGTCTGGGCTCTCGGTATTGTTATGTGGGAAGTTCTTCATTTTGGTAAGTATAGAACAAGCTTAAGGTCAAGTTCGACTGGCTAACCATAGTCAATTCGCTGGTTTACTGAACATGCGCAGTTGCTCTGCCCAGCCGAACAGTGGATAATTAACTATAGTTCATTGGTACACGATTCCCCATTAAATTACTATTGCAGAAAAATTGGTGCCAGGTACCAGTATCCATTACCCCTTTCTGTCATCTGCTTTGATGGCCTACGAAAATGGGTTATTTTTATCTGCTAAGACGGCAAAAAGTGTCCATATGAAATAAAGTGGGAAGGAATAGGGGCTTGGGACTATTGACATACAATGGCAATGCTTAATGTTGTCAAACCTATGATATTTAATGAAATATTTGCACTTTTATATGCATTTGTTCATGGCAAGCGAGAAGTTTCCGACATTTTGTTTTTATGACAATTTCGCACTAAACATTCGGAACCGAGGTCATGTGCTTGGTCGACTATAGTTGACTAGCTATTTAACTATTTCAAGTATGACTTGGATCATCTAAGCTATAGCTGACTGGTTAATGAGTCGAAGTTGATCCTAGTGTACCACTTTTACTGGTAGAATCGATCAAATAATGCTTCTGTAGTGGTCTTGAGAAATGTCCATAGATGTTAGAAAATTTGCTAGTGGAATGAGCAGATCCAATCATTGCAGTGGTAAGATTTCTGAAACATGTTATCCTCTACTAACCCTACACATTTTGAAAAATGGTGTGGATATTGCAATCGCGTTGGCCTCCATCTGTACATCCATCAATCTCTTTCTTTCCATTCATCTGGCTAGCCTCCAAAACTGTATGGTGGAATTCATTCAAATTTGCTATGTGAGTTAGACATATGATTGGGCATTGCAAGATAACATTGACATTGACTCTGCCCCCAGTTAGGGTGGGGGAGGGGGGGGGCAGGGTGGAGGTGGAGGAGAAAGTAAAATTTGGTGGAGTTCAACCAAATTTGGTAGATTAGTTACCAGTATAATTGCGTATTGCAAGACAAGGTTTATATTAGGCTCTGTCACCGTGGTGTGGTAGGGTGGGGGTGGCGGGGGCAAAATGGCAATGTTGGAGGAATTCAACCAAATGTAGTATATGCGGTACTGATATGTGGATTGTAAGCCCATGTTTACATTATGCTCTGGCCCCAAGATGGTAGTGGATAATGTCAAAGTTTATGAAAGCGTGAGTATTTACAATGGTGTGACATGGACTGCGTATTGTAGTTTAGTTTTTGATGCGTTTCTCTGTATGAAAACACGTCAAAAGTCGAAAGTCATTCCGATGGTAAAATTTCAAACATACCATTCGCTTAGCTTAGAACTGAACATTCACTGAGCACAATTTTCATTTTTTCTTGGCGGATCTTGGCCATTAAAGGGTTAACCTACAGTTGACTCAAGGAATGTCCATTTTCAGACCAAGACAATACTACTTTTGAAAATTTACCACTGAGATGACTGGCTCGATCACCAAGTCAGTCATTTCAGTGGTAAGTTTTCAAAATGTGACCACTCTTGGCCTGCTAATGGCCATTAAATGAGCAACAAGTTAGATTTTCTGGACAGATCATTCAAGGGTTAAAAACCAGCATCTTGGCATCCTGATCTCACTATGGAGGGATCTGATCTGTCACTCAAGTGTATTACATCATAATCAATTATGTCACATGTAGGCTGATGTCACAATCAAAATGTGCAATGAATAACATATCTAGCTCTGTGATGAACATTTAAAAGTGTATGAATTGTACACATTGATGGATTTACTGTTTAATAAACATTCTGTTGAATATTTTGAAACTAGTAGGCAACAACAGCACCCAGTCAAATTGGTTTCAAAATATTCAACAGCTTACCTGCATAGGTACCTTGTTATTGGGAAATCAGGGTTCGATCGATCCCAACACCACAAAGCGTGAGGGAGCTTAGCTAGATATTGGGTGGGGAATAGCTAGAAATGGATGGTGGCATAGCTAGAAATGGGTATGGCATAGCTAGAAATCAATGGGGCATACCTTGAAATGGGCTGGACATAGCTAGAAATGAGTGGGGGCTTAGCTAGAAGTGGGTGGGCCATATATGGATGGGAGCCTAGCTAGAAATGGGGGTTTGGCCATAGGTAGAAATGGGTGGGTCTTAGCTAGAAATGATCCCTCTATTACAAGGTTAACATGACCAGCAGTACATTTACTCTGTATGTAGGCCTGCAGTGTGAAGTGTGGTCTGTCTGTAATGGTTTCTCTGTTCTTCAGGTGTGACACCATATTTTGAAATATCTGACCAAAGCGTGCTTGAGCAGGTGAAGGCGGGTTATAGACTGACACAACCTGCACATATCAGCTATTCATTGTGAGTCATGCACAAACACACACTCATGCATGTACACACGTACGTGCAAACACGTACACACTCATGCACGTACACACACTTGCATACACACGCACACACTCATGCACACGCGCAAACACATGCACGCACACACACACACACACACACACAGACACACACACACACACACTCATGCACATACACACGTACGCACACACTCATGCACATAAACATGTACGCACACACTCAGGCACATACATACGCACCCACGCGCAAACACAGACGCGCGCACGCACGCATGCACGCACACACACACGTACACACATGCTCACACGCCGCACTTATGCAGACACTCATGCGTGCACTCATACACACAAAGCCACGCATGCACGCACACACACACATGTGTAAATCTAACATTTAGATTTCCACCCTTGGACAAATGCACATGCATACACATGTATACGCACATGCACACATGTATGCACATGCATCCTCATATACATACATACAGAGAAAAATCGAGTGAGCAAAGACTATTTTTTCAAATTTACCACTGGAATGACTGCAATGCTCCGTTATTGAGCCAGTAATTCCAGTGTTACATTTTCAAAAACAGTCTTCTCTTGTCCTGCAAATGTATCTCTCGCCATGACAGGGTTAACACGCATATTTAAATATTTACTCTCTTCTGTTACTCTCATGTAACTGTTTCAGATACCATTTGATGGCGCGCTGCTGGGAGGAGGAAGCTGAACAGCGCCCTCTATATGCAGAAATGCATGGCTTACTCATGCAGCTTCTTACGTCACCAGATGAACACATCTGTATCGATAAACTACCTGCGTGGGTAACCTCGACTGAGGCTGATGCTGATAAATCTCACGACGTAGCCATATTGTGAACCTGCGCAACACAGCACCGTGTTCTGGGGCCAAATCTTGGCTTTCTTTAGGATGCCGTCGCAGTTTTCTATACTTCATGGAATACCCTACACATCTTAAATCATTAGCTAGTAAATTAACATATTTTGGGATTTTTATTAGCAAAATATTGAAGGGATACTAACATGGCTAGTCTCGTCTCACAAGTTGTATTGTACTGACAGATTATATATTACATAGGTTCCATATGATTCATCTCCTGCCGACATGTAGGCTAGCAACAGCTCCCAGTCAAATTAATTTCAAAATATTCAACAGCTTACCTGCTGTATTGCTACATGAGGTTACTTTCCTGTAACTCTCTTAGCTGTACATTTTAGGATTTTATTAGCCAACCATGAGAATTATTCTCAAAATCGAATTGGCAAGTAGCTAGGTCTGTCCCTGATAGTTGTATAGGCAGGAGATTTATAAACGATCCCAAAAGAATTTGATTGTAATATCAAAATTTAACTCTTATATTTACTATACAATCTTGTTTATAGAGGAATCTAATCTGTTAGTCAACTATATTGCATCATATAGGTTGATGTCACAATCAATTAATGTCATGAATGACTTGTCTAAGTCATACACGCTTAATAGTCTTAAGTTGTACACATTGTATGTCTTTACTGTTTAATAACCATTCTGTTGAATATTTTGACACTAATTTGACTGGGTGCTGTTGATGCATATGGCAGCAACAGCAACCAGTCAAATTAATTTCAAAATATTCAAATAAAAGTTATTCTTGTGTAGTCTTCTGGAAATTGAGATTCAGGGAGTTCACGGTTCGATCGATCCCAACACTGGCAAAGCATGGGCGGAGCTTAGCTAGATATGGGTGGGGCACAGCTAAAACTGAATTCATCCAGTATTGGCCCCACCCCATCTATTTGTAGTGGGGATATTACGTTTTCATCCTGTACTTGCGTATATACGGATATCCATAAGTACATATCAAAAATATTGCCACTGCAACTCCTACAGTTTGAAAAAGAATTGGATTAAACTTGACATGATGATTGTACACCACCAAAGGATAAGCCTATTGTTAAATTCCTTTAAATCTGACATGCCTGACTGATTTTAGGGGCAGCAGCAGCCTTCAGCAAAATTGTTTCCAAAAGGTGTCTCCCTTGGAATGTGTGAAGAGTAAATTGATAAAGTACAAACACGTATAAACTTATGAGTAACCATGACAACTGAATATAATTATCTATACATATTATGGACCAATGAAATGTAAATATTGCAGGTAACTTTGTCTAAATCAACCGTTCACTATAAAGTTAGAGTATTATATTTATGTACTTGTAATTTGTATCAATTTTACCAATGGGAATAGCTGTAACATAATCATTGTAGTCAATTTGACCAATGAGAAAAGCTGTACCATGATCATTTTAGCCATGTTGACCAATGAGAATAACTGTAACATAATCATTGTACAAAGCCATGGTGACCAATGAGAATATCTGTAACATAATCATCGTAGCCATGTTGACCAATGAGAATGGCTGTAACATATTTATTGTAGCCATGTTGACCAAGAAGAATGGCTGTAACATAATCAATGTAGCCATGTTGACCAATGAAAATGGCTGTAACATAGCCATTGTAGCCGTGCTGACCCATGAGAATGGTTGTAACATAAACATTGTTGCCATGTTGATCAATGAGAGCGGCTGTAGCATAATCATTGTAGCCATGTTGACCAATGGGAATAGCTGTAGCATAATCATTGTAGCCATGTTGACCAATGGGAATAGATGTAGCATAATCATGCTAGCCATGTTGACCAATGAGATGGCTGTAACATAATCATGGTAGCCATATTGTTTACATGTTGTGTGGTACTATTGTATAGGTTAACCCTTTATATTGTGAATTGCCAGAATTTCAATTTCAGGGTCATTATAGCCAAAAGCTGTTGAATATTTTGAAAGTAATTTGGCAAAAACCTGTCGCTGCCATAATTAGGGTCAAAATATTTAACAGAATATGTCTTAAATTGTAAATGATTTTTCAAGCTCATTATTTTGGGTTCAAAAGTTTTAAATATCGTAATCTCATCATTTTTAAAACCCAAGAATTCCAGTTTGAAATTTTACAAGCAATTTTTCTGAACATGCTGAATGTCCCTGTTATCTAATACAGCAACCAATTTCAGTAAAACTGTTTGCCGAATAATCATATGAAAATTGTTACTAAGGATTTATTCGTCAAAGCTTGTCAAGAAAGGCTTTCCAGACAGAATGTTCATTTACTAACCAAGATTTTTGAAAAATTACCACTGGAATGACTATCTCAGTTACTGAACCAGTCATTCCATTGATAAGCTTTCAAAAATATTATCTTAGTCAGTAAATTAATATTTCTCTGGTGGACTGTGAATTCATTTAAGACCAGCGTGACAATCGACATGCTGAAATACTGACTCTCAAATATTTTCCGAAAATTCATTTGATAGAAAATGTCAATTTACAGGCCAATAGAAGACTATTTTTCAAAATTTACCACTGGAATTACTGGCTCAGTTATCGAGCCAGTCGTTCCAGTGGAAATTTTCAAACAGTTTTCTAACGGTCGGCAAATGAGTATCTATTTAGCTGTTTTAGTCTTTTCTATTGTCAAATGGTTAACAGCATTCCTACTTGGTTGCCATGACATTCAGACACTCGGCTGTCAATCATCCTTGAAATGGTTAACCCTTTCAAAGACAACTCCCTGAAAGAATACATTTTTTACAATTTACAACATATCATGTTGAATATTTTGAAATTAATACAGCTGCAATGGCTTACAGCCAAATTTATTTCAAAATATTCAACAGATTTCCTGTTTGTTTGTCCTGAGATTGAGATATTGGGGAATTTATTGGTGAAAGGGTTAACGGATGGTATGAGTCTCATGTTTATATGTCATATAGAATGAAATGTGCTCTTATTTTGAGATTATTTTTCTGTTTGAAAATTAGTCTTAATTTTAATTAATTATTATTATTATTATTGTTATTATTATTATCTGATATTTTGTTGTTAAATATTGTTATATCAATGTGCTAGTGCAATTATTGTCTAAATATAAATTTTTTATTTATTTAATTTTAGAAATTAAGTGCTCAGAATTTTTTTACGATAACATTTTTTAGTAACTTACTGATTTATTAGATAAAAATATTAACTAGTTATCATCTCACAATGAAATCTCGTTAGATAGTTAACACGGAATTTCAAGACTACTATGCAGGAAATCTGTTGAATATTTTGAAATTTATTTGACTGGGTGCTGTTGCTGCCATAGGCTCCCAGTCAAAATAGTTTCAAAATATTCAACAGACTGTTTCTTACATCACCTCTGGTCTGTAAACGTTAAGGATTTACATTACGTTTTGTGTCCATTCATATGTAGCTAACTATCTAGGTATGGTGTAGGTACACATACAGGTATATCATGTGACGTATGGCCTTACACACTATGGCTTGTATCTTTGAGATTGGTCAAGATAATTGAAATTGGTTATCAAGCCAGTCATTCCAAAGGTAAATTTACAAAAAAGGGTGTTCATGAAGATAAGGCATATATTGATGAAGTATTTCTATGCATAAGTAAGCCTGAATGACACATGTGGCTGGCTAAGGGGAGAATGGTGTGACTGGCATTGTTAAAGTATTGGCCAGCCTCATCCTGTACAGGCTGGAGTGGGCCGCTATAGGGATGAGTGGGTTAGGGTATGGGTCAGCCTCATCTTGTACATTCTGGAGTGGGCCGCTATAGGGATGAACGTCCTGTACAGTCTGGAGTGGGCCGCTATATGGATGAGTGGGTTAAAGTGTGGGCCAGCCTCATCCTGTTCAGTCTGGAGTGGGCCGCTGTAGGTATGAGCGTCCTGTACAGTCTGTAGTGGGCCGCTGTAGGGATGAACGTCCTGTACAGTCGAGTGGGCTGCTGTAGGGATGAACGTCCTGTACAGTCTGGATTGGGCCACTGTAGGGATGAACGTCCTGTACAGTCTGGAGCGGGCCGCTGTAGGGATGAACGTCCTGTACAGTCTGGAGTGGGCCGCTGTATGGATGAACGTCCTGTACAGTCTGGAGTAGGCCACTGTAGGGATGAACGTCCGGTACAGTCTGGAGTGGGCTGCTGTAGGGATGAACGTCCTGTACAGTCTGGAGTGGGCCGCTGTAGGGATGAATGTCCTGTACAGTCTGGAGTTGGCCGCTGTAGGGATGAACGTCCTGTACAGTCTGGAGTGGGCCGTTGTAGGGATGAACGTCCTGTACAGTCTGGAGTGGGCCGCTGTAGGGATGAATGTCCTGTACAGTCTGGAATGGGCCGCTGTAGGGATGAACTGGTTAAAGATGTATTATAGTATATCTTCTATAGGATTGTCTCTGATATTTTGAAATCCACTTAAACCTTTCGCCGATAAATCCTGGAAAAAGTATATTCTTTACAATATAAACCTTATTCTATTGGATATTTTGAAAGTAATTTGACTGGAAGCTGTTGCTGCCTTAGTCAAATTAATTTCAAAATATTAAACAGTGATCCTTAGAAATAAGATCTATGGAATTCATCTGTGAAAGGTTATTGTATTTGTGATTGATCTGTATATTGTTACATACATTATTATGATGCATACATGTAGATCATAGTATTTACCGTAACCGTGTGACTGGTGAGTTATTGCAGACGACATAATCCAAGTGTTATATCTCTGAATCTGCTGAATATTTTGAAAACAATTTTACTGAAAGTTGTTGGTGGCTTAGCCACCAACAACTTTCAGTCAAATCGTTTTCAAAATATTCACCATATCCAGAGTTATTGCCCAATCAATTTATTGTCCGGTGGCTTGCAGCAGCGAGACAGTTAATTATTTATTGTCATCACGCCTGCACCACCAGCCATCAGTGATTGAAAGGATAGAGAGAATGTATGTGCATGCCTGGGTGTGTGCGTGCGTGTGCATGTTTTTAAGCCTACCATTGGATTTACAACATAATTATCTATGCTATGTGTTTTATTTGGAACGCTTCACGAGTAACTGTGTTATACTATATACACATATATATTAATGACCAGATGAATGCAATATTTTATCTATAGATATACATGTATATATTAAATACATAATAGTTTTATCATCACTAGTAAAACGCTGTATAAATATGATTATTCTATTAACATAATATTGATAACATGTAATATTTAAAATGCAGAATTGTGCGAGCTCGAACTAGTAAGATATTTTTTGTAGTAACTAGTTTTCCTGTTCTTACTCCATGAGGCTGTTGCAAAACACATTTTGCAACAACATTTTGAGAATGGAGACAATGCATTCTGTCAGTATCTGTAACTGCTCATTGCTTTATTATAACCCCTGCTGTACGTATTATGTTTTTGTCCCATCTGTACATCCTGAAAATATTATCCCTGCAACTCCTACAGTTTTGAGATAATTGTTTTAAAGTTGACAGGATAATTGTACACCACCCAAAGATGTGCTTAATGTTAAGATTCTTTTCATCATCCTGTCCATCCATAGGTACCTTGGTCTGTACATACGTCCCGAAAATCTGATGTATGCATGCTGCGGGCGGTATTGTTAAATCCCTCTTATCTAGCGCATTCAAAATGCTATTTATATCAATAGACCTTTCCACTTTATCAATCCATCCTATGACGTCATAATCAACTATGCAATGTGTAGAATGACATCATAATGAATGAGATCATGATAAGTACGTCACGAGTGCATATTTGAAGCCGGGCTATGCGTTGTTGTACGAATTGTATGTCTACTATTTAATAAATATTCTGTTGAATATCTTGAAACTAATTTGACTGGGCGCTGTTGCTGCCATTCTAGTGGTAAATTTGCAAAAATATGATTCTCTTGGTCTGCAAATGGACGTTGCTCAAGACCACGGCTAAATAGTTAATGGTCAAGAATGTCCAAACCTTCGCTCAGTCTATGTCCATTTGCAAGCCAAGAGAGGACTATCTCTAAGTTTACCACTCCTGCAATGGCTCGCTCCTTTATCCATTGAGATATTTTCAAAAATAGTTTTCTCATGGCCTGCAAATGAACCTTTCCATTTTTAGCTATGCCGTGTTGGGATTGATCGATCCCCGAATGCCCTAGCTATCAATTTCCTGAAAACTATGCAGGGAAGCTGTTGAATATTTTGTAACTAATTTGACTGGGTGCTGTTGCAGCAACAGCGCCCAGTCAAATCAGTTTCAAAATATTCAACAGAATATTTATTAAATAGTAAAGGCATACAATTTGTACAACGACGATAGACCGTCTTCAAATATGCGTTCGTGACATACTTATTGACATCTTTCATGACGTCATCCATTATGATGTCATTCTACAGATCACATAGATGATTATGACGTCATATGATGGCCGCATACTCTGGAAAGGTGAATTGACCTTCTCAAAGCCACTGCATAAGCCAGTCTGAATGTTGATGTGTTCTATTCATGTTGTATAAACACCAGTCATCAGAATTACACCTTTTCATTCGAGGAGCCAGATTTAAGTTAAACCAAACAAGGAATCTGCTGAAAATTTTGAAATCATTTTTGACAGTCACGACAAGTTTGTGTCTCATTGTTTTACAGATAATCAGAATGTAAAGGATTATATAACGGATAACTTGTACAGCTCTTGTTGTTGTTATAGAGAATTATTACGTTGTATTTATTTGCTTACTAAAATATGTATGCTTCAATTGCATTAATCAGCATTGCAATATTCACCTGATTGATAGCTAGCATATGAAAATTCACTATTCATCTTCTTAATCGTTAATATTCTTAGTAAATATCCATTTGCATGACAATAGAAGCCTATTTTTCAAAATTTACCACTAAAATGATGGTTCAATAACCGACATGCAAATAGATATTTTTTGAGAAAGTCTTCGTGACCAAATTCAATCAGTCACTCTTTAACACTCATGCCAGCCAAAAACTGATTCTGCAGTGGTCTTGTGAAATGGCCATTTGCGGACCAAGAGAAGAGTTGTTTGTAAATTTACCACTGGAATGACTGGCTCAATAACCGAATTAAAATGAGATAAAGCGCTTATGTTGGTGAGCCGCTGGCTCGTTTTCCCTTGGAGACACTGTGCTAACGGGAGTTTGTTATCAAACGGGTACGGATCAGACCTAAAGTACAATACTTAGTTCCTATCGTGCAATGATAATATATAGTATTCAGAGTTCCGAGTCCAGAATATATTATCCGAGTACTCGCTCAAATTAAAAACAATCTTTTGCGTTTGGGGGCGAATCGCGTCATTTATATCTTTTCTGGACGCCATTTCATGTCAAATTCAGGATTAATTTTAATGTCATAAATGATATTTGTTAATGGATACGCAATATTTAGGCATTCCAATTTAATAATTTCGCTTCTGCGATGATGTTTTGAGGTATACATTAAACATAGTCGTAAGGTGGCGAGAATTTGTACCGTGCGAAAATTAGTTTAATTTCCGTGCTATCATTTTTTTTACGGAACTTCACAAAAAAAATTTGCTCAAAGACTACTCAATTATAGGACGCACCCGCTTCCTAGAACATATAATATCACGAAAAAACTGCGTCCTTTAGTCAAATTTTTACGGTAACCCTTTGCGACTGAGCTCGAGTGCTCAGTCGACTATAGTTAACTAGCGATTTCGAGTTTCGTGTCTAACTAACTATATCTACCTATGGTTCGGCAGTTGAATTTGACCTATTAAAGACTATTCTTGAAATTTTATCACTGAAATGACTGGGTCGGTAACCGGCTCGGTAACCGAGCCAGTCATTTCAGTGGTAAATTTTCAAAAATAGGCTTCGCTTGGCCTGCAAATTGACATTAGATAAGGAAATATTTTGATTGTTTTTACCTAATTTTGTCAGTAAAGTGTTAATCTGCTTAGATGTTGCAAGGGAGATAAGTCATGTGCTGTATAAATAGTTATGGAAATGTCATTTTGACAAATTTCTACCAATGTTACTGGCTCTTTACTGAGGAGCAGCAGAGATAACTCTTTAACTGAGCCAGTTATTTTAGTGGAAAGAATTTCAAAAATACATTTCAAATTACCTGGTTATTTCATGTGAACAAGAGTTATCCCCGTTACTTGTCTCATATCACTAATCTACTCAGTTATATCGGTCTGTGTTAACCCTTTAGCATTCGAGCCAGTGGTATTGAGAAATGTCCATTGGCAGACCAAGAGACGACTATTTTTGAAAATCTATCACAGGAATGACAGGCTCGATAACAGAGCCAGTCATTCCAGTGATACATTTTCAAAAGTCTTCTCTTAGTCTGCAAGGGGAACGTTTCTTTTGAGAAAATTTGAATTTTCCTGAATAAATTTGAGTGTTAAAGTGTCGTTTTTCTGCTTGTGTACCTGTTCAGTGCTATATTGTCATTGTGGAATTTTGCTTTGACATTTTAAATTGATTTTACTGAATAAAAGCTTTTTTCTATTGTGTAATACAAATGTTTTGTGGTAGTTACCCTTGCCCATGTGCTCTCATATAAGGCGAAAATGGTGTTGCATTCATGACTTTCAGTGTCTACCTGTCTGTCTGTCCATCCATCTTAACCCTTAACAATCTGGTGTTAAAATTTTAAATCCTCAAATTAAATTAAAATTCTGGAGCCATCAACTACATTGAATAGACCCAATAGGCATCAATCACGCAGATTGGTGACCCTTCTCTACCTCTGGTAGTAAAGCATTTAAATTACAAGATGAACTGGTGTTAATTTTTCAACAAATTTGGTGGGCGATGGTGCTGTCGTAGACAGCAACATCGTCCACCAAAATTGTTGGAAAATGTACACCAGTTTCTTTGATATTGACATGGTTAAAAAGGTGGAATAGTGACATCAGAGTGGTACGGGTTAAAAATTGTTGATCCAATTTGACTCAAACTATTCAACAGCTTACCTGTATAGTCATTCATTCATCCATCCACCATCCATCCATTCATCCCACCGTGCATCCATCCGCCATCTATCCAACATCCTTCCATTCATCTATCTGTCCACCTGTCTGCCAATCTCTCGGTCTGTTAGTCCATCCACTCATCCATATGTCCATCCATTCTTCTATTCCTCCATCATGTCCTATCTGTCTATCTATCTATCTATCTATCATCTATCTATCTATCTATCATCCACCAATCTTTTTTTATCTCCTTCATGAAGTGAAATGGTATTTTGGGAGAGGCGGGAAAAATGTCGGCGTTGGGGTCCGCTCTAGTTAAGTTTTATTAAAATGGCATTTACACCACCAAGGGCTTATCTGTTTTAAATAAAACTTCACAGATCCGTTCTAAATGATGCTTAGGACAAGTCCACATCAAAATTATATTGATTTCTGAGATATTCTATACTTTTTCATGTTTGAATGAAAATATTTTCTAGGTCCAGGTTACGAATTTTGCTGCAATTAATATTTTTTCAAACAACATTTACATCAACAAGGGGTTGTCTGATTTGAAGTAAACTTCACGGATTTGTTCTAAACGATGCTTAGGTCTAGTCCACGTCCCCTAAAAATAGTTTTTCAAAGTTTTTCCAAACTTTTACAGCGTTTTAACTGTGATTATTTTAGGGCTGATTTATGTCCAAGTTATATGTATTATGCTGTGTTTACGCAACTAGTCTAGTGAAGAAGAGTTTAACAGTGATGATTAATGTGAAGAAAATTGGTCATATTGATTTCTTTAGTCACCCCACAACCAACCAAAAAAAACACAAAAATGTTGCCTAAAATTGAAACTATCTTAAATTTTTCGAATAGCAAATGACAATTTGCTTTTGGTTGTTAAAATACTTGATTGACACCACTAATGGTCAACATGAGAGTATTGCTTGCGCCAATAACCAATACAGCAAAAACAACTGTAACTTCTGCCAATAAGTAATGTTACACTATACACAGCTATATATATATATAAATAATTTATGCGTGTCTATTGATTCTGCCAACCGTATTGTGCTTCTAGTCCTATAGGCCATAGTCAATATTCTTGTAACAGCTGGCTATAATTTATAGTGTGGAGATTCTTCACCGGGAGTACATACCAACTTTTTTCACTCATTCTATATGCCCAGTGTATGCTTAGGACAAATCCACGGGGTGGTTCCCGGACACCTTTGGACATTTTGAGAAAATGGATTTTAATTTTCCAAGTTATAATATGCCACTTTCTTCATCGATGCGAAATTCTCCCGTTTCATCAGTACCCTATGCATATGAAATGAAAGCTTGCGATGAGTGGATGACAACTATCATTATGCGTCATCCATATCATATCTTGGGCAGATTTTATATGCGAGTCAGAAAGCATGTGTTTCGTCAATCTTGTATATACAGTGTTCGTTAGAGACCAGTTTATTGAGCATCTATAGATGTCTTGATTCTACTCAGATTCAAAGACTTAGATAACTTGTTGTGTTATAATGTTTATGATGGAACTTACTTGTTACTTGTCCTGTAGTTACCGCCTCTCCACTTCTAGGCGAATCTTCAGCCAGGTCTGGTCTGAAGTATAGGTTGGATGAGTAACTAACATTTTCAGTAATGGTTGCTGCACGGCTTGAACAGGTCTAGAGGAGTATAGGCACTGTGTCTTATGCCAAGTTTCTCATTAGTCCAGAAACTCCACCAAGCCACTTGATTTCCGAAGTGATCCCTGTATACATGCTATTAAATAGTCCCCATCGCTTCCCCACCACACCTTGAGTTCAGCATACTCTTGTGGCAGACAATGTCGAAGGCTTTAGATGCATCTAAGAAAGGTGTATATAGTGAAAACTTTATATTCTATGTTCTGCAATGGATTCTGTGACCCAGAATACTGCAGTCACTAGTGAAACCGAAGTGTTGTTTTCTTTGGAGTGGATCGGTGAAAGCTCTTGTGGGCTTGAGCAGTTCCTTCTCTAGAGTCTCTCCAAGCAAGGATGTGACTGTAATACATGTGTAGCTATCTGGATTATTGGCAGGTCTCTCGTTTAATATTGGCCTGTCTTCATACTATCACATATTTTGACTTCGCGGAATATAAAGTAGATCAAATAAGTGACTAAGCAAATAATTTCCTTCAGCATTCAGTCCATCTGGGTCTGCTGCCTTCCGCTTTCTCATTGAGGTGATATGCCTTTCAGTTTCTTGTTCAGAGATATCAGGAAACCATGATGTCCAGCTGACAAGCTGCTGACTAACGAGCGGACCATCGTTGCACAGTTCAATGCTTCCTGGTTGAAACTGGAGTGGTGTTTGAATGTTGTACGGTCCTAAAAGAAGTCTGCTCGTCTGTAATTTCTGAATTGCCTAACGAGGAGGGCCTGAAAACAGCTGTAGTGGCCTTTGTGACATGAATTCCAAAAGGCTGTTCAGTGGCGGATCCAGAGTGTGCACTCGGGGACAGGCTTGGGTACAAGTACAGGTTATTGTATTTAAATGCAAATGCAAATGTTTGCAACGTATTCAAATGCAAGTGCATTTACAAATGCATTTGAATATGTGGACAAACCTCTGGTACTGAAATTCTTGAACATACATCTGTCAACTATGTGTCTGCTGGGAGTGACTATCTTTGGTAAAACATTTTTTTACATAATCATGTATTGGTTTTTAATGTATGCGAAATGATTTTAGTTTTTTTAATAATCACGGTCGGAAATTAAAATAATCCATTTCTTTTAGATTTACAAATTATTTAAGCAGGATAAACAGTATGTGTACTATAGAATATCATATTATTAACACAGGAATGGCCAAACTGACCAAACACAGCTTCTGTATTGATCTTAAAGAATGTCAATTTTCAGACCAAGAAAAGAATATTTTTGAACTTTTACCACTGGAATGACTGGCTTGCTTATCAAACTAGTCATTGCAGTGTAAAATTTTCAAAAATAGTCTATTTGTCTGCAAATGGAACTTTTCTATGAAAGAAATAATACTTATTTCACCTTTAAGCGGTAACCATTAGAGAATTTAACTTTCAGATTTATGTTGACTATTTTGAAAGTAATTTCACTGATCGCTATTGTGTCCATGGAAACAACATGTGCCAGTCAAATTACTTTCAAAATAATTATCAAATATAATGTTGAATAACTGGAAAGTAATTTGATCGATAGCTGCTGTGCCTTTGGCAGCAACAGTTTCCAGTAAAATTACATTCAAAATAAAGCTGTAGGAAAAGGCTTCCAGTCAAATTTGTTTCAAAATATTCACCAGCTTGTTCAAAACCTGAATTAAGATTCTCGCATTTCAGGATTCAAATGTTTAAATGTTAATTCCTATGGCTGAGATAAACATGACTGAGTATGTGTGTATAGTTAGACTGAATGACAAGTGCTTCTAATCACAATGGGTGAACAGCAAATTAACCCATGTCATGCAGAATTATCAGCATCTATTATTTATTGATCTTGGTAAATGTCTATTTTCATTTCAAGACAATAATCTTTGAAGATTTACCACTGGAATGACTGACTCGATTAGCAAGGTAGTCATAAATTTTCAAAAATTGTCTTCTCTTGTAATGCAAATTGACATTCAATAGGCCAATCTTGACACAATAAGGATTAAGAGATTTCTGAATGAATGGAGTTAACAACACAATACCCTATTCATAGATTGAGCAACCAGAGCTATATTACTAAGCTCATGCTAATGACTTTGAAAGGATCTTGACAAAAAGATATAGCAAGTACTTGTTGAACAGATTGTACAGTCAAAAGTGACCACCTGTATTTTGGGGCCACAAGATTGCGGTTCTTTAAAATAGATGATTGTATAAGTATTATTAATTTTCCTGAAAATCAACATATTGATTAACGCAGCAACAACATTTAGTCCAATTGTTTTATTAACCCTTTTATGCCAAAACCGGAAAGACCAGCCTTTGCCGTGGTCTTTACAAATGCCCATTTGCAGACCTCAAGAAGAGGATCACTGAGCCAATGCTTTCAGTGGTTTTGTATGTATGGGTTAAAGGGTCAATACATGAGACAAGAGAATGGAGGCACCCATTCCTTACTATCTAGAAGGTGATCATATTTATTGTACCCTTAGTGATACGTTGCTGTAGATTTTCTCAGAGACAAATTAACTAAAATGTGTTGTCTTGCTAAGATCTCAACTGATTTAAGCTAGACAAAGATACATGATTTTGCATATATATAATATAGTGTTAATAAATCACAGGGAATTACATTTCTAATTTCTATCAACAGAAATGCCATTTTTATGATTTAACCAATAATTTTGTTGAATATTTTGAAATTAATTTGACTGGGTACTGTGACTGCTATTTACAGCAGCAGCAGCAGCTAGGCTCCATCCTATCTTGAAAAAAAAATGCAAAATGAAAATAATAAACATTTGAAAAAACCCTCAAATGCATTTGAAAACTCAAATGCAAATGCAACCCTTTTTATACAAATGCAAATGCAAATGCAAATACATGAGATTCAAATGCAATTGCAAGTGCAAATGCGTCAGAAATTTCATAATTGCATTTAAATGCAAATGCAAGTGCAAATGCATTCAAATGCAAATGCGTTTGCACTTGTACCCACGTCTGGGGGGGGGGGGGGGCACGTCCCCCCCCCCCTGGCAGGACTGTCAATTTTCTTTTTGACTTACCTGCTGGTGGCGGAATGAGCCCATTTTCAAGAGTTAACTCCCTTGAAATCTTGGGTGTGCCCCCCCCCCCCACCCCACACCCGCCCTGGATCCGCCCTTGATGTTTACGAATTAGTTTGAACATAGACTGTTGATTATGTTTTGATGCATACATAATTTCACTGTGTAATTGATTTCGCGAGTCAGCAGTTATCTGGCGCTGTGCACGACAAAGATTCTGTTTTGCTGTCTTGCTAGTGATGGTTAGTTTATGTAGTTTGTGACTTGGCCGACCAGCCTTCTTCCATGGTAAATTGGCTGCTTTCACTTTTGCCACAAATGGCTTCAGTGTGGATGTCCATCTTAACCTTGCTCGGCATCTAGGGGTTCGTCGGGACTTAGGGTCCCATTGAATTGCAACTTTACGCAAGACTCTTGATATCTCTAGGCAGCAGCAGTTCAGTGTTTGTCTCAAGTGTAACATTTCTCAATATTTTCTGCAGCTTAATACCAGTCAGGTGCCTATACCTCTTCATATCCATTTTTGTCCGGTTTATCTTTTGGAAGAGTTCTCTAGTTTTTTGTTTACCCTTCCCTGGGGCAACTATTAGGTTCCATGTGGCAACTATTGAATCACGCGAGCTCTGGTTTAGATGCTCGCATGATGCAATAGTTTCCACACTGAGCCTAATAAATTACTAGGATAAATAATAGACCTTTCCACTTCTCCATCAATCATATGACGTCATAATTAACTACACGACGTGTGAATGACATAATCAATGACGTTATGTATGATGTAGATAAGTACGTCACAAACACATAGTTGAAGATGGACTCTGCGTTGTTGTATGAATTTTATGTCTACTATTTAATAAATATTCTGTTGAATATTTTGAAACAAATTTGACTGGGCGCTGTTGCTGCCATAGGCAAATTAGTTTGAAAATATTTAACAGCTTACCTGTATAGTTTTCTGGATATTGATATTCATGGAGTTCAGGGATCGATCGATCCCAACATGCGTGGGGCGTGGGTGGAGGTTAGCTAGAGGTGGGCGGGGCTTAGCAAGAACTGGACCAGTCCATTAGGTTACTTGCATGATACAATAGTTGCCACACTGAACCTAACAAGAGGCCCAAGGGGGCCATGTTGCTCACCTGGAGCACCCACTATGGCCGCCAAACACGCTAAATTGATTGGCCCACGGCGCCCAGGTTTTTTTTGACGGATCAACTTCCCTTGAACAAACTTTAATGGCCCTTAGTCCTTAATCATAGCACCAAAATTTTGGCCTGATCCCTTTAGCGGTTCTGGAAGAGTTGTTTTCGGGAAACCTAGGTCATCCAAGATGGTCGCCAAACCATTTGGTCAATCAAGTCCTCTTGAACAAACTTGGCTTACCTCTTGGCCTAGATGAAGATTCCCCAAGCGGTTTCGGAGAAGATTTTTAAAGCCATTTCCTAAAATCGGCTGAAATCCAAAATGACTGCCGGACAAATTGGCTGATCGCGTTCATTTGAACAAACTTGGATCCCTATGCCCTAAGGATGCTTCCTGCCATACATAATTGAAATCGGCATAGTAGTTCTCAAGAAGACGTTTTAAATTTCCCATTGCTTTAGCATGTGAGCGTTTGACAAGAAAATTATCCAAGATGGCCGTCAAACTGTTTATCCAACAATTTCAAAAATTGCAAATTTGAGCTCAGAATACCCAAAAACCCAATTTTAGCCTCAAGATCCATCAAATAAAAATATCCAATATGGCCGCCAAACAGGCTACATTTTGATTGGCCCACGGCAGGCATGTTTTTAGACTGAGCAACTTCGCTTGAACAAACTTTAATGGCGCTTAGTCCATGAACATATCCCAAATTTCGGCCTGGACCCTTCAGCGGTTCTGGAGAAGAAGTCATTTTCAGGAAAACTAGGTCATCCAAGATGGTCGCCAAACCATTCTGTCAATCAAGTCGTCTTGAGCAAACTTGGGTTACGTCTTTCCTTAGATGAGGTTTCATAAGTTTTGAATCGATTCCACAGGCGATTTCGGAGAAGATTTTTAAAGACATTTACTAAAATCGGCCAAAATCCAAGATGGCCGCCGGACAAATTGGCTGATCGCATTCATTTGAATATACTTGGATCCCTATGCCCTAAGGATGCTTCCTGCTAAATATAATTGAAATCGGCCTAGTAGTTCTCCAGAAGACATTTTAAATTTCCCATTGCTTTAGTATGGGCACCTTTGGCGGGAAAATAATCCAAGATGGCCACCAAACCGTTTATCCGACAGTTTCGAAAATGGCAAATTTGAGCTCAGGATACCCAAAACCATATATAGAACCAGTTTCGGCCTCAAAATCCATCAAATAAAAAAAATTCAATATGGCCACCAAACACGCTACATTTCGATTGGCCCATGGCGGCCATTTTCTTTTTACGGATCAACTTCCCTTGAACAGACTTTAATGTCACTTAATCCCTGATCATATCTCCCAAATTTTGGCCTGATCCCTTCAGCGGTTCTGGAGAAGAAGTCGTTTTTGGGAAAACTAGGTCATCCAAGATGGCCACCGAACAATTTGGTGAATCAAGTCTTCTTGAACAAACTTGGCTTACCTCGTTCCCTAGATGATGTTTCATGGGTTTTGAATCGATTCCTCAAATGGTTTCGGAGAAGATTTTTAAAGACGTTTCCTAAAATCGGACGTAATCCAAGATGGCCGCCAGCCAAATTGGCCGATTCGCTCCATTTGAACAAACTTGGATCCCTATGCCCTAAGGATGCTTCCTGACAAATATAATTGAAATCGGCTCAGTGGTTCTTGAGAAGAAATCATTTAAAGGAAAAGTTGACGGACGGACGGACACATGACGGACAGTTGCCACGGCATACGCTCACTTGGCCTTTCAGGCCAGGTGAGCTAATAAACTATCCAAATGGCTTACGTGAAACGCCAGACCTAGGACCTATGCCATATACGTTCTTCACCTAGACACCAACTGCGCTTGATATCCTCCCTGGTAGTTGATATGTTTGGGTAATAGTTATACTCGTCAAAGTCGCCCTCATCTCTTCTACACTCTACTATCACATTAGCTTATGTTACCTTTCATTTCCTCTTTCCATTATCCGCTTCATGTCACTATCTTATTGTATCCTACCCGACCCATCCCGCCAATCCCTCACGTAAACCCAGAAATCTCCATTCAACACCCACAAACCACACCAACTACGTCACCACATCCATCCCCACCCATCTACTGCACAACATCATTAACTCGCCTTTCCTCACCTCACAGCAGACAACACCATCTCTTCTCTCCCTACCTCACCTTCCTTGTGATATCCCATCTCATCTCATGCCACCTTGCATCATCTCATCCCACCTTATCCGAACTTACCGTATTCTATCTCACTCTATTCCATCACCTCATCATAAGTCATCATTTTATCCCACCACGTCTTGTCCACATCATACATCATCCCTTCTCCTCCAGCCTCAAGACATCCAGTCCCATTCACATTATCACACGTCAGCTTGCCTCAACTTTATATATCCACGCATTTCATGCTATTCCATATCACTCCATCCCATCTCATAATCTCGGCATCTGACCTCATCTCATCCCATCAAATTTCATCTCACGTTATCCTACCACATCCCATTCCACAACCACATCTCATTCCACATCACATCACTTTATCCCATACAACTCAATCCAATCTCTTCTTGTCCGATTTTTTCTCATCTTATCCCAAGATGTCCAACATCTCACTCTATCCTACATCGTCTCAACCAATCTCATCTCATCCCATCCCACCCTGTCTGATGCTTTACCTCAGGACCCTTCCTCATATCACCCACTTACCATCTCCTCTCATCGGCACCATCTCTGCCCTCCTATTTCTTCACCCAACATCACCTCACTGGTGTTGGTATGGGAGATATGTATTCTAATCACAAAAGCATATCATACCGTCACATTACCATATCTTACCTCCCCATTACTCTCCATTATTAACTGCACAGAACCTCATCTCTCTCTCACAGCTCAAACTCCACTCACCCACCCACGACTACCAGCTATGGCACACCACACCAGTCACCACATCACTATAACTCACCTTTCCTCATCTGACATAGACTACATCATCTCAGCTCTCCATACATTACTTCCTTAATTATCCTCATCTCTTTTCACATCTCCCCCATTTCAGCTCATCTCATCTCACCTCCTCGAATCCAACCGCATCCCATTTAACTCTATTCTGTCACCGCATCATACCTTTCATATGACATTCTCTCGCATCCCATTCTATCCACATCCAAAATCATCTCATCTGACCCCTCGAGAATCCCATCCCATCCTCATCACCCCCACTCTGCTTAACCTCAAGTTCATATCACAGCCCATTCCATATCACCCGTCCATCTCATCATGTGCAATCTCTTTGCAGCTGACCGCATCTCACGCCATCCCATTTTATTTCATCCATATGCTGTCCCACATCATCTCGTTCCACATCACATCGCCCTATCCCATCCAATACCGTTTTGTCTAATTTATACACATCTCATCTCACCCCTTCCATATCTCAATTCATCCTCAGGCATCCCATCATATCCTACATCCTCTCAAACACCTCCTCACATCTCATTACCACCCTCATACAGCCTTTCCTATCTCAACTCAACACCACTGCCCATATCACCCACCCACCACCACCTCACTTCACCACTGTCTCTCCCCTACCATCACCTCACCATCCGTCACCTCACTGGTGTGTGAGAGATATGCATCCGAATCACTCGAGCACAGCTTACCATCACATTACTATATGTTGCCCGTTCCTTTCCATTATATATCCACTTTACACCAGCTCATCTCTCCTCAACATCAAACGTCCATACACACCCCAACCACTAACAACATCATCCCGATCAACAGCACTCTCCCTCCCACGACATACCACATCAACAATGCCACTACATACATGCCATCCAATCCCATCCCACTCTCACCCATACCAGTACTTACACATTATATCAGTGTCAGCGTGTAATGAGGCATGTAGTTTACAGATATACCATTGGATATACCCGATTCACAAGAGGACATTTTGTTACTTTTCTAATGTCTTAGAATAAAGTAACATGGTGGTAGCCATTAAAAAAATAGGTAGGTTAGAAATGACTACGATTTTACTACTTTACCATAACCTACGCTCTGCCGTGTCTTCTCGATCGTAAAAATTTGAAACGATAGACATGCATTTTCATTGGTCCTCCCAAGTCAGGTAATTACGAGTGGACGTGGCCTAATTGGGTATATATGGAATGTCCAAAGGGGCATGTTTTAATAGGCGCATTTTGTATAGGGTGTTTACTAGAACACGCTCCATACGGGAACCCATATATAATTAATGCAGCAACATCTTCTAGTCAAATTAATTTCAAAATATTCAAAAGATTAAGTTTTATATCATAAAGAATTTACTTTTTCAGGGATTTGTCGGTGAAAGGGCTAATTAATAGACACGCAATCTCTGAATGTCCTCTCAGCGTGATTTACGAATATGACCATCAACGGAACTTAGCTGGCTATGAATCTTATATTATTTTCTAACATTTGTTGTCAGAACTTGTCATTTGTGTTTTTCTACAATTTAGCCAGTAAAGCCACTTGCCTCTAAATGTTATTTTCTGTTAGGAGTAATTTCTCGCATACAATAGCATATTAAAAAGGTTCGTGAACCAGTTCATAGTTCAGACATCTGTATCGTGAACCAGTTCGGTTCGTGAAAATCCCCACAGACCTCAGCCCTAGTGTTTGGTGTACCTTATATGGCTCTAGTTATTCAAACGCTGAAAGAAATCCCACAACACTTTTAACCCGCTATCTCATAAATATTGAGATGTCTCATTTTCAATTTAACTGCAGGCTATATATGTTGGAAAGCTGTTGAATATTTTGAAAGTAATTTGGCTGGGAGCTGTTGTTGCCCATGACAGCATCACGCACGCAGGCACGCACACCTCAAATTATTTCAAGATATTCACCAAATATGTCTTCCATCATACAGAAAGTGTCGTTTCTAGTCTGCTAGAATTAAAGGGTTAGCCCTCTACTTGTCTCCATTGTAAAAGAAAATCAAAACTTGCTTTCCTATATAATTTCATACACAATTTGCATCGACTGTTGAAACAACATTCCATTATGACTATATTAATTTCATTTCATTAAAGGATAACTAATCCCATCTCTTGATAGCTATTCAGGTGATCTAACACGCCGGTCATAAACTATCCAGGTAATTTTATTCAGGATTTAGTAGTTAAATGTTGGTACATTTCTACACCCTATGATGGCTGTCATGATTTACTTTTCAACCAATCACAAAACCCCTAGTGTGTCTGCCTCTGTATATACGCTCAGTCATAGAGGCGCCAGCTATAGTTTGGCAATGTGGTATAAAAGCAATCCTACAGGGAAGCTGTTGAATATTTTGAAGCCAATTTGGTTGGAAGTTGTTGCTGCCTATGGCAGCAACAACTTCCAGTCAAATTAGTTTCAAAATATTCAATTGGTTGAGCATTACATAATAAAGCATGTGATGCATTGGAGCTTACATGACATCCCACACAAAAGCTTGAGGAGACAAAATGGTGTCGATCACTGTTCAACATTTACTCGATATTACAAAACAGATAATTGCGATACAGATCAGGGAATGTAACAGGATATGAATGATATGGAATCTTTAAAACCATATTCTATCCGTTCAATACAACATTTGAGATAAGATTAACATATGTGTTATTAACACATGACTGTTTACATTCACCACAGGGAGATAACTCATCATAATAATAGATTTAATAACGCCGTATAAGTTATTGTATCTAACCCTAACCCGCTCCCCTAACTCATTTCATTATAAATTCTCTAGGCCCAACGAAACTTTATGAAAAGGAATTGGTAATTGAAACTAATCCCTTTTGTATTTATGGGGAAGTCTTGCCTTCTTTGCGCTTCTCTGAATGTCAGTAGACTGCACTTTTTGGGCACAATCCTGCCAAGCATGAGTAGGACGCTAACTGCACAATGCCCATTTCAGCTGCACGATGACTGTTTTGGGGGTAGGAAAATCTAGCTTTTCTGGTATTTATGTATATTTATTAGAATACCCTTAGCAATTTTAGTAGTATATTATAGGCGTAATAGGGCCTTACCGCCTATAGCTTTTAAACCCCAACTGAGAGGCATTCGAAACTCGACCGACAATACGGTACGAAACCATAAACAAGTTATAGACGCTTTGCTATTCAAATTCGATATTGGTTTAATTAATGTTTATTTCGCTTACTAGCTGAGAAAGATTCTGTTGATTATCTAAAGCCAATTTAACTGAGTTTCTGACGCTTATAACTGAGCCTATAATTGAGTATCAGTAACGACTGTCAGTCAGATTGTTATTAATATAATCCGGCTATTATATCTTATTATCTCAAAGCCATGTTTCTGAACATTCAGTCTGACACAAACTGAGTCACGGATATGCGTTCCCGTTACAGCAGCGGCTATAAAATCATTGAGCGAACGCTTTCGCCTCTAAATATTTCACAAACGATATTCATCTTCCATTGCGCGTACAATTTGACAATGCCGTTTGAACATAGCTTGAATGAAATTGTCGCTGCTACTGTATTAACTTCAGTGTAAATATTGACTAGTCTGTAGAATTTGATTGATGACAATTGCAATATCTGGCCACTAGTAGGATGAGGTTAACTTTGTAGTCTATTATTATTATTATTATTATTTATACCGCCAGTAGGCTTACTTACTCTCAGTTCACGCACTCACCTGTACCCGCACTTTAACTAAAGAAAGATGTTTGCGTTTTCTGTATGTCTCGTGACGGTCGTCATATTTGTGACTGGAGCTTTATCTATGAACCTGCATTGGCTGGACTTAAAAGGTAAGAGTAAGACGCTGAGAACGCTGGTTCGTGGGCCGGTACTTGGCCAAATTGTCCCAGTAGCCCACGTTATCGTGGTGTGTGAACTATTTATTCGTCGCCTATCTGGCGGCTATTGTTTGATAACGAGGCCTACTGATTTGATTAGAATTTGATGGGTTGCGAACGAGTTCGATTTGTTGTGATGTAGACAGCGTAGGGCGTGCGGGTGTTATGGCCGCAACAGCTCCCAGTACAATTATATTCAAAATATTTAACAGAATGTTTATTAAATTAAATAAATTTAAAAAAGACACAAATTAACACAGTTACTTTGCTGTCGGGCCTTTGCCAATGTTGTGATGGAGATACGTATTTTGAATGCGACGTCAGCCAACGATGTGACGTAATTTTATCATGACGTAAAATACATCGCATCTCTCCATTGACATACAGACTGATCGACTGACAAACTGACATATACAAGTCCACTTATACTAATTTCGAGTCCCAACTATAACCAGACATGGTTTTGAAAATTGGTGTGTAGTGGGTGGGGGTATCGTTACGACCCCCCTCGCCCTCCCCATGCGATGTTACACCAGGATTGTTATAGCCTATTGATGATGGTGAGTGACTGCGTTCTGCGCCTGTAGCTAGAGGACACTTCACTCAGATGCAATCAGATTTCATCTCCATTGTCACATTGTATTATCCTTTGCCAGCATCCTCATGTCATATAGATCCTTTTCTGTCTTTCGTAGTTTTAGATACGGTTTAAGGTATAGTTATAGTATAGCAAATGTTTTAACCATGTTTGCAGTGCCATTCTAGGGGCTATATCTCTGGGCCTGCTAAATATCCTGAAAAGAATCTGACTGAAAGTTGTTGGTGGCTATTCGCTAGTCAAGAGTTCTTGCTCGTTGAATTTACTGTTAAAGTGGCTTGAAGCAGCGAGACATTTAAATATACTTCTAAAATGTATCTATAGTTCTGAGCTAATTATGTAAACAATTTAGTGTGTGTACCCTGATAACGCTGCTTACAGGGCCGATGCCCAGTATCGGCGCGGTATCGGCCAAGCATCGGCCCAGTAAGCTGTGTTATCTGGGTATATTCGCTTGTGCCTGTTACATAACATGTACGGGTAATGCCATATTATATACTTCCTGGTCCACAAACCCATCGTATATTTTCTAGGAAACCCAAGCTTACAACTGGCTATACATGTTGTGTGCCGTTCTGATAGAGAATATACGTTTCTGTGCATTCATCACGGGAGATGACACAATGGGGCAGAGGGGTGGGGGGCTGAAACCCCTCCATTTTTATTAGGGCGTGTGCACATTTCCTCTATTATATAAAATGAGATTGTGTCCTTCTTAATCATGTATAAATGCGTCTTTAACCATTACATGAAAGCTGTTGATATTTTGAAAGTAACTTAGCTTGACTCCTCAAGCTGTTGCTGGCTACAGTAGCAACGGCTTCTGTGTAAATTAATTTTAAAATACTCTTAGTGTCAAACTGTTTACCATAGTCAGGAAGTTTTCTCCGGGCAGCAAACGTTTCTAGTTATAAAAATCACCTGGCCTGAAAGGCTAATTTCGATTCAAAACTCGTGAAACATCATCTTTGGCCATAGCTGAACCGAGTTTGTTCGAGAGAACTTGATTAGTCCAATAATTCAGCGGCCATCTTCGATGATCTAGTTTTCGTGAGGACTTCTCCAGAAACGGTCGAAATGTGGTAGATATGATTAGGGACAAAGGCCCATTAAAGTTTGTTCAAGGGCAAATAATACATACAAATCATGGCCCACATTTGGGAGATATGACGAGGATCTAAGACCTATTAAAGTTTGGTTAATGGAAATCGACATGAAAACATGGCCGCAATGGACCAATCAAAATGTAGCATGTTTTGCGACCATATTTAATTTTTTTAATGGATTTTGAAGCCGAATTTGGTTTTAAATATGCTTTTGAGCATGGTGATTTCAAATTTTCAACATTATCGAATAAATGAGTTTGTGGTCACCTTGGATTGTCTCCGTGTCAAAAACCTTCATAGTAATGCAATGAGAAATTTAAATGCCTTCTAAAAACAACTGAACCGATTTTAACCAAATTTTGTAGAACCTTTCTAGTTGAAAGTCCTATGTTTCAGGTGAGCGATAGATGCACGTTGGACCTCGTGTTTAGATATGCCTACATCTCTGGACACATATAGATAGGCAGACCCGCAGACAGACATGTATACAGACCCAATCGCACTGCTCTGTTCCCCCTACAGGGCGATGGTAGAGCATACTCACCAACATGTCCTATGTTGTATATTTAGAGCATTACACGGCCCATTGATCTTTTCAGGGGTTCTGAAAAAGCCGTTTTTATGAAAACTATGCTATCCAAGATGGCTGAGAAGCATTTGGTTTCTCATGGATCTCCCAGATCCCCGCCCCCCCCCCCCCTCTAAATTTAAACTTTAAATTTCCTATTGCTTTAGTATGAGCTTTTCTTGGCAGCAAAAACATTCAAGATGGCGGAGAAACCGTCTATCTGAGAGTTTCGAAAGTGGCACAGTTGGAATCAGCATACACAAAACCTTTTATAAAGCTAATTTCGACTTCAACCTATCAAATAAAGTGTGTAATATGGCCACAAAATAAGCTATATTGTGATTGGTGCAGAGCGGCCAAGTTTTGTTTTTACATATCAGCTTCCTTCCCTTGAACAAACTTTAATGGACCTTAGTTCCTCATCAAATAGATCCTAAATTTCAGCCAGGAGTCACTCAGCGGTTCTGGATAAGTCGTTTTAGTGGAAACTAGGTCATCCATGATGGCGACCGAATTATATGGTCAATCAAGTTCACTTGAACAAACTTGGTTAAGCCTAAAATCGGGAAAACTCCAAGATGGACGACGGATAAATTCGCTGATCGGCTTCATTTGAACAAACTTGGATCTCTATGGCCTGAGGATGCTCTCTGCCAAATATAATTGAAATTGTCCCTGTGGTTGTTGAGAAGTCATTTAAAGGAGAAGTTGCCCGACGAACGGACAGACAAGAGACAGTCGACATGGCATACACTTAATTGGGATTTTAGGTTTGAAATGAAGTATGCAGTCACCTCTGAAAAACCTGGAAAGCAGACTCACACGATCTTTCCACACAGCTGGCAGAATGTACGCCATTGGCCATGTGTATTGTAAATATTATACTGATCACAAGTCATATTGTTGCTCTATATGTGCGTGTGACTCTCTCCCTTCCCCGTTTTTCTGTCAAGCTTCTTCACACCCCTCTCGCTTTTAAAGGAAAACATGAAGTGTCTGCATACGAGCGAATGAATGGAAGACCCATATAGGGTATCTTTTAGATGTACTTTATTCTTCTCTTTCAGACGTTGTGAACATGGTATTTGAGACACATGATGGTGAGTTATATTTTGGAGAGTACTATGCATTTAGAGACATATGTGGGTAGTATCTAATGAGTTAAATGACGCCTCGTGACATCATAGATTGTAATCACGTCGTCATATTCCTGAAAGCACGTAACATTTAGTAGATGTTACTTCATTTATATCTAAATTTATACTTAGTAATAAGGTTTCCAACTGTTAAATGTTCTACTGTAACTTTGGCTTATGCCTATGGATTTGAAATCAAACATAACCGCTCGGGTTGGGGGGTGGGGGTTGGGTGGGGGTGGGGGTGGTGGGGGTGGTGGGGGTGGTGGGTGGGGGTGGGTGTTCGATTCCAAACTCATGAAACATCATCTAGGGCCATAGCTGAACCAACTTTGTTCGAGAGAACTTGATTAGCCCATTGCTTCAGTGGCCATATTGGATGACATAGTTTTCGTGAGGACTTCTCCAGAAACTCTGAATGGCTCGGGTCCAAATGTGGTAGATATGATTAGGGACAAAACGCCATTAAAGTTTGTTCAAGGGCAAATGATACATCCAAAACATGGCCGCTGCGGACCGATCAAAATGTTTGGCCTTCCCGAGAAGCTCTGGGCTGATTTCAATTATATTTTGCAGGAAGCATACCTAGTAATGCAAATTTGTCCAAATGAAGCCAATTGCGCCATCGTGGATCTTGTTTGATTTTAGGAGCGTTACAAATCTCTGAACCCGCTTAGGGAATCATTTCATCACTCATGAAACATCATATGTGGCAACAGCTGAACCAAGTTTGTTCGAGGGAACTTGATTGACTAAATACTTCGATGGCCATCTTGGATAACCTAGTTTTTGCGAAACATACGCCAAAACCGCTGTACAGATCCGGGTCCAAATTTGGGAGATATGATTAGGCTCTAATGCCTATTAAAGTTTGGTTAATGGAAATCAATACATAAAACATGGCCTCAAAGGATCAAACAAAATGTAGCATGTTTGGCGGCCATATTGAATCATTAATGACTTTTGAAGCCAAATTTGGTTTTATATATCTTTTATATATTTGAGCATGGCGAGTTCATATTTTCAACATTATTGAACAAAAGGGAAATTTAGATGTTTTCTGAAAACAACTTGACCGCTTTTAACTAAATTTGGTAGAACCTTCCTAGTTGAAAGTCCTATGTTTCAGGTGAGCGATACATGCGCGTTGGAACTCTTGTTTAGATAGATCTACATCTCTGGACACATATAGATAGGCAGACCCGCAGACATACATGTATACAGACCCAATCACAATGCCCTCTTCCCCCTACAGGGCGATGGTAGAGCATAATCACGCGAGCTTAGTATGGATAAGCAAGTCAATAATCTTTGCACGGTGTGCTTTCTTCAACTGAGAAACACCAGTAACATCAGAAAGTACCTGACTAAAGAGGCTACCACTAAACTTGTAGCTTCATTGGCCTTATCTAGGCCTGCTATCAGGTGCGGGAAAAAACCCTCATTCAGAAGCTTCAATCAGTTCAAAACGCCGCAGCTAGGATAGTATCCCTCTGTGGCAAATATAAGCACATCTCCCCCATGCTATACGACTTACATTGGCTACCAATAACTCAAAGAATTCGGTATAAGATCATTTGCCTGACCTATCAATGTATAAATAATACGGCACCGACCTATCTGTCTGACCTTCTGCAGCCATATTCTCCTGGCCGTTCGCTACGATCTGAAAATAAGCATCTGCTCGAAATTCCTAGTGCAAAAATGTCAACGTATGGGCAAAGATCTTTTTCTTTTACCGCTGCTACTGAATGAAACAATCTCCCTACAAGCCTTAAATTGTCTCCTACCTTGCCCACTTTCAAATCTAGTCTAAAAACATTCCTATTCACTCAATCTTATTCACTAAATTAAATTTAATGTTTTCTCATATTGTATGCACCTAGAGCATGCTACTGCATGGAGTTTCGCGCGGTATAAATGTACTTATTATTATTAATCATCAACATGTCCTAAGTTGCATATTTAGAGCATTACACGGCCCATTGATCTTTTCAGGTGTTCTGGAAGTCGTTTTTTATGAAAACTGCTATCCAAGATGGCTGAGAAGCACTTGGTGTCTTAAGTATCCCCCAGATCCGCCCAATTGGTTTCAGAGATTTTTAGATATTTCCTTTAAAATGGCCCAAAATCCAAGATGGACACTGACCAAATTACCCCATCGGCTACCATTGAACATTTTACATTTCCTCTTGCTTTAGTATGAGATTTTCTTGGCGGAAAGAAATCCAAGATGGCCGAAAAACTGCTTACCTGAGAGTTTCGAAAGTGGCAAATTTGTAATCAGCATACCCAAAACCTTTTATAAAGCCAATTTCGACTTCAACACTCACCAAAATAAAGTAGGCCTATGTAATATGGCCACAAAATAAGCTACATTGTGATTGGTGCAGAGCGGCCAAGTTTTGTCCTTACATATCAGCTTCCTTCCCTTGAACAAACTTTAATGGCTCTTCATTCCTAATCAAATAGATCCTAAATTTCAGCCAGGAGTCACTCAGTGGTTCTGGATAAGTCGTTTTAGCAGAAACTAGGTCATCCATGAAGGCCATCGAAGTATATGGTCAATCAAGTTCACTTGAACAAACTTGGTTACGTCTAAAATCGGGAAAACTCCAAGATGGACGCCGGTTAAATTGGCTAATCGGTTTCATTTGAACAAACTTGGATCGCTATGGCCTAAGGATTCTTCCTGCCAAATATAATTGAAATTGTCCCAGTCGTTCTTGAGAATCCACTTAAAGGAAGTTGCCAGACGAATGGACGGACGAGAGACAGTCGCCATGGCATACGCTCACTTGACCTTTTAGGCCACGTGAGCTAAGAAGTTAAAATGGAGTATACAGTCACCTGTGAAAAATCCGGAAAGCACTCTTGCCACACACCTGGCCGAATGTACGCCCTTGACCATGTAAATATTATACTTATCACAATTTATATTGTCGTTCTATATCTGCGTGTGCCTCTCTCCCTTCCGTGAAGTGTCACTTGTCTCTAACATTTTGTGTCAAGCTTCTCTCCCACCAACCCCTCTCCATGTCTCTTTTAAAGGAAACTGTGCACTGTGTCCGAGGGGTATCTTTCAGGTATTCTATTCTTCTCTTTCAGACGTTGTGAACATGGAATTGGAGATACATGATGGTGAGTTATATTTTGGAGAGTACTATGCATTTTGAGACACGTGTGGGTAGTATCTAATGAGTTAAATGACGCCTCGTGACATCATAGATTGTTATCACATCGTCATATTCCTGAAAGCACTTTAACATTTAGTAAATGTTATTTCATTTATATCAAAATTTATACTTAGTAATAAGGTTGCCAACTGTTAAATGTTTTACTGTAGCTTTAGCGTATGTCTATGGATTTGAAATCAGACATACCCGACCATATTGGATTTTGTTATTTGATGGATCTTGAAGCCAAAATTGGTTTTATATTTTTTTTTCCATTTACTGATTTCAAATTTGCCACTTTAGAAACTGCCGGATGAACGGTTTGGCGGCCATCTTGGAGAATCTTCCTACCCAGAACTCCCATACTGAAGCAATAGGAAACTTAAAATGTCTTCCCGAGAACCTCTGGGATGATTTCAATTATATTTTGCAAGAAGCATCCTTAGTAATGCGAATTTGTTCAATGAAGTCAATCTGGAAGGACCTTTCTAGTTGAACGTCCTATGTTTCAGGTGAGCAATACAGGCACATTGGACCTCTTGTTTAGATATACCTACATCTCTGGACACATATAGATAGGCAGACCCGCAGACAGACATGTATACAGACCCAATCACACTGCCCTCTTCCCCCTACCGGGCGACGGTAGAGCATAATCATCCAAATGTCCTAAGTTGCATATTTAGACCATTACACGGCCCATTGAACTTTTCAGGGTTCTGGAAGTAGTTTTTTATGAAAGCTACGCTATCCAAGATGAGCGAGAAGCATTTGGCTTATCAAGATTCCTTGATCAAAATGGTTCAGTTGTTGGCCTAGATGGTGTCTCAAGAATTTGAATCAATCCTCCAGATACCCAAGTGGTTTTAGAGATTTTTAACCATTTCTAAAATAATCGCCCAAAATCCAAGATGGACACTGACTAAATTGCCCGATCGGCGTCCTTTGAACAGTATTAGATCTCTATTCGCTAATGATACCTCCTGGCAAATATAATTGAAATCTGTCAAGAGGTTCTCGAGAAAACATTTTAAATTTCTTATTGCTTTAGTATTAGACTTATTTTGTGGAGAAGAACATCCAAGGTGGCCAGCAAACCATTTATCTGAGAGTTTCGAGTGACAAATTTGAAATCAGCATACGCAAAAACATATCCAATATGACAGACAACAAGCTACGTTTTGATTGGTCCAGGGCCGCCATATTTTTTACGTATCAACCTCCCTCCGTCGAACAAACTTTAATGGCCCTTATTGCATAATCATTATATCCAAAATTTCAACCCAATCTGTTCAGAGGTTTTGGAGAAATCATTTTCATTTAAACTACGTTATTCAAAATGGCCGGCAAACCATTTGTCCACTCACGTTCCATCGAACAAACTTGTTTCAGCTGTTGCCTTAGATCACCCACCCGGAGTGCTTTCTGAGATTTTAAGATGTTTCTAAAAACAACTAAATTCCAAGATGGTCGAGTGTGACCGGCAAAATTCGAATTGGCTTCGTCTGAACAAAGTTGCATCGCCATGACATAAGGATGCTTCCTGCCAAATATAATTGAAATCGGCCGACTGGTTCTCATCTTCAATTTCCTATTGCTTTAAGATTTGAATTTTTGGCGTGAAAGTGATCCAAGATGGTCGTGACACCATTTATCCGACCGTTTCGAAAGTGATAGATTTGAAATCAGCATACGCAACATCCTTTATAAAGCCAATTTTGACTTCATCGCCCATCAAATAAAAAAGGAATATGGCCGCCAAACAAGGCCCATTGTAATTGGTCCAGGGCGGCCATGGTTTTTTTTACATATCAGCTTCCTTCCCTTGAACAAACTCTAATTGCCCTTGGTTACTTATCATACAGATACCAAATTTCATCCCGATCTGTTCAGCTGCTCTGGATAAGTTGTTTTCGCGGAAACTAGGTCATCCATGATGGCCACTGAAGCATATGACCTATCAAGTTCACTTGAACAAACTTGGTTCAGTTCTTGCCCTAGATGGTGTTACGTGAGTTTTGAATCTATCACCGAAGTGGTTTCAGAGATTTTAAAAAATGTTTCTTAAAATCTGCCAAACTCCAAGATGGATGCCGGCTAAATTGCCTGATCGGCTTCGTTTAAACAAACTTGGATCTCTATGGCCTAAGGATTCTTCCTGCCAAATATAAATGAAATAGTCCCAGTGGTTCTTGAGAATCCACTTAAAGGAAAAGTTGCCGGACGAATGGACAGACAAGAGACAGTCGCCATGGCATAAGCTCACTTGACCTTTTAGGCCAGGTGAGCTAACAAATTGAAATGGAGTATACAGTCACCTGTGAAAAACCTGGAAAGCACACACAATCTTGCCACACACCTGGCCGAATGTACGCCCTTGACCATGTAAATGTTATACTGATCACAATTTATATTGTCGTTCTATATGTGCGTGTGCCTCTCTCCCTTCCGTGAAGTGTCACTTGTCTCTAACATTTTGTGTCAAGCTTCTCTCCCACCAACCCCTCTCCATCTCTCTTTTAAAGGAAAATGTGCACTGTGTCCGAGGGGTATCTTTCAGGTATTCTATTCTTCTATTTCAGTCGTTGAGATCATGGAACTGGAGGCAAATGGTGGTGAGTTATTATTTAGATAGCAATATGCAAATCGAGACATATGTGGGTGGTGTCTAATGAGTTAAATAATGGCTCATGACGTCATCACACCGTCATATTCCTGCAAGTGCTTTAACATTTTTTTCTGTTATTTCCCTTTATATATAAATTTATACTTAGTAATAAGATTGCCATTTGTTAAACGTTATACTGTAGTTCTAACTTATGTCTATGAATGTGAAATCAAACAATTTTATATTTCTACAGTGTGTGACTTCAGTGACCCAATTTATGCTCATCTGCGTGATATGGAAGGATTCAGACTTGTTGGCTACATTCCAACCGCTCTCTCAGGGGTCACCATAGCAACAGGAATTGACTTGGGACAGCAGGTATGTCACTCTTTTGATTCTGGTCTCAGCAAGCTTCACCAAACCTCCAAGGCCCATTCCTTGCCACCAATCCCCACCACCCCACCCGACCCCCAACAAATGCCCACAACTCATTGGATGGATTTTGACCCAACATTGCATAATGCTCAGTCAAATGATAGGCCTTAATGCACGGTAACAGTAATTGTTTGTTGCAGCCACAGCATAGGTGGTAGTTGTTGCCATTATGGACAGACCTGCCTGTAGATTTCATTTTTTTATCAGACGGAGGGCCGATTGATTACCTTAGGTGTGCCGGGAGATGTCATATTGCTATGTAAACCCTACCTGGGTTTGAAGACTGCTGCTGAAGTGAAAGCACATCATCTGAAAGCAGAGGACCTCAAACTGACTCAGAATCAGGCGTGCTTATTGGATAAACCCTTTGTCGACGAGGGAAAGGTAAGCAACAAGCGCGCACGCGCACGCACGCACGCACACACACACACACACACACACTGCCACCTACCTCTCAACCACACACACTGCACAGTTTATTAAACACAAGTAGTAGCGTGTATTAGTGATTGATGAAGAAATTATTGGTTGACGGGAAAACTATATGCCCCACACTAACTTGGTTTTGGAGGTGCATTTGCCCCCACCCTATCCAGTTCCAACACCATCAGGGCATTACTGGTTCTTTAAAGTATTAATGGTTTATAAGTAAATTACTTTCAAAGTATTCAATAACATCCCAAACTTGCAAATGTAACATGCATACCATGTACTATGTAGCATTCACACTGGCTACATGTGTATGCATACCATTCACACTTCCCTCCTGCGTCTGCATACCATTCACACCTCCCTATGTGTCTGCATACCATTCACACCTCCCTCATGTGTCTACATACCATTCACACCTCCCTCATGTGTATGCATACCCTGCGTCTGCATACCATTCACATCTCCCTGTGTCTGCATACCAGTCACACCTCCCTCATTTGTCTGCATACCATTCACACCTCCATCATGTCTCTGCATACCATTCACACTGCCCTCATGTGTCTGCATACCATTCACACTTCCATCATATCTCTGCATACCATTAACACCTCCATGTCTCTGCATACCATTCACACTGCCATCATGTGTCTGCATACCATTCACACTTCCATCATGTCTCTGCATACCATTCACACTGCCCTCATGTGTCTGCATACCATTCACACTTCACTCATGTGTCTGCATACCATTCACATCTCCCGTATGCCATTCACACCTCCCTCATCTGTGTACCTACAATTCACACTTCCCTCATGTGTCCGCACACCATTCACACTTCCCTCTGCACATGTCCCGCCTTCGTCTGCATACCATTCACTTATTTCAGCCTGCTTCAACACCATGCTGTATTCGAATGCCAATAGAGGGATCCGCTCTATCACTCAAGTATCTGACATCATAATCACCTATGTCACATGTTAGCTGAAGTCAAAATCAAAATGTTTTATCCCTCAATTTTTTATGAACTTACACGTGTCAAAATATACAACAGCTTACCTCGAAATTTATGTTCTTGGAATTCTGGTTTCAGAGTTTTAAATCGATTACAAGACGTGCAATAAAGTGGGTGGAGCTTAGCTAGAAATAGATACAATTCACCTTTCCACAGAGTATGTACCCAAAATATGACATCATAATCATCTACGCGGTGTGTAGAATGACATCATAATGGATGACGTCGATATTTACGTCACGAACGCATATTTGAAGACAGTCTATGCGTTGTTGTACAAATTGTTTGCTTTTACTATTTAATAAATATTCTGTTGAATATTATGAAACTAATTTGACTGGCCGCTGTTGCTGCCATAGGCAGCAACAGCACCTAGTCAAATTAGTTACAAAATATTCAACAGCTTCCCTGTATAGTTTTCAGGAAATTGATAGCTAGGGCATTTGGGGATCGATCAATCCAAACACGTCGAGGTGTGGGTGGGGCTTAACTAGTGATGGGCGGAGCATAGATAAAAATGGAAAGGTCCATTGGATCCCTCACTTAATTGGATCCCTCACCTCCCACGGAGCTGTCTTTAATTCAGCCGACTACAGCACTGTATAATATCTGCATGGCAATGGACCTTTCCATTTTTAGCCATGCCCCACCCACCTCTATCTAAGCCCCGCAATCGATCTCTGAACTCCCTGACTATCAATTTCCAGAAAACTATACAGTTAAGCTGTTGAATATTTTGAAACTAATTTGATTGGGAGATGTTACTATTTATGGCCGCAACAACACAGAGTCAAATTAATTTCAAAGTACTCAACATAATGTTTATTAAAAAGTAAAGACATACAATTAGCACAACTTTGTGGCCTATTAAGCGATTATAACGGAATAGCTGATTTCCCACATCATGCTTTTCCATTTTTAGCTATGCCCCGCCCACCTCTAGCTAAGCCCCACCCACACCTTGATCGTGTTGGGATCGATCGATCGATGTCTGAACTCCCTGACTAGCAATTTCCAGAAAACTATACAGGTAATCTGTTGAATATTTTGAAACTAATTTGACTGGGTGCTGTTGCTGTCTATGGCAGCAACAGTTCCCAGTCAAATTAGTTTCAAAATATTCAACAGCCTGTTTATTAAATAGTAGCGTCATACAATTCATACAATGCGTCGGACTATTAAGAGTTAGACGGGCCAAATAGAATCAGTTATGACGTAATGATTATGATGTCATTCTACACGCCACTTAGCTGATTGATAGATGGATAATCTGGAAAGTGAATTGGATCCCTCAATTCCCACATGTCTCTTTAATTCAGTCTACAACAAAAAGTGTAATACATGGCCGTTGTATGTAAAAATTGCACAGCAAAGGTCCATGTTTGGCCATGTGCCATTGATGTCAAAAGACACACCCGCACAGAGCCTTGGAATTCGCACTACTGGGAGCCAGCAAATATAACACGAGAAGAGGAAGTCATTGCATAAATCTGTTAAGCTTAACCACTCTCATGTCAATATTCTTTCTTTTATTGTGTCAATAGAAAAATAGAAAAGAATCTGGTGTACATGTTTTAACAATTTTGGTGAACAATGTTATCTATAAAAGCACCATCTTCCACCAAATTTGGTGCAAAATGTACACCAGTTCATCTTTCAATTTAATTTGAAAATTCAAGATTTTGACATCAGAGTGGTAATGGTTAAGGGTGCTGGGGAGTCGACTTCAAGAAAGCAGGACTCGGACACTCAAATCAAGAATAGACCTGAGGAAGCTAAAGATTTTGGCTGAGACCAAGACAGTGGTCAAAGGCAAAGAAGGATTGACTGCAGCTGTAGGATGTTTCTACTACTACAGCCGCAGAATACAGTAATCATACATACTACAGTAACATATAGTGTCTGTATGACAATTCCTGTATGCCTCATATTTCTGCATGCTACAGCACCATTCTGAATTCAAACGATAATTCCTACACATGTATGTCTTTATTTTAGCGCATGACCAGAGCTTTCAGCCTGCGTATGACAACTCGAGGCAAAGCTTGTCTAGTCTCACTGCGTCACTGGGCGGGTCATCTCGGTAACAAAAAATATGATGGCAAGTTGGCCGTTCGTGTCGATGGAAAGATCGTGAACTTTGTGTGGAATGCTATCAAATTTTTTAGGGCTACGGATGTTAGCCTCGCGAGTGCGCTATCAAAAACACTGGTTTACCAAAAAGTGGGAACAGCGGCGTATAATCGAATTAAACGCGAGATTGATTATTTACATGCATAATCTGATTGAATCATACAATGGACCTTTCCAGTTTTAGTCACACATCGCTCGTGTTGGGATCGATCAATGCCTGACTTTCCAGAAAACGATACTGGAAAGCTGTTTAATATTTTGGAACTAATTTGACTGGGGGCTGTTGCTGCGATAGGCTAGCTAGATGTGTAGATGTCATATTCGATTTAGACTCCAATAGACACATTATTTTAACCATTTCATGACGAAGCCGGCCAAAACCAGTCTCTGCAGTACTATTTTTGAAAATTTACCACAAGAATGACTGGCTCAGTAACTGAGCGAGCAAGAGCCGTGGTAAATTTTCAAAAATAGTGTTCTGGTCTGCAAATGGACATTCAATAAAGAAACGTTTATATTTTCTTGACCAACTTTGGTCATTAAAAGGTTAATCTATAGTTTGGCCTGGCTGTAATGATAATGCCGTCATGCAGATATAGTATATGAAACTAACACTATAGGCGGTGAATGTTTAACCTAGACATGTTGCATTTGCTACACGTAATAAACATTTCAATCACGAAGTAGACTCACAATTTCAAGGCAATATGGGAAACTTAATGAATGTTTTGAAAATAATTTAACTGGAAGCCTTAACAACATTTTTGTTAAATTAACCCTCAAATCTTCCAAGCTTTGAGTTCAAACCAAACAAAATCTGCAATGTAGTGGTCTTGAGGCATGTCTATGTTGTAATCATAAGCTTCATATTGATAATTACTACTAACTAATTCATCAAATATTAGATTTTATTGCTATTAAACATAATGATTTTGATATATATATATTAAGTAATATTTTTGATGTTATCTAATACCATGATTTTGCTATAATTATTGATTGCAATTAATTGATAAGAATTATGAAATTATGAATAATTAAAGGATAAATTTCAGGATGTTTGGATGATTTAAAGCTTACATTATCATGTAAACTCTAAAAAATACATTGAGCTATTTCTGTGTTAACAAGGAATTCAACAACAAGATGATATACTAAAACGCTTGGTTGGTACATCATCTCAGCTCAGAAAGTTGCTGAGCTGACTATCGAGACATACTTTGTCAGAGCATATAACACGTTGCTAGAAAGTGAAAGCAAAGCTCAGCTAACCACTGGACAGTATGAGGCTCTATTCCAAATTAAGTCTGATCGCTCTCAGGTAAGAGATTCTGGGGGAAAACAGTCTTTCTCACTTTCACTTTGGGATCCAACAACACCAGTGGAAATCATTTTGCTCTCTAAATTCAAGAAAATATTCAACCTTAAAGTTAATCATTTTGCCTAGAAATTTTACAAGAAAGTCATTTTAGAGCCTTTGCTGTGTCCAAAAAGCATTAAATTATTAGGATCAATTAAAATCAAATCTAAATGATCATATTCGTCTCAGTTATGTTGTCAATCAATATCAAATAAATGGACGAAACAGTTCCACGTGAAAATATACCACTGTCTTCACATCTTTGCTTTTCTAACCATCGCTGATCATCAATAATGAACCTGAGTACACGAGGACGTAAGAAGTCTTGTGTGTGAAGGGCCTCCCTCGCCCTCCATACAACATCTATTTGAAGGCCGAGAGAAGAGTACTGTTGAATACTTACCACTGGAATGACTGGCTCGGTAACCGAGCCAGTCATTCCAGTGGTAAATTTTCAAAAATACTCTTGGCCTTCAAATGCACACTGGACAAGCAAAAACTTTCTTTAACGTTATTCTATTGATTGTGAAGCCATCCAAAATTCCAGTGCTAAATTTATAAAAATTGTCTTCTACAGTTTTTAATTACTTGAAATTTAATTACTTGACCATTAAAACGATTAATTGATATACATGTACATGTAAGTAGTACTTTGAGCACATTGAGGTGCTGTTGACACAAGTGGAATTACTAGACAATGTTTGACAGTGGAGTGAATCTCAATTTTAAAGGAAAACATTTGAACATGTTGAACATTCTTCTCATGAATATTTTAAATACTTACCGTACTCATGAATACCCATGGGATTGCCAAGTATTACTATATTTTTAGCAAATAACACTATATATTTTTGTGTCACCAAAGTTACACTATTCTATAACTATGTAATGATAATTTACTGCACAGTCATGTTTTGTATATTCGCTTTTATATTATTATATATTTTGACAAACATCATTTGTCGGTTAATAAATTATCTTTGAGTGACTGAAAATGTATGTTTTAGTATTATGCTGAAATCTATGAACACCCAGTAGTTAACACCAAAACTCAAATAAATTTTCTTATAGAAAATGACAAAATGTCCATTTGCAGACCAAGAGAATACTATTAAAAAAAATTTACCACTGGAATGACTGGCTCGGTTCTCGAGCCAGTTATTCCAGTGGTAAATTTTTTTAAATAGTCTTCTCTTGGTCTGCAAATGGACATTTCTTAAGACCACTGCCCAAGCCATTTTGGCTGATATGAGTGTTAAAGGGTTTAATATTGTATTTGCCATCAAAGCCTTACCTAATGAAGTAGTGTTGGGAATTGGTACTATTTTTTGTGATCGATGATTGGTTTTATATACTAACCGATGATCAATTAATGATTGATCATAACACGTTCTCATTTTTTACCCATTTTGAATGCAATAATTATAGCATGTTCAAGGATAATTACCCCTTTCAAACCAAGTCACAGGTATGACAGATTCTTACTAATTTAAGAAATAATCTGTTGAATATTTTGAAACTAATTTGACTGGAAGCTGTTGCTGCCTTAGGCAGCAACAGCTTCCAGTCAAATTAATTTCAAAATATTCAACATGTTAGTGGTATGGATGCTTTGAAATGAACATACTATTTCAGTGCTGAAAGAATCAATGTCTTAGGATAAGGAGTAATAATATATAGTTGTAACAATTAAATTTAAATTCTTTTCCAAAAAAGTATTCGTTTTCTAGGTTGACCAATTAAAATATATTAATACGGTCAATTTATCAACAACCAAAATCGATTTCTGATATCATGATCGATCGGTTGGTTGAACATGCAAACCAACCAATCAGCGATTAATCGGAACAACACTATAATGAATGTCCAAAGTTGTAAGTAAGCTTGTGGAAGATGACTATCAAGATAATTTCCTGGTGACAATTTTAGATTTTACATTCAGACCCACTTTCGTATCCCGGCTCTTCTTCCCCCATACGCAATCCATTTCTGCTGCCTTAGACAGCAATGTCTTCCAATCAAATTAAGTCCAAAATATACAACAGTATGTTTTATTTTATTTTGAAGACATGATATACGTTTTATAAGTACAGCTAAAAAATAACTTAATGTTTTTCCGAAACAAAATAAAACGTACTGTTGAATATTCAACAGAACATTTCTTACATCGTGTTTAAAATTCTACTAACATGTTTCTGGTTGTTTTTCAAACTTATTTTTGAGCTGTACAATAGCAATACATGTATATAAACACTTATTTTTCTCAATCCAAAGACACTACACATGGACAGGTGCTCGATATTAGCAATTCTCTTAGTCAATTGAAAATAGGCACAAGTATTGTAATATTAATTATTATTATTATTATTATTATTATTATTATTATTATTATTATTAATAGTAGTAAATTTTAATTCATAACAAACATTCACATAACAACAACATTACAAAAAAAGTCCTGAGGAAATTTTACATGTAGGGGCGCCATACAAGTGCTCAAGCTAATCTGTGTCAGATAGAAATGTTAAAGATAGGTTTTTAATTCATTTACATTTCTTGTAAATAAAATCCATTACACGTATTTAACCGTATCCGCTCAGGGCAACTAGAGTTTTACTGATGCAGCCATCACAAAGGATACCCCCTGGCAACCCCACCCCACACACCCCATCATACTAACATATGCCCACTCCCATTGCTCCAGTGTCTGTGGCCATACTTGCAGACATTTGATCGCTTGCTATGTGAAGTAACATTACTCTTATGGGATTAACGGTAACCAATTAGGTCAGCATGCGTTTCTTATCGTGCAATTTCATTGGCCGAGACACACAGTTAATTTATATTTAGGACGTCTTGTTAACTTAGTGTGGATATCATAGCCTGCAAGCACAGTACTCGATATGCGAGCAGAGCGGGAGGGAGAGGCGGTGCGATAGGACGATGCCCACACGCCCACCAACTGAAGACATGCAATTAAACTTGAAATGTTGTGAACTCTGAATTGATACTCCAAGTTTGGTACATATAAAAAACAAGAGGCCCAAGGGGCCTGTATCGCTCACCTGGACAATAGGCATTTCAACTAGAATGCTCTTTATCAATAAGATGGCCAGCAAACCATTTATCCGACAGTTTCGAAAATTGCAAATTTGAGATCAGAATACCCAAAAACACATATAAAAACAATTTCGGCCTCAAAATCCATCAAATAAAAAAATCCAATATGGCCACCAAACATGCTATATTTTGATTGGCCCATGGCGGCCATGTTTTTTAACGGATCAACTCCTCCTAAACAAACTTTAATGGTCCTTAGGCCGTAATCATATCTGCCAAATTTTGGCTCGATCCCTTCAGCGCTCCTGGAGAATAAGTCATATTCACTACAACTAGGTCAACCAAGATGGCCGCCGAACCACTTGACCAATCAAGTTCCCTTTCCCTAAATCATATTTCATGAGGTTTGCATCAATCCCCCAAGCCGGATATATGGAGAAGATTTTTAAAGATATTTCCTAAAAATCGGCCTAAATCCAAGATGGCCGCCGGACAAATTGGCCGATCGGGTTCATTTGAACAAACTTAGATCTATATGCCCTATGAATGCTTCCTCCCAAATATAATTGAAATCGGCCCAGTGGTTCTTGAGAAGAAGTCGTTTAAAGAATTCCCCATTGGTTTACCATGGGAGCCTTTAGCGGGAAAACAAACCAAGATGTCAGCCAAAGCGTTTATCCGACACTCTCGAAAGTGGCAATATTTGAACTCGCCACACTGATAAGCATATATAAAGCAATTTTCGCCATCAAAATACATCATATACAAAAAAGCCAATATGACCTAGAAACGCTGAATTTTGATTGGTTGATGGCGGCCATGTTTTTTAACGAACAAACTTCCCTTGAACAAAGTTGAAATGCGCTTGGTCCCTAAGCATATTTACAAAATTTAAGCTCTAACCCTTCAGCGGTTCGGGAGAAGTCGTTTTCGCGAAAACTAGGTCATCCAAGATGGCTGCCAAGCAAATCGGCCAATCAGGTTGCCTTGAACAAACTTGGGTCTACTGCTGCAACAGATGATGTGTTATGAGGTTTGAATCAATTCCTCCAGCGGTTTCGGAGATTTTTTAGTGTCTAAAAATCAGCCATTTTGGCCGAGAGCCATCTTGGATTTTGACCGATCCGCTTCGTTTGAACAAACTTAGATCTCTATGCTTCCTCCAAAATATAATTGAAATTGGCCCAGTGGTTCTTGAGAAGACGTCGTTTTAAAGTGTCAAGAAATCGGCTATTTTGGCCGGCGGCCATCTTGGATTTTGGCCGATCGGCTTCATTTGAACAAACTTGAATCTCTATGCCCTAGGGATGCTTCCTGCCAACTATAATTGAAATCGGCCCAGTGATTCTTGAGAAGTCGTTTTAAAGGAAAAGTTGACAGACGGAAGGATGACGGATGGTCGCCACAACATAAGCTCACTTGGCCTTTCAAGCCAGGTGAGCTAAAAACCTTGCAATCACAGCCTAGAGAAGAATTCTCCATGATGTTAGTGACCCATGAAAAGTAGGTCAAGCTGACCTACTTTTTTATACATGACACACCTTTAAGCTTTAATGCATCCATATACTAAGTTTACTTACTATATGTGAAAACCTCTTGAAAATTTGATCCAGACAAGAAATTGGGATGGACATATACAATTCAGTAAACCAAGAAAAGTAGGTCATTGATATGCGACACAACATTAGCATACAACGCCTACATACAGTTTGGTTACTGTATACAGAAAACTCGTACAGCCTGGAGAAGAATGTATGATGTTCAGTGACCCATGAAATTTAGGTCACTCTGACATATTTCTGATACATGACACACCTTTAGGCTATCATCCATTCATATACCAAGCTTGTTGATGATACATGAAAAATTCGTGGTCCGGACAAAAAAATCTGTGCTGGACGCACACCCTCATGAAGGTATGTATGTGTATTTATTATAGTGAAATACAAATCAATGTCACATCTCATTCACATCTTTAAACTTTTACCCTTTCAAGTTTGATGTCAATAATCTATCTTTTACTGTGTCAATAGCCTAAGAAACTGGTGGACATTTTTCAACAATTTTCATGGACGATGTTGCTGCCTATGAAAATTTGTTTTAAGAATGAGCACCAGTTCATGTATTAATTTACTCTAAAAATTTGTCATCGCAATAGCAAGGGTTAATGACTAAGAGATCAGGAAAATATAATTCTTTGTTTGCTAATTGAATGCCCACTTGCAGGACAAGAGAATATTTTTTGGAAATTTACCACTGGATGGACTGGCTCGGTTATGGAGCCAGTCATTCCAGTAGTAAAATTTAAAAAATAATACTTCCATTGTCATGCAAATGAAAATTCTTTAAGACGATTTCAGAAGTCGTTGGCTGGTTTGACCATAAAAGGGTTAGGAAAGAATGTCCGAGTAACGAACATTTTTTATGAATAGTTCTCCATGTCCACCATCTGATAAAATATTTCAAACTTTTCTCTTTAAATTTTACGTATGTACTCCATTTATCTCCACACAAACCAAGTTCCACAGAATTCTGGAAGAACAGCGTTAATTTTCTCTCTGCTTGCCGAGTCGAAACAATATCCAAGCTTCTGTCACTGGAAACTCTGAGTGAGCAATACCTTCTCAAGTAGCAGGCATTATCGTCAGCATCGTTCATCATAGTCATGATCATATACAACTCAATCATGCTAGATAGAGCTTGTTCATCTCGATATTGGCAAAATATTACACCTGCGAGAGATAGATAAACAGAATCAACGTGAACCCACAGAACCAGCAAAGATCTCTGTATGGCTGTTAGTCATATAGTTTATTTAATATATAATTTTCTGCACATACTAATAGTTACACCAGTGTTTTGTTGGGGGCACAGGGTGTTACCACACCCCCCCCCCCCCCCCAAACATTGTATCTTCCGAGCGCATCGCGCTAAATACATTTTATATTTCCCCGAGCATAACTGTACGCATGTGTGGTAGCAGCCTGTAGCCGCCAAAACACTGGTTTAAGCCTTAGCACTCTGTCAAAATTTTCAATTTTCAAATTAAATTAAAAGATGAACTGGTGTTCATTTTTAAACAAATTTGGTGGAAGATGTTGCTGTTGTATACAGAAACATCATCCAACAAAATTGTTTAAAAATGTACACCAGTTTCTTTGCTATTTTAACAGTAAAAGATAGAATATTGACATCAGAGAGGTAAGGGTTACGGATTTTATTACCCCTCAGATGTGAGATGTCACAGATTTTTATTTTGCCCATTTTCAGAATACATCACGCACTTATTTTGTTCTACAAAGGTCTACAGCAACAAGCAAAGATATCATTAGACAGTCTACAGACGCCAATTCGGAAAACCAAAAACATGCACAACAGCCACTTCAACCAAATTTATGCAAGAACTGACATCTTTAAATTCAGCTTTATTCCCAGTACGATTAGGGATTGGAACACTATCACAGGATCTTCTAAGCAGTTCAGAAAACTCTGCAAATCCTACAAAAAAATCTACCGAATTAATCAGAGGCAAAAACATGTCTAAACCAACTACTTGACGAATGCGCGACGAAAATAATGTCTTTTGGATGTTTCGCCATAACTAATCAAGATCAAGAAGATATAAATTGTCCCATGTGCGCTAGGTATTACCAATTAGGGCTTCCACTAATTTCTAAACACAGGAAGTCCGGGACTTCCAGGGTATTGCTATTGGGAGTCCAAACAAGAAACATCGAAGTCTAGAATGGTTCAAATACATGTAATGTGCTTAACAACATTGTTTTTAGAGATGTCAGGGCCAAAAAAGAGTAAGTCCAGGGCTTCCTTGGTATGTTTTTGGGGAGTTCAAACATGAATTTTGGGAGTATAGGATTCCCGGACTTCCACTAGTGGAAGCCCTGTTAGCAATGTTAATGTTGTACTGTATAAATTGCCAGAAATTATTGGAAATTTGTGAGACGCCTGGTGCAGTACAGCTCAGACATAGCTGAACATGTTCCAAAACAAAATAAAGCGTGCAGTTGAATATTTTGGACTTATTTGCCTCAGGCAACAATGGCTTTCAATCATATTAACCATTTAACACTTACGTTGGCCAGAAATGGCTTCTGCAATGGTCTTGAGAAATATCCATTCGCAGATCAAGAGAAAAGTAGTTTTGAAAATTTACCACTGGAATGACTGGCTCGGTAACCGAGCCAGTCATTCCAGTGGTAAATTTTCGAAAATAGACTTCTTGTTCTGCATAATGGACATTTTCCATGAGAAATTTGAAATTTTCTTGAACAAATTTAAGTTTTAAAGCGCTAAGAGCAAAATGTGGAACAGAACATTTCTTACATATTTGTTACATACTGTTCAAAGGCAAGAATGTTATTTTTGAGAACTCTGTGCTGTATATCTTACATTTTGTTCTCTATTGCACTTTCTTATGGATGATGAAGATACCTCAGCTCCATATGCCAATGTGAACAGCAAGCCAGACAAAGCAGCGGTCAAAGGAAAACCTGATAATGGTTTGTCAATATATATATTATGTAGAGAATTTAAACATATTGGCTGGAATTCAATAAGGACGTTTAAACCCAGTTTAGCCTAAACCTGGTAACAAATCACAAAGTAATTGCAAAGTTAATTTTATAGATGGGGGTGATAGCGTCCTAATTTTATTAGTTGGGACCCAGACCACACACATTTCAAGGGAGGGAAACCTAAATACCAAAGTATGGACAGCCTTCGGAAGTGGGAGGGGATCTTTGATGCCCTGCCCACTTAAAATGAATGACCGTATTTGGGCATTTAGGCCACACCTATAGCACAGGGCATGACCTAGCTCTTATCCACTGAAAGGTTGGGGCTGTCGCTCTATCAATAAAACAAACATTGAAATTACTTTGTGATTATGTTGCCCGATTTAGGTTAAACCATGTTTAAACCCCCTTACTAGCCATATATGACACTAGTCAGTTCTCTTTTGCCGATCAAGTTCCATTTTTACCAAAGGAAATTATGTCATTTGTGGACGTTCTGTCAAAGGAAATGATGTTATTTGTGGAAGTTCTGTCAAATGTAATGGCATCATTTGTGGAAGTTCTGTCAAAGATAATGATGTCATTTGTGGAATTTCTGTCAAAGTAAATGACATCATTTGTGGAAGTTCTGTCAAAGATAATGATGTCATTTGTGGAAGTTCTGTCAAAGATAATGATGTCATTTGTGGAAGTTCTGTCAAAGGTAATGATGTCATTTGTGGAAATTCTGTCAAAGGGAATGACATCATTTGTGGAAGATCTGTCAAAGGAAATGACATCATTTGTGGAAGTTCTGTCAAAGGAAATGACATCATTTGTGGAAGTTCTGTCAAAGATAATGATGTCATTTGTGGAATTTCTGTCAAAGGAAATGACATCATTTGTGGAAGTTCTGTCAAAGATAATGATGTCATTTGTGGAAGTTCTGTCAAAGATAATGATGTCATTTCTGGAAGTTTTGTCAAACGTAAGGATGTAATTTGTGGAAGTTCTGTCAAAGGTAATGACATATTTTGTGGTATTTCTGTCAAAGGTAATGATGTCATTTGTGGAAATTCTGTCAAAGGAAATGACATCATTTGTGGAAGTTCTGTCAAAGGGAATGACATCATTTGTGGAAGTTCTGTCAAAGGAAATGACATCATTTGTGGAAGTACTGTCAAAGATAATAATGTCATTTGTAGAAGTTCTGTCAAGGGAAATGACATCATTTGTGAAAGGTCTTTCAAAGGAAATGACATCATTTGTGGAAGTTCTGTCAAAGGAAATGACATCATTTATGGAAGTTCTGTTAAGGGTAATGATGTCATTTGTGGAAATTCTGTCAAATGAAATTCTGTCATTTGTGGAAATTCTGTCAAAGGAAATGACATCATTTGTGGAAGTTTTGTCAAAGGAAGATGTCATGTGTGGAAGTTCTGTCAAAGGAAATAACATCATGTGTAGAACTTCTGGTAAAGGTAATGATGTCATTCGTGGAAGTTCTGTCAAAGGAAATGATGTCATTTCAGGATGTTCTGTCCAAAGAAATGACATCACTTGTGGAAGTTCTGTCAAAGGAAATGACATCATTTGTGGAAGTTCTGTCAAAGGAAATGATGTCATTTGTGGAAGTTCTGTCAAAGGACATTTTCAGACGAAAGTTCATGTGTGTTTACTTAATTAATTGTCCCTTAAAGTTATCTTGAAGCATTAAGATTAGGAAACTGAACATTTCACTGTCGCTCGTCTTCTTAGTGGCCATTTTACTTTCATTTTCATAGCCACCAGGATTTTCTTCTCTTTTTAGGTCACAGTTGTTTGTCTGTGCCTCACTGAATATTTGTACTATGAAGCATGCCTAGTTTGTTTTGGCAATCCACACTATCCAGGCCAGGGGAGACACGCTTTAGCCTTCTTGCTTTCAAATGATGCTTCCCATTAATTGATCAACCCTTTCATGGTCAAATTTGGCTAAGAATATTTCAATTTTCTCGTTGAAAATGTCTATTTGCAAGCCAAAAGAAGACTGTTTTTGAGAATTTTTCACTGGCTCGATTATCGAGCCGCAATCCAGTCATTGCAGTGGTAAATTAAAGAAAAAATGCTCTTCTCTTGGTCTGCAAATGGCCAATTCCCAGTACCATTGCAGAGGCTGGTTAGGCAAGCAAATGGTTAATAATCATACAATGTGTTCAGGGGTCCCATAGAACCCACTGCCACTATTTTTTTTTTTTTGGTGTGGGGGGGGGGGGTGTGTGGGGGGGGGGGGTGTTGATTAGAAGCCATTGCTGCCAATCAAATTAAGTAAAAAAATATTCAATAGTATGTTTCTTCCACCGTGCTCAAAATTGTACTAACTAGTTTAAGTTTTAGTTTTAGAAACATATTAAATCTCTGAGCCGTACTGTGCATGGAAGTAACATAGAATGGAGACGTCCAGTTTTAGCTATGCCCCGCCCATCTTTAGGGAAGCTCCACCCACACTTCGTGCGTGGTGGGATCGATCAATGGCTGAACTCCCTGATTACCAATTTCAACAAAACGATACGGGTAAGCTGTTGAATGTTTTGAAACTAATTTGACTGGGTGCTGTTTCTGCCATATAGTTTCAAAATGCTCAACAGAATGTTTATTAAATAGTAAAGACAAACAATTCGTGCAACAACGCTTAGTCCGTCATCAATTAGGCGTTCGTGACGAACTTATATCTACATCATTCAGGACATAATTAATTATGACATCACCCTACACGTCACATAGTTGATTATGACGTGGTATGATTTATGGATAAACTGGAAAGGTCCATTTGATTGGAAGGCATTGCTCCCTTAACCGTCATATCAGTCAAAAACAGCTTTGGCAACAGTCTTCAGAAATGTCCATTTGCAGACCAAGAGAAGACTATTTCTGAATAATTTTCACTGGAATGACCAGTGATAAATTTTCAAAAATATTCTTCTCTTGGTCTGCAAATTAACATCTTTGAAAAAATTGAAATTTTCTTGAATAAATTTGAGTGTTAACAGCAGCAATCTCTTCTAATCCAATTATGTCGAGTTCACAATATTCAACAAAATATGTTTTTCCTAGATAACATGTTCCTGGCTTTTGGGGTGGGTGTGGGGGTGTGGCTGGGTGGAATGGAGGGACACATGTTTTGTTAAAATTTGAACCAAATAGGACAAATAGTTTTTAGCTCACCTGGCCTGAAAGGCCAAGTGAGCTTATGTCATGGCAACCATCCGTCGTCCGTCCGTCCGTCAACTTTTCCTTTAAACGACTTCTTCTCAGGAACCGCTGGGCCAATTTCAATTATATATATATATTGCAGGAAGCATCCTTAGGGCATAGGGGTAAAAGTTTGTTCAAAGGAAGCCAATTGGCCGAAATCCAAGATGGCCGCCAGCCAAAATGGCCGATTTTTAGAAACACTAAAAAATCTTCTCTGAAACTGCTGGAGGAATTGATTCAAAACTCATAACACATCATCTATTGCAACGGTAGACCCAACTTTGTTCAAGGCAACCTGATTGGCCAATTTGCCTGGTGGCCACCTTGGATGACCTAGTTTTTGCGAAAACGACTTCTCCCGAACCGCTGAAAGGATAGGCCTGACATTTAGTAAATGTGCTTACTGACCAAGGTCCATTCAAGTTTGTTCAAGGGAAGCTCGTACGTTAAAAAACATGGCCACCATCAACCAATCAACATTTAGCGTTTGTTGGTCAAATTGGCTTTTTGTATTTGATGTATTTTGATGACGCAAAATTGCTTTTATATATGCTTATCAGTGTGGCGAGTTCAAATATGCCACTTTTGAGGCTGTCGGATAAACGGTTTGGCTGCCATCTTGGTTTGTTTTCCTGCCATAGGCTCCCATAGTAAAGCACTGGGACCATAGTAAAGCAATGGGGAATTCATTAAACGACTTCTTCTCAAGAACCATGATAATGGGAATAATTTGCAGAACCTACACATACCTAAATAATGACAATTTCACCTTGCTGTACAAAGCATTAGTACGCCCTCACCTTGAATATGCTAACAGTGCCCATACAAAGAAAAAGATATCAAACTATCGAAAATGTTAAAAGGAGGGCAACCAGACAGATGCCGCCATTGAAGGGACTGAGCTACCCTGACAGGCTAAAGAGACTAAATCTTCCAACTCTAAAATACAGACGACACCGGGGAGATATGATTGAATTATATAAAATCATACATGGTTATTACGACACACATCTAACAAAACATCTTTTCACATTAAACAATTCAATAGCAAGAGGACACACATATAAACTAAAGAAACATCGCTTTTCACATGATTTCAGAAAACATTACTTTACCAATAGAATAATCGATGCCTGGAATTCACTATCTGATCACATTGTAACATCGAAAAATTTAAACATCTTCAAGAATAGATTAGACACATACCGGGCAAACCAAGAACTAAGATTTGACTATCATAGCAGCCTAACTCTATAGCAGCCTAACACAAAACAGAACATAGAGGCTTTTTAGCCTGCGTTCTGCAAATCAATCTTATAAATAAATAGTAAGCATGTTCAGATGATACTTATTGAAGATGCCGTACTGGCCAGCACTGTACTAACAAGCCTAGGACTAAACCATCATAAGATAACTGATTTATTACACTATATAATATAATAATACTTCAACAAATATGGAATGATGAAGCGTCAAGGACTGCATCGACATATTGCCCCTGTTTCGTTAGGCAGCAATGGCTTCCAGTCTATTTTAACCCTTTAACACTCATATCAGCAAAAAATGGCTTCTGCAGTGGTCTTCAGAAATGCCCATTTGCAGATCAAAAGAAGAATATTTTTGAAAATTTACCACAGGAATGACTGGCTCGATAATATGAGTAATCATTGAAAATATTGCTCATAATAAAAGTAATCATTGAAAATATTGATCATAATAAAAGTAATCATTGAAAATATTGATCATAATATGAGTAATCATTGAAAATATTGCTCATAATATGAGTAATCATTGAAAATATTGCTCATAATAAAAGTAATCATTGAAAATATTGCTCATAATATGAGTTATCATTGAAAATATTGCTCATAATATGAGTAATCATTGAAAATATTGCTCATAATAAAAGTAATCATTGAAAATATTGCTCATAATATGAGTAATCATTGAAAATATTGCTCATAATATGAGTAATCATTGAAAATATTGCTCATAATATGAGTAATCATTGAAAATATTGCTCATAATAAAAGTAATCATTGAAAATATTGCTCATAATAAAAGTAATCATTGAAAATATTGCTCATAATAAAAGTAATCATTGAAAATATTGCTCATAATAAAAGTAATCATTGAAAATATTGATCATAATAAAAGTAATCATTGAAAATATTGCTCATAATATGAGTAATCATTGAAAATATTGCTCATAATATGAGTAATCATTGAAAATATTGCTCATAATAAAAGTAATCATTGAAAATATTGATCATAATATGAGTAATCATTGAAAATATTGATCATAATATGAGTAATCATTGAAAATATTGCTCATAATAAAAGTAATCATTGAAAATATTGATCATAATATGAGTAATCATTGAAAATATTGCTCATAATATGAGTAATCATTGAAAATATTGCTCATAATAAAAGTAATCATTGAAAATATTGCTCATAATATGAGTAATCATTGAAAATATTGCTCATAATATGAGTAATCATTGAAAATATTGCTCATAATATGAGTAATCATTGAAAATATTGCTCATAATAAAAGTAATCATTGAAAATATTGCTCATAATAAAAGTAATCATTGAAAATATTGCTCATAATAAAAGTAATCATTGAAAATATTGCTCATAATAAAAGTAATCATTGAAAATATTGATCATAATAAAAGTAATCATTGAAAATATTGCTCATAATATGAGTAATCATTGAAAATATTGCTCATAATATGAGTAATCATTGAAAATATTGCTCATAATAAAAGTAATCATTGAAAATATTGATCATAATATGAGTAATCATTGAAAATATTGATCATAATATGAGTAATCATTGAAAATATTGCTCATAATAAAAGTAATCATTGAAAATATTGCTCATAATAAAAGTAATCATTGAAAATATTGATCATAATAAAAGTAATCATTGAAAATATTGATCATAATAAAAGTAATCATTGAAAATATTGATCATAATAAAAGTAATCATTGAAAATATTGCTCATAATAAAAGTAATCATTGAAAATATTGATCATAATATGAGTAATCATTGAAAATATTGATCATAATAAAAGTAATCATTGAAAATATTGATCATAATATGAGTAATCATTGAAAATATTGCTCATAATAAAAGTAATCATTGAAAATATTGATCATAATATGAGTAATCATTGAAAATATTGATCATAATATGAGTAATCATTGAAAATATTGCTCATAATAAAAGTAATCATTGAAAATATTGCTCATAATAAAAGTAATCATTGAAAATATTGATCATAATAAAAGTAATCATTGAAAATATTGATCATAATAAAAGTAATCATTGAAAATATTGATCATAATAAAAGTAATCATTGAAAATATTGCTCATAATATGAGTAATCATTGAAAATATTGATCATAATATGAGTAATCATTGAAAATATTGATCATAATATGAGTAATCATTGAAAATATTGATCATAATATGAGTAATCATTGAAAATATTGATCATAATATGAGAAATCATTGAAAATATTGATCATAATAAAAGTAATCATTGAAAATATTGATCATAATATGAGTAATCATTGAAAATATTGATCATAATATGAGTAATCATTGAAAATATTGCTCATAATAAAAGTAATCATTGAAAATATTGCTCATAATAAAAGTAATCATTGAAAATATTGATCATAATAAAAGTAATCATTGAAAATATTGATCATAATATGAGTAATCATTGAAAATATTGATCATAATATGAGTAATCATTGAAAATATTGATCATAATATGAGTAATCATTGAAAATATTGATCATAATATGAGTAATCATTGAAAATATTGATCATAATATGAGTAATCATTGAAAATATTGATCATAATAAAAGTAATCATTGAAAATATTGATCATAATAAAAGTAATCATTGAAAATATTGATCATAATATGAGTAATCATTGAAAATATTGATCATAATATGAGTAATCATTGAAAATATTGATCATAATATGAGTAATCATTGAAAATATTGCTCATAATAAAAGTAATCATTGAAAATATTGCTCATAATATGAGTAATCATTGAAAATATTGATCATAATATGAGTAATCATTGAAAATATTGCTCATAATAAAAGTAATCATTGAAAATATTGCTCATAATAAAAGTAATCATTGAAAATATTGATCATAATAAAAGTAATCATTGAAAATATTGATCATAATAAAAGTAATCATTGAAAATATTGATCATAATAAAAGTAATCATTGAAAATATTGCTCATAATATGAGTAATCATTGAAAATATTGATCATAATATGAGTAATCATTGAAAATATTGATCATAATATGAGTAATCATTGAAAATATTGCTCATAATAAAAGTAATCATTGAAAATATTGCTCATAATAAAAGTAATCATTGAAAATATTGATCATAATAAAAGTAATCATTGAAAATATTGATCATAATATGAGTAATCATTGAAAATATTGATCATAATATGAGTAATCATTGAAAATATTGCTCATAATATGAGTAATCATTGAAAATATTGATCATAATATGAGTAATCATTGAAAATATTGATCATAATAAAAGTAATCATTGAAAATATTGATCATAATAAAAGTAATCATTGAAAATATTGATCATAATAAAAGTAATCATTGAAAATATTGCTCATAATAAAAGTAATCATTGAAAATATTGCTCATAATATGAGTAATCATTGAAAATATTGATCATAATATGAGTAATCATTGAAAATATTGATCATAATATGAGTAATCATTGAAAATATTGATCATAATAAAAGTAATCATTGAAAATATTGATCATAATAAAAGTAATCATTGAAAATATTGCTCATAATATGAGTAATCATTGAAAATATTGATCATAATAAAAGTAATCATTGAAAATATTGCTCATAATAAAAGTAATCATTGAAAATATTGATCATAATATGAGTAATCATTGAAAATATTGCTCATAATATGAGTAATCATTGAAAATATTGATCATAATATGAGTAATCATTGAAAATATTGATCATAATAAAAGTAATCATTGAAAATATTGATCATAATAAAAGTAATCATTGAAAATATTGATCATAATAAAAGTAATCATTGAAAATATTGCTCATAATAAAAGTAATCATTGAAAATATTGCTCATAATATGAGTAATCATTGAAAATATTGATCATAATATGAGTAATCATTGAAAATATTGATCATAATATGAGTAATCATTGAAAATATTGATCATAATAAAAGTAATCATTGAAAATATTGATCATAATAAAAGTAATCATTGAAAATATTGCTCATAATATGAGTAATCATTGAAAATATTGATCATAATATGAGTAATCATTGAAAATATTGATCATAATATGAGTAATCATTGAAAATATTGATCATAATAAAAGTAATCATTGAAAATATTGATCATAATAAAAGTAATCATTGAAAATATTGATCATAATAAAAGTAATCATTGAAAATATTGATCATAATATGAGTAATCATTGAAAATATTGATCATAATAAAAGTAATCATTGAAAATATTGATCATAATATGAGTAATCATTGAAAATATTGATCATAATATGAGTAATCATTGAAAATATTGATCATAATAAAAGTAATCATTGAAAATATTGATCATAATAAAAGTAATCATTGAAAATATTGATCATAATAAAAGTAATCATTGAAAATATTGATCATAATATGAGTAATCATTGAAAATATTGATCATAATATGAGTAATCATTGAAAATATTGATCATAATAAAAGTAATCATTGAAAATATTGATCATAATAAAAGTAATCATTGAAAATATTGATCATAATAAAAGTAATCATTGAAAATATTGCTCATAATAAAAGTAATCATTGAAAATATTGATCATAATAAAAGTAATCATTGAAAATATTGATCATAATAAAAGTAATCATTGAAAATATTGCTCATAATATGAGTAATCATTGAAAATATTGATCATAATATGAGTAATCATTGAAAATATTGATCATAATAAAAGTAATCATTGAAAATATTGATCATAATAAAAGTAATCATTGAAAATATTGATCATAATAAAAGTAATCATTGAAAATATTGATCATAATAAAAGTAATCATTGAAAATATTGATCATAATATGAGTAATCATTGAAAATATTGCTCATAATATGAGTAATCATTGAAAATATTGATCATAATAAAAGTAATCATTGAAAATATTGATCATAATAAAAGTAATCATTGAAAATATTGATCATAATATGAGTAATCATTGAAAATATTGATCATAATAAAAGTAATCATTGAAAATATTGATCATAATAAAAGTAATCATTGAAAATATTGCTCATAATATGAGTAATCATTGAAAATATTGATCATAATATGAGTAATCATTGAAAATATTGCTCATAATATGAGTAATCATTGAAAATATTGATCATAATATGAGTAATCATTGAAAATATTGATCATAATATGAGTAATCATTGAAAATATTGATCATAATATGAGTAATCATTGAAAATATTGATCATAATATGAGTAATCATTGAAAATATTGATCATAATATGAGTAATCATTGAAAATATTGATCATAATATGAGTAATCATTGAAAATATTGATCATAATATGAGTAATCATTGAAAATATTGATCATAATATGAGTAATCATTGAAAATATTGATCATAATATGAGTAATCATTGAAAATATTGCTCATAATATGAGTAATCATTGAAAATATTGATCATAATAAAAGTAATCATTGAAAATATTGATCATAATAAAAGTAATCATTGAAAATATTGATCATAATAAAAGTAATCATTGAAAATATTGCTCATAATATGAGTAATCATTGAAAATATTGATCATAATATGAGTAATCATTGAAAATATTGATCATAATATGAGTAATCATTGAAAATATTGATCATAATATGAGTAATCATTGAAAATATTGATCATAATATGAGTAATCATTGAAAATATTGATCATAATATGAGTAATCATTGAAAATATTGATCATAATATGAGTAATCATTGAAAATATTGATCATAATATGAGTAATCATTGAAAATATTGATCATAATATGAGTAATCATTGAAAATATTGATCATAATAAAAGTAATCATTGAAAATATTGATCATAATAAAAGTAATCATTGAAAATATTGATCATAATAAAAGTAATCATTGAAAATATTGATCATAATAAAAGTAATCATTGAAAATATTGCTCATAATAAAAGTAATCATTGAAAATATTGCTCATAATATGAGTAATCATTGAAAATATTGATCATAATATGAGTAATCATTGAAAATATTGATCATAATATGAGTAATCATTGAAAATATTGATCATAATAAAAGTAATCATTGAAAATATTGATCATAATAAAAGTAATCATTGAAAATATTGATCATAATAAAAGTAATCATTGAAAATATTGCTCATAATATGAGTAATCATTGAAAATATTGATCATAATATGAGTAATCATTGAAAATATTGATCATAATATGAGTAATCATTGAAAATATTGATCATAATAAAAGTAATCATTGAAAATATTGATCATAATAAAAGTAATCATTGAAAATATTGCTCATAATATGAGTAATCATTGAAAATATTGATCATAATAAAAGTAATCATTGAAAATATTGATCATAATAAAAGTAATCATTGAAAATATTGCTCATAATATGAGTAATCATTGAAAATATTGATCATAATATGAGTAATCATTGAAAATATTGCTCATAATATGAGTAATCATTGAAAATATTGATCATAATATGAGTAATCATTGAAAATATTGATCATAATATGAGTAATCATTGAAAATATTGATCATAATATGAGTAATCATTGAAAATATTGATCATAATATGAGTAATCATTGAAAATATTGATCATAATATGAGTAATCATTGAAAATATTGATCATAATATGAGTAATCATTGAAAATATTGATCATAATATGAGTAATCATTGAAAATATTGATCATAATATGAGTAATCATTGAAAATATTGATCATAATATGAGTAATCATTGAAAATATTGCTCATAATATGAGTAATCATTGAAAATATTGATCATAATATGAGTAATCATTGAAAATATTGCTCATAATATGAGTAATCATTGAAAATATTGATCATAATATGAGTAATCATTGAAAATATTGATCATAATATGAGTAATCATTGAAAATATTGATCATAATATGAGTAATCATTGAAAATATTGATCATAATATGAGTAATCATTGAAAATATTGCTCATAATAAGAGTAATCATTGAAAATATTGATCATAATATGAGTAATCATTGAAAATATTGCTCATAATAAGAGTAATCATTGAAAATATTGCTCATAATATGAGTAATCATTGAAAATATTGATCATAATATGAGTAATCATTGAAAATATTGCTCATAATATGAGTAATCATTGAAAATATTGATCATAATATGAGTAATCATTGAAAATATTGATCATAATATGAGTAATCATTGAAAATATTGCTCATAATATGAGTAATCATTGAAAATATTGATCATAATATGAGTAATCATTGAAAATATTGCTCATAATATGAGTAATCATTGAAAATATTGATCATAATATGAGTAATCATTGAAAATATTGATCATAATATGAGTAATCATTGAAAATATTGATCATAATATGAGTAATCATTGAAAATATTGATCATAATATGAGTAATCATTGAAAATATTGCTCATAATATGAGTAATCATTGAAAATATTGCTCATAATATGAGTAATCATTGAAAATATTGCTCATAATATGAGTAATCATTGAAAATATTGCTCATAATATGAGTAATCATTGAAAATATTGCTCATAATATGAGTAATCATTGAAAATATTGCTCCTAATATGAGTAATCATTGAAAAAATTGATCATAATATGAGTAATCATTGAAAATATTGCTCATAATATGAGTAATCATTGAAAATATTGATCATAATATGAGTAATCATTGAAAATATTGATCATAATATGAGTAATCATTGAAAATATTGATCATAATATGAGTAATCATTGAAAATATTGATCATAATATGAGTAATCATTGAAAATATTGATCATAATATGAGTAATCATTGAAAATATTGATCATAATATGAGTAATCATTGAAAATATTTATCATAATATGAGTAATCATTGAAAATATTTATCATAATATGAGTAATCATTGAAAATATTTATCATAATATGAGTAATCATTGAAAATATTACGGCATTCTGTAGCTTCATGAAGCTATCAATCTGTTTCCATAGAGCCACATTTAATGATAACCGAGTACGCAGGAGATGGCAACTTGCAGGACTATCTACAACTCCGTCGACCTGGCAACAAGGATGTCACTATAGAAATCTCAAATGGAGGCACGCAAGCAGTCAGATTGAATACGCAGAGTATGACGTCGAGATGACTTTTAGAAATCATTGCCCAAGTGATTATGGGCTTGGACCACTTAGCTAGGTTCAGAGTAAGTGTTCCACATAATGATACTTAATGTATTCAAACATGCCGAGTTTTAGCTCAAATTTGTTCATGAAACTTTCAATTTCAATTTTCCGATAGAAATTATCCATTTACAGACAAAGACAATATTACCTTTAAAAATATAACACTGGAATGACTGGGTTGTTTAATATTGAGCCAGTCATTCCAGTTGTAAATTTTAACCAAATCACCTCTTGCTGAGAAAATGGGTATTTCTTAGGTTCACTGCAGAAGCCATTTTGCTCAACTTGAGTGTTAAGAGTGTTTAACTTCCTAACCCTCAAATTAGTTTAAGAAAATTTCACATAGGAAATGTCCATTTGCACACCAAGAGAAGACTATTTTTGAAAATTTATCACTGGAATGACTGGCTCGTTTATCGAGCCAGTCATTCCAGTGGTAAATTTTCACAAATATTCGTGTTCTGTAAATGGCCATTTATCAAGACCACTGCAGAAGCTATTTTTGGCTGATATGACTTAACAAGTTAAGAATGCAAATTGAATGTAGTTTGTTACTGTTTCAATGATGAGTTAAATATTAACCCTGTTGACCACAATTGAAAATAATTTGTCTGACAGTCTGTCAGGCAGCAGTGACAAACAGGCAAATTATTTTCTACATAATAAACCAACAGAGGACCTCGTCGACAAGTGACATAACTATTCTGCCCTGGCCATATGTTAGTGCATCCGCACTTTGTTCCAGAGGATATCTTTAGTCTCAATGCATGGATCACATAAAATGTAATATTCATCAAAATTTGTTTTGCTTAGGAAATCAGTTTGAATGCTGATTGTTGCTGTCTCGAGTTAACTATTAACCTTGTTGACCATTTTTGAAAATAATTTGTCTGAAAGTTTGGCGTGTGGCAAAATATTACCGGCAAAATTACTTTCAAAATAATATATAATTACAGGCAATTTTATATTCAAAATAATAAACTGACCCAGACGTAATTGACAAGGGGGCATTATAATCAGTCACTGCTTGTATGTCAGTGCATCAGAACTTGCTTCCAGAGGATATGTTTATTCACATGCTTAGGTTACTTTCAAATTTAAAATTCTTCAAAGTTTATTTTCCTGAATATAACTCTAGAAATGCCTGCACGGATATACTTCACCTTTGACACATGGAGAACTCTTGACAGAACTGTGGAACTGTATCGCATTGGTATCCATACGCGTTATCTCCCCTGAAAAATGAAATTAGTCTGAGAAACATGTGACCACTACTAATCTTGTACGGAATGATCCAATCTGTCACTCAAAAATATCTGACGTTATAACTTTCAGTCAATTATGTCACTTGTTGGCTGGTGTCACAATCAGAATAGCGTAGCGCCTTCACGAAAATCGTAGAGCCTGTCGCGAAGTTGTACAAGTTATATATCTTTGATGAATTTGCAATTTATTAAATATTCTGTTGAATATTTAGAAAATAATTTGACAGGAAACTGTTGCAACAGCACTCAGTCAAATTAGTTTTGAAATATTCAATAACTTAACGTATATAGTTACAGGTATATAAATCTATTTGAGCATGGGTAAATGTGAGTGGAAGTTAGCTAGGAGAATGTTGCCATGGTTTCCAAGCTGTATATCTTTCACGAATTTACATTGACAATTTAACCCTTTAACCCTCAAATTTCTTCAAGAAAATTAAAATCCATTCTACGAAAATGTCCATTTTCAGACCAAGTGAAGACTATTTTTGACAATTTATCACTGGAATGACTGGCTCGGTTATCGAGCCTGTCATTCCAATGGTAAATTGTCAAAAATAGTCTTCTCTTGGTCTGCAAATGGACATTTCCCAAGACCACTGCAAAAGCCATTTTTTATGATATGAGTGTTAAAGGGTTAATAAACATACTGTTGAATATTTTGAAAGTAATATGACATCGACCATAAGCATGGCAGCAACAGCCCCCAGTCAAATTAGTTTCAAGATATTCAACAGCTTGGTACAGGTATATAAAACAATTTCAACGCTGTTAAGTCCCATAAACAGGGGAGCGCTAGAACTGGCACCTCCATTGTATTGTTATTCTGTCGTTGTATGGCTTTTCAGTTAATCTGTTACCGACTGCAGAGCAGAAACATCCTCGTCGACAAGCGTGGTTTGTGTAAATTGTCAGGATTTGGATTTCCGCAGGATATGGCGGAGAAAAATCACCACATTTCTGTAAGTAACACTGGAAGATCACAGATATTATTCAGCCACTAAGCGCGATGAGACCAGGACTTAAAACACTTGCATTTCTGATATGCTATTGATCCCACAATCTCGCAGACATTCGTGGTCAATGAGAATGACCAGACACTAGAGTGACTGATAAAGTACACTTGAATTTAAGGAAATATCAAAAGTGAATTGATTTTCACTGTGATTTGTTTTTGTTATGCATCCAGAGCTATGAATTTGGTAATCGAACTGAGTGGACTTTTCGTTTGCTCTGAGTTTGTTATGTGCTATGAAATATGAAAATTATAAATTTTCCTAACTTCATGTAACATACGGGGCGTATATTGCAAAGTAAAAGATACAGAATGTGTCTATATAAGCTATGTTGCTAAATGTTTTTGGTTTAAAATGTTTCGACTCCCCTCAGGTTTCCTGAATCACTAGATAACCAATGGAGGGATCTGATCTGTCACTTAATCTTTTAATGGTCATGCCGGCCAAAATCAGCCTCTGTTCTGGTCTCGTGGAATATCCATTTACAGGCCAAGAGACTATGATTTTTGAAAATTTACCACTGGGATGACTGGCTCAATAACTGATGTTTAAATTTTCTTGACCAAATTTGACCATTAAAGGTTAAAAGTATCTGATTTTATAAAGAATTACGTCACTTGTTAGCTGATGTCACAACCCCAGAGATGTATTCATGAAAATCATCTGAAGTCTGTCATTATCCTATGAATGGACCTTTCCATTTTTAGCTATGCCCCGCCCATCACTAGCTAAGCTCCACCCACACCTCGCCGTGTTGGGATTGATCGATCCCCATATCCCCTAGCTATCAATTTCCTGAAAACTATACAGGGAAGCTGTTGAATATTTTGTGACTAATTTGACTGGGCGCTGTTGCTGCCTATGGCAGCAACAGCGCCCAGTCAAATTAGTTTCAAAATATTCAACAGAATATTTATTAAATAGTAAAAGCAAACAATTTGTACAACAAAGCATAGACCGTCTTCAAATATGCGTTCGTGACGTACTTATCGACGTCATTCATTATGATGTCATTGTACAGATCGCGCTGTTCATTATGACGTCATATGATTGGGGGGGGGGGTGTACTCTGGAAAGATGACTTGTATGCATTTAAAGAATTTACAGTTTAATCCTTTAACACTAATATTAGCCAAAAGCGGCTTCTACAGGTCTCGAGAAATGTCCATTTGCAGGCCAAGAGAAGACTATTTTTTTTAATTTACCATTGGAATGACTGGCTTGATAACTGAGGCAGTCAGGCTTGATAACTGAGCCAGTCAGGCTTGATAACTGAGGCAGTCAGGCTTGATAACTGAGCCAGTCAGGCTTGATAACTGAGCCAGTCAGGCTTGATAACTGAGCCAGTCAGGCTTGATAACTGAGCCAGTCAGGCTTGATAACTGAGCCAGTCAGGCTTGATAACTGAGCCAGTCAGGCTTGATAACTGAGGCAGTCAGGCTTGATAACTGAGCCAGTCAGGCTTGATAACTGAGGCAGTCAGGCTTGATAACTGAGCCAGTCAGGCTTGATAACTGAGCCAGTCAGGCTTGATAACTGAGCCAGTCAGGCTTGATAACTGAGCCAGTCAGGCTTGATAACTGAGCCAGTCAGGCTTGATAACTGAGCCAGTCAGGCTTGATAACTGAGCCAGTCAGACTTGATAACTGAGCCAGTCAGGCTTGATAACTGAGCCAGTCATTCCAGTGGTAAATTAACAAAAATAGTCTTCTTGGCCTGCAAATGGACATTTTCTATTAGAAAATTGAAATTTTCTTGAACAAATTCCATGGGGATAGGGTTAATAAGCAGTCGTTTGAATATTTTCAAAGTAATTTGACTGAGAGCTCCCACTTAAATCAGTTTCGAAGTATTCAACAGCTTTCCTCTATGGTTACCATGAATATTTAGATTCTAGGAATTCAAGTTTCACCATGATGTGTAGTAAGAGAGCGGAGCTCGGCTAGAAACCTCTCCATCTATAGGTTTATTAGCCACACATAGCCCTTTAATGGTTAAATTTGGTCGCGAAAATCAAAATATTTGCCTATTAAATGTGCATTTGCAGGCCAAGAGAGGACTATTTCTTAAGTTTACCACTGGAATGACTGGCTGGGTTATCGAGCCATGCATTTCAGTGGTAAATTGTCAAAATATAGTCCTCTCTTAGCTGCAAATTTACATTCCTCAAGACCACTGCAGAGGCTGGTTTTGGTCGGCTTGGCCTTTAAAGGGTTAATATAATATAACATTGCAAGTTCAGTCTTAGTGAGTCTCGTCTACATTAGCGTGTGTGTTTGTGTGTGCGTTTTAGAGCGCAGTTCCTGTAAGATGGCTGGCTCCGGAGTGTACTGATCTACATAGGTTTGATGGCAAGACGGACGTCTGGGCTCTCGGTATTGTTATGTGGGAAGTTCTTCATTTTGGTAAGTATAGAACAAGCTTACGGTCAAGTTCGACTGGCTAACCATAGTCAATTCGCTGGTTTACTGAACATGCGCAGTTGCTCTGCCCAGCCGAACAGTGGATAATTAACTATAGTTCATTGGTACACGATTCCCCATTAAGTTACTATTGCAGAAAAATTGGTGCCAGGTACCAGTCTCCATTACCCCTTTCTGTCATCTGCTTTGATGGCCTACGAAAATGGGTTATTTTTGTCTGCTAAGACGGCAAAAAGTGTCCATATGAAATAAAGTGGGAAGGAATAGGGGCTTGGGACTATTGACATACAATGGCAATGCTTAATGTTGTCAAACCTATGATATTTAATGAAATATTTGCACTTTTATATGCATTTGTTCATGGCAAGCGAGAAGTTTCCGACATTTTGTTTTTATGACAATTTCGCACTAAACATTCGGAACCGAGGTCATGTGCTTGGTCGACTATAGTTGACTAGCTATTTAACTATTTCAAGTGTGACTTGGATCATCTAAGCTATAGCTGACTGGTTAATGAGTCGAAGTTGATCCTAGTGTACCACTTTTACTGGTAGAATCGATCAAATAATGCTTCTGTAGTGGTCTTGAGAAATGTCCATAGATGTTAGAAAATTTGCTAGTGGAATGAGCAGATCCAATCATTGCAGTGGTAAGACTTCTGAAACATGTTATCCTCTACTAACCCCACACATTTTGAAAAATGGTGTGGATATTGCAATCGCGTTGGCCTCCATCTGTACATCCATCAATCTCTGTCTTTCCATTCATCTGGCTAGCCTCCAAAACTGTATGGTGGAATTCATTCAAATTTGCTATGTGAGTTAGACATATGATTGGGCATTGCAAGATAACATTGACATTGACTCTGCCCCCAGTTAGGGTGGGGGAGGGGGGGCAGGGTGGAGGTGGAGGAGAAAGTAAAATTTGGTGTAGTTCAACCAAATTTGGTAGATTAGTTACCAGTATAATTGCGTATTGCAAGACAAGGTTTATATTAGGCTCTGTCGTGGTGGTGTGGTAGGGTGGGGGTGGCGGGTGCAAAATGGCAATGTTGGAGGAATTCAACCAAATGTAGTATATGCGGTACTGATATGTGGATTGTAAGCCCATGTTTACATTATGCTCTGGCCCCAAGATGGTAGTGGATAATGTCAAAGTTTATGAAAGCGTGAGTATTTACAATGGCGTGACATGGACTGCGTATTGTAGTTTAGTTTTTGATGCGTTTCTCTGTATGAAAACACGTCAAAAGTCGAAAGTCATTCCGATGGTAAAATTTCAAACATACCATTCGCTTAGCTTAGAACTGAACATTCACTGAGCACAATTTTCATTTTTTCTTGGCGGATCTTGGCCATTAAAGGGTTAACCTACAGTTGACTCAAGGAATGTCCATTTTCAGGCCAAGACAATACTACTTTTGAAGATTTACCACTGAGATGACTGGCTCGATCACCAAGTCAGTCATTTCAGTGGTAAGTTTTCAAAATGTGACCACTCTTGGCCTGCTAATGGCCATTAAATGAGCAACAAGTTAGATTTTCTGGACAGATCATTCAAGGGTTAAAAACCAGCATCTTGGCATCCTGATCTCACTATGGAGGGATCTGATCTGTCACTCAAGTGTATTACATCATAATCAATTATGTCACATGTAGGCTAATGTCACAATCAAAATGTGCAATGAATAACATATCTAGCTCTGTGATGAACATTTAAAAGTCTATGAATTGTACACATTGATGGATTTACTGTTTAATAAACATTCTGTTGAATATTTTGAAACTAGTAGGCAACAACAGCACCCAGTCAAATTGGTTTCAAAATATTCAACAGCTTACCTGCATAGGTACCTTGTTATTGGGAAATCAGGGTTCGATCGATCCCAACACCACAAAGCGTGAGGGAGCTTAGCTAGATATTGGGTGGGGAATAGCTAGAAATGGGTGGTGGCATAGCTAGAAATGGGTATGGCATAGCTAGAAATCAATGGGGCATACCTTGAAATGGGGGTTTGGCCATAGGTAGAAACGGGTGGGTCTTAGCTAGAAATGATCCCTCTATTACAAGGTTAACATGACCAGCAGTACATTTACTCTGTATGTAGGCCTGCAGTGTGAAGTGTGGTCTGTCTGTAATGGTTTCTCTGTTCTTCAGGTGTGACACCATATTTTGAAATATCTGACCAAAGCGTGCTTGAGCAGGTGAAGGCGGGTTATAGACTGACACAACCTGCACATATCAGCTATTCATTGTGAGTCATGCACAAACACACACTCATGCATGTACACACGTACGTGCAAACACGTACACACATGTTCCCATCTCATGCACGTACACACACTTGCACACACGCACACGCACACACTCATGCACACGCGCAAACGCACGCACACACACACGCACACACACACACGCACGCACACGCACGCACGCACGCACGCACGCACGCACGCACGCACGCACACACACACACACATACACACGTACGCACACACTCATGCACATAAACATGTACGCACACACTCAGGCACATACACACGTACATACGCACACTCACGCGCAAACAGACGCGCGCACGCACGCATGCACGCACGCACACACATGCACAAACACACATGCTCACACGCCGCACTTATGCAGACACTCATGCACACACTCATGCGTGCACTCATACACACAAAGCCACGCATGCACGCACACACACACATGTGTAAATCTAACATTTAGATTTCCACCCTTGGACAAATGCACATGCATACACATGTATCGCACATGCACACATGTATGCACATGCATCCTCATATACATACATACAGAGAAAAATCGAGTGAGCAAAGACTATTTTTTCAAATTTACCACTGGAATGACTGCAATGCTCCATTATTGAGCCAGTAATTCCAGTGTTACATTTTCAAAAACAGTCTTCTCTTGTCCTGCAAATGTATCTCTCGCCATGACAGGGTTAACACGCATATTTAAATATTTACTCTCTTCTGTTACTCTCATGTAACTGTTTCAGATACCATTTGATGGCGCGCTGCTGGGAGGAGGAAGCTGAACAGCGCCCTCTATATGCAGAAATGCATGGCTTACTCATGCAGCTTCTTACGTCACCAGATGAACACATCTGTATCGATAAACTACCTGCGTGGGTAACCTCGACTGAGGCTGATGCTGATAAATCTCACGACGTAGCCATATTGTGAACCTGCGCAACACAGCACCGTGTTCTGGGGCCAAATCTTGGCTTTCTTTAGGATGCCGTCGCAGTTTTCTATACTTCATGGAACACCCTACACATCTTAAATCATTAGCTAGTAAATTAACATATTTTGGGATTTTTATTAGCAAAATATTGAAGGGATACTAACATGGCTAGTCTCGTCTCACAAGTTGTATTGTACTGACAGATTATATATTACATAGGTTCCATATGATTCATCTCCTGCCGACATGTAGGCTAGCAACAGCTCCCAGTCAAATTAATTTCAAAATATTCAACAGCTTACCTGCTGTATTGCTACATGAGGTTACTTTCCTGTAACTCTCTTAGCTGTACATTTTAGGATTTTATTAGCCAACCATGAGAATTATTCTCAAAATCGAATTGGCAAGTAGCTAGGTCTGTCCCTGATAGTTGTATAGGCAGGAGATTTATAAACGATCCCAAAAGAATTTGATTGTAATATCAAAATTTAACTCTTATATTTACTATACAATCTTGTTTATAGAGGAATCTAATCTGTTAGTCAACTATATTGCATCATATAGGTTGATGTCACAATCAATTAATGTCATGAATGACTTGTCTAAGTCATACACGCTTAATAGTCTTAAGTTGTACACATTGTATGTCTTTACTGTTTAATAACCATTCTGTTGAATATTTTGACACTAATTTGACTGGGTGCTGTTGATGCATATGGCAGCAACAGCAACCAGTCAAATTAATTTCAAAATATTCAAATAAAAGTTATTCTTGTGTAGTCTTCTGGAAATTGAGATTCAGGGAGTTCACGGTTCGATCGATCCCAACACTGGCAAAGCATGGGCGGAGCTTAGCTAGATATGGGTGGGGCACAGCTAAAACTGAATTCATCCAGTATTGGCCCCACCCCATCTATTTGTAGTGGGGATATTATGTTTTTATCCTGTACTTGCGTATATACGGATATCCATAAGTACATATAAAAAATATTGCCACTGCAACTCCTACAGTTTGAAAAAGAATTGGATTAAACTTGACATGATGATTGTACACCACCAAAGGATAAGCCTATTGTTAAATTCCTTTAAATCTGACATGCCTGACTGATTTTAGGGGCAGCAGCAGCCTTCAGCAAAATTGTTTCCAAAAGGTGTCTCCCTTGGAATGTGTGAAGAGTAAATTGATAAAGTACAAACACGTATAAACTTATGAGTAACCATGACAACTGAATATAATTATCTATACATATTATGGACCAATGAAATGTAAATATTGCAGGTAACTTTGTCTAAATCAACCGTTCACTATAAAGTTAGAGTATTATATTTATGTACTTGTAATTTGTATCAATTTTACCAATGGGAATAGCTGTAACATAATCATTGTAGTCAATTTGACCAATGAGAAAAGCTGTAACATGATCATTTTAGCCATGTTGACCAATGAGAATAACTGTAACATAATCATTGTACAAAGCCATGGTGACCAATGAGAATATCTGTAACATAATCATCGTAGCCATGTTGACCAATGAGAATGGCTGTAACATATTTATTGTAGCCATGTTGACCAAGAAGAATGGCTGTAACATAATCAATGTAGCCATGTTGACCAATGAAAATGGCTGTAACATAGCCATTGTAGCCGTGCTGACCCATGAGAATGGTTGTAACATAAACATTGTAGCCATGTTGATCAATGAGAGCGGCTGTAGCATAATCATTGTAGGCATGTTGACCAATGGGAATAGCTGTAGCATAATCATTGTAGCCATGTTGACCAATGGGAATAGATGTAGCATAATCATGCTAGCCATGTTGACCAATGAGATGGCTGTAACATAATCATGGTAGCCATATTGTTTACATGTTGTGTGGTACTATTGTATAGGTTAACCCTTTATATTGTGAATTGCCAGAATTTCAATTTCAGGGTCATTATAGCCAAAAGCTGTTGAATATTTTGAAAGTAATTTGGCAAAAACCTGTCGCTGCCATAATTAAGGTCAAAATATTTAACAGAATATGTCTTAAATTGTAAATGATTTTTCAAGCTCATTATTTTGGGTTCAAAAGTTTTAAATATCGTAATCTCATCATTTTTAAAACCCAAGAATTCCAGTTTGAAATTTTACAAGCAATTTTTCTGAACATGCTGAATGTCCCTGTTATCTAATACAGCAACCAATTTCAGTAAAACTGTTTGCCGAATAATCATATGAAAATTGTTACTAAGGATTTATTCGTCAAAGCTTGTCAAGAAAGGCTTTCCAGACAGAATGTTCATTTACTAACCAAGATTTTTGAAAAATTACCACTGGAATGACTATCTCAGTTACTGAACCAGTCATTCCATTGATAAGCTTTCAAAAATATTATCTTAGTCAGTAAATTAATATTTCTCTGGTGGACTGTGAATTCATTTAAGACCAGCCTGACAATCGACATGCTGAAATACTGACTCTAATCCTCAAATATTTTCCGAAAATTCATTTGATAGAAAATGTCAATTTACAGACCAATAGAAGACTATTTTTCAAAATTTACCACTGGAATTACTGGCTCAGTTATCGAGCCATTCGTTCCAGTGGAAATTTTCAAACAGTTTTCTAACGGTCGGCAAATGAGTATCTATTTAGCTGTTTTAGTCTTTTCTAGTGTCAAATGGTTAACAGCATTCCTACTTGGTTGCCATGACATTCAGACACTCGGCTGTCAATCATCCTTGAAATGGTTAACCCTTTCAAAGACAACTCCCTGAAAGAATACATTTTTTACAATTTACAACATATCATGTTGAATATTTTGAAATTAATACAGCTGCAATGGCTTACAGCCAAATTTATTTCAAAATATTCAACAGATTTCCTGTTTGTTTGTCCTGAGATTGAGATATTGGGGAATTTATTGGTGAAAGGGTTAACGGATGGTATGAGTCTCATGTTTATATGTCATATAGAATGAAATGTGCTCTTATTTTGAGATTATTTTTCTGTTTGAAAATTAATCTTAATTTTAATTAATTATTATTATTATTATTATTATTATTATTATTATTATTGTTATTATTATTATCTGATATTTTGTTGTTAAATATTGTTATATCAATGTGCTAGTGCAATTATTGTCTAAATATAAATTTTCTATTTATTTAATTTTAGAAATTAAGTGCTCAGAATTTTTTTACGATAACATTTTTTAGTAACTTACTGATTTATTAGATAAGAATATTAACTAGTTATCATCTCACAATGAAATCTCGTTAGATAGTTAACACGGAATTTCAAGACTACTATGCAGGAAATCTGTTGAATATTTTGAAATTTATTTGACTGGGTGCTGTTGCTGCCATAGGCTCCCAGTCAAAATAGTTTTGAAATATTCAACAGACTGTTTCTTACATCATCTCTGGTCTGTAAACGTTAAGGATTTACATTAAGTTTTGTGTCCATTCATATGTAGCTAACTATCTAGGTATGGTGTAGGTACACATACAGGTATATCATGTGACGTATGGCCTTACACACTATGGCTTGTATCTTTGAGATTGGTCAAGATAATTGAAATTGGTTATCAAGCCAGTCATTCCAAAGGTAAATTTACAAAAAAAGGGTGTTCATGAAGATAACGCATATATTGATGAAGTATTTCTATGCATAAGTAAACCTGAATGACACATGTGGCTGGCTAAGGGGAGAATGGTGTGACTGGCATTGTTAAAGTATTGGCCAGCCTCATCCTGTACAGGCTGGAGTGGGCCGCTATAGGGATGAGTGGGTTATGGTATGGGTCAGCCTCATCTTGTACATTCTGGAGTGGGCTGCTATAGGGATGAACGTCCTGTACAGTCTGGAGTGGGCCGCTATATGGATGAGTGGGTTAAAGTGTGGGCCAGCCTCATCCTGTTCAGTCTGGAGTGGGCCGCTGTAGGTATGAGCGTCCTGTACAGTCTGTAGTGGGCCGCTGTAGGGATGAACGTCCTGTACAGTCGAGTGGGCTGCTGTAGGGATGAACGTCCTGTACAGTCTGGAGTGGGCCGCTGTAGGGATGAATGTCCTGTACAGTCTGGAGTGGGCCGCTGTAGGGATGAACGTCCTGTACAGTCTGGAGTGGGCCACTGTAGGGATGAACGTCCAGTACAGTCTGGAGTGGGCTGCTGTAGGGATGAACGTCCTGTACAGTCTGGAGTGGGCCGCTGTAGGGATGAATGTCCTGTACAGTCTGGAGTTGGCCGCTGTAGGGATGAACGTCCTGTACAGTCTAGAGTGGGCCGCTGTAGGGATGAATGTCCTGTACAGTCTGGAGTGGGCCGCTGTAGGGATGAACTGGTTAAAGATGTATTATAGTATATCTTCTATAGGATTGTCTCTGATATTTTGAAATCCACTTAAACCTTTCGCCGATAAATCCTGGAAAAAGTATATTCTTTACAATATAAACCTTATTCTATTGGATATTTTGAAAGTAATTTGACTGGAAGCTGTTGCTGCCTTAGTCAAATTAATTTCAAAATATTAAACAGTGATCCTTAGAAATAAGATCTATGGAATTCATCTTTGAAAGGTTATTGTATTTGTGATTGATCTGTATATTGTTACATACATTATTATGATGCATACATGTAGATCATAGTATTTACCGTAACCGTGTGACTGGTGAGTTATTGCAGACGACATAATCCAAGTGTTATATCTCTGAATCTGCTGAATATTTTGAAAACAATTTTACTGAAAGTTGTTGGTGGCTTAGCCACCAACAACTTTCAGTCAAATCGTTTTCAAAATATTCACCATATCCAGAGTTATTGCCCAATCAATTTATTGTCCGGTGGCTTGCAGCAGCGAGACAGTTAATTATTTATTGTCACCACGCCTGCACCACCAGCCATCAGTGATTGAAAGGATAGAGAGAATGTGTGTGCATGCCTGGGTGTGTGTGCGTGCGTGTGCATGTTTTTAAGCCTACCATTGGATTTACAACATAATTATCTATGCTATGTGTTTTATTTGGAACGCTTCACGAGTAACTGTGTTATACTATATACACATATATATTAATGACCAGATGAATGCAATATTTTATCTATAGATATACATGTATATATTAAATACATAATAGTTTTATCATCACCAGTAAAACGCTGTATAAATATGATTATTCTATTAACATAATATTGAAAACATGTAATATTTAAAATGCAGAATTGTCCGAGCTCGAACTAGTAAGATATTTTTTGTAGTAACTAGTTTTCCTGTTCTTACTCCATGAGGCTGTTACAAAAAACATTTTGCAACAACATTTTGAGAATGGAGACAATGCATTCTGTCGGTATCTGTAACTGCTCATTGCTTTATTATAACCCCTGCTGTACGTATTGTTTTTGTCCCATCTGTACATCCTGAAAATATTATCCCTGCAACTCCTACAATTTTGAGATAATTGTTTTAAAGTTGACAGGATAATTGTACACCACCCAAAGATGTGCTTAATGTTAAGATTCTTTTCATCATCCTGTCCATCCATAGGTACGTTGGTCTGTACATACGTCCCGAAAATCTGATATATGCGTGCTGCGGGCGGTATTGTTAAATCCCTCTTATGTAGCACATTCAAAATTCTATTTATATCAATAGACCTTTCCACTTTATCAATCCATCCTATGACGTCATAATCAACTATGCAATGTGTAGAAAGACATCATAATGAATGACATCATGATTAGTACGTCACGAATGCATATTTGAAGACGGGCTATGCGTTGTTGTACGAATTGTATGTCTACTATTTAATAAATATTCTGTTGAATATCTTGAAACTAATTTGACTGGGCGCTGTTGCTGCCATTCTAGTGGTAAATTTGCAAAAATATGATTCTCTTGGTCTGCAAATGGACGTTGCTCAAGACCACGGCTAAATAGTTAATGGTCAAGAATGTCCAAACCTTTGCTCAGTCTATGTCCATTTGCAAGCCAAGAGACGACTATCTCTAAGTTTACCACTCCTGCAATGGCTCGCTCGTTTATCCATTGAGATATTTTCAAAAATAGTTTTCTCATGGCCTGCAAATGAACCTTTCCATTTTTTGCTATGCCGTGTTGGGATTGATCGATCCCCGAATGCCCTAGCTATCAATTTCCTGAAAACTATACAAGGAAGCTGTTGAATATTTTGTAACTAATTTGACTGGGTGCTGTTGCAGCAACAGCGCCCAGTTAAATCAGTTTCAAAATATTCAACAGAATATTTATTAAATAGTAAAGGCACACAATTTGTACAACGACGATAGACCGTCTTCAAATATGCGTTCGTGACGTACTTATCGACATCTTTCATGACGTCATCCATTATGATGTCATTCTACAGATCACGTAGATGATTATGACGTCATATGATGGCCGCATACTCTGGAAAGGTGAATTGACCTTCTCAAAGCCACTGCATAAGCCAGTCTGAATGTTGATGTGTTCTATTCATGTTGTATAAACACCAGTCATCAGAATTACACCTTTTCATTCGAGGAGCCAGATTTAAGTTAAACCAATCAAGGAATCTGCTGAAAATTTGGAAATCATTTTTTAATGATATTTTGATAAATGTTGCCTGTTGACAGTCACGACAAGTTTGTGTCTCATTGTTTTACAGATAATCAGAATGTAAAGGGTTATATAACGGATAACTTGTACAGCTCTTGTTGTTGTTATAGAGAATTATTACGTTGTATTTATTTGCTTACTAAAATATGTATGCTTCAATTGCATTAATCAGCATTGCAATATTCACCTGATTGATAGCTAGCATATGAAAATTCACTATTCATCTTCTTAATCGTTAATATTCTTAGTAAATATCCATTTGCATGACAATAGAAGCCTATTTTTCAAAATTTACCACTAAAATGACTGGTTCAAAAATAGTCTTCCTGACATGCAAATGGATATTTTTTTAGAAAGTCTTCGTGACCAAATTCAATCAGTCACTCTTTAACACTCATGCCAGCCAAAAACTGATTCTGCAGTGGTCTTGTGAAATGGCCATTTGCGGACCAAGAGAAGAGTTGTTTGTAAATTTACCACTGGAATGACTGGCTCAATAACCGAATTAAAATGAGATAAAGCGCTTCTTATATTGGTGAGCCGCTGGCTCGTTTGCCCTTGGAGACACTGTGTTAACGGGAGTTTGTTATCAAACGGGTATGGATCAGACCTAAAGTACAATACTTAGTTCCTATCGCGCAATGATAATATATAGTATTCAGAGTTCCGAGTCCAGAATATATTATCCGAGTACTCGCTCAAATTAAAAACAATCTTTTGCGTTTTGAAGGCGAATCGCGTCATTTATATCTTTTCTGGACGCCATTTCATGTCAAATTCAGGATTGATTTTAATGTCATAAATGATATTTGTTAATGGATACGCAATATTTAGGCATTCCAATTTAATAATTTCGCTTCTGCGATGATGTTTTGAGGTATACATTAAACATAGTCGTAAGGTGGCGAGAATTTGTACCGTGCGAAAATTAGTTTAATTTCCATGCTATCATTTTTTTTTACGGAACTTCACACAAAAAATGTGCTCAAAGACTGTACTCAATTATAGGACGTACAATATCACGAAAAAACTGCGTCCTTTAGTCAAATTTTTACGGTAACCCTTTGCCTGCAAATTGACATTAGATAAGGAAATATTTTGATTGTTTTTACCTAATTTTGTCAGTAAAGTGTTAATCTGCTTAGATGTTGCAAGGGAGATAAGTCATGTGCTGTATAAATAGTTATGGAAATGTAATTTTGACAAATTTCTACCAATGTTACTGGCTCTTTACTGAGGAGCAGCAGAGATAACTCTTTAACTGAGCCAGTTATTTTAGTGGAGAGTTTCAAAAATACATTTCAAATTACCTGGTTATTTCATGTGAACAAGAGTTATCCCCGTTACTTGTCTCATATCACTAATCTACTCAGTTATATCGGTCTGTGTTAACCCTTTAGCATTCGAGCCAGCCAAAAATGGCTTCAGCAGTGGTATTGAGAAATGTCCATTGGCAGACCAAGAGACGACTATTTTTGAAAATCTATCACAGGAATGACAGGCTCGATAACAGAGCCAGTCATTCCAGTGATACATTTTCAAAAGTCTTCTCTTAGTCTGCAAGGGGAACGTTTCTTTTGAGAAAATTTGAATTTTTCTGAATAAATTTGAGTGTTAAAGTGTCGTTTTTCTGCTTGTGTACCTGTTCAGTGCTATATTGTCATTGTGGAATTTTGCTTTGACATTTTAAATTGATTTTACTGAATAAAAGCTTTTTTCTATTGTGTAATACAAATGTTTTGTGGTAGTTACCCTTGCCCATGTGCTCTCATATAAGGCGAAAATGGTGTTGCATTCATGACTTTCAGTGTCTACCTGTCTGTCTGTCCATCCATCTTAACCCTTAACAATCTGGTGTTAAAATTTTAAATCCTCAAATTAAATTAAAATTCTGGATCCATCAACTACATTGAATAGACCCAATAGGCATCAATCACGCAGATTGGTGACCCTTCTCTACCTCTGGTAGTAAAACATTTAAATTACAAGATGAACTGGTGTTAATTTTTCAACAAATTTGGTGGGCGATGGTTCTGTCGTAGACAGCAACATCGTCCACCAAAATTGTTGGAAAATGTACACCAGTTTCTTTGATATTGACATGGTTAAAAAGGTGGAATATTGACATCAGAGTGGTACGTACGGGTTAAAAATTGTTGATCCAATTTGACTCAAACTATTCAACAGCTTACCTGTATAGTCATTCATTCATCCATCCACCATCCATCCATTCATCCCACCGTGCATCCATCCGCCATCTATCCAACATCCTTCCATTCATCTATCTGTCCACCTGTCTGCCAATCTCTCGGTCTGTTAGTCCATCCACTCATCCATATGTCCATCCATTCTTCTGTTCCTCCATCCTGTCCTATCTGTCTATCTATCTATCTATCTATCATCTATCTATCTATCTATCATCCACCAATCTTTTTTTATCTCCTTCATGAAGTGAAATGGTATTTTGGGAGAGGCGGGAAAAATGTTGGCGTTGGGGTCCGCTCTAGTTAAGCTTTATTAAAATGGCATTTACACCACCAAGGGCTTATCTGTTTTAAATAAAACTTCACAGATCGGTTCTACATGATGCTTAGGACAAGTCCACATCAAAATTATATTGATTTCTGAGATATTCTATACTTTTTCATGTTTGAATGAAAATATTTTCTAGGTCCAGGTTACGATTTTTGCTGCAATTAATATTTTTTCAAACAACATTTACATCAACAAGGGGTTGTCTGATTTGAAGTAAACTTCACAGATTTGTTCTAAACGATGCTTAGGTCTAGTCCACGTCCCCTAAAAATAGTTTTTCAAAGTTTTTCCAAACTTTTACAGCGTTTTAACTGTGATTATTTTAGGGCTGATTTACGTCCAAGTTATATGTATTATGCTGTGTTTACGCAACTAGTCTAGTGAAGAAGAGTTTAACAGTGATGATTAATGTGAAGAAAATTGGTCATATTGATTTCTTTAGTCACCCCACAACCAACCAAAAAAAACACAAAAATGTTGCCTAAAATTGAAACTATCTTAAATTTTTCAAATAGCAAATGACAATTTGCTTTTGGTTGTTAAAATACTTGATTGACACCACTAATGGTCAACATGAGAGTATTGCTTGCGCCAATAACCAATACAGCAAAAACAACTGTAACTTCTGCCAATAAGTAATGTTACACTATACACAGCTATATATATATAAATAATTTATGCGTGTCTATTGATTCTGCCAACCGTATTGTGCTTCTAGTCCTATAGGCCATAGTCAATATTCTTGTAACAGCTGGCTATAATTTATAGTGTGGAGATTCTTCACCGGGAGTACATACCAACTTTTTTCACTCATTCTATATGCCCAGTGTATGCTTAGGACAAATCCACGGGGTGGTTCCCGGACACCTTTGGACATTTTGAGAAAATGGATTTTAATTTTCCAAGTTATAATATGCCACTTTCTTCATCGATGCGAAATTCTCCCGTTTCATCAGTACCCTATGCATATGAAATGAAAGCTTGCGATGAGTGGATGACAACTATCATTATGCGTCATCCATATCATATCTTGGGCAGATTTTATATGCGAGTCAGAAAGCATGTGTTTCGTGAATCTTGTATATACAGTGTTCGTTAGAAACCAGTTTATTGAGCATCTATAGATATCTTGATTCTACTCAGATTCAAAGACTTAGATAACTTGTTGTGTTATAATGTTTATGATGGAACTTACTTGTTACTTGTCCTCTAGATACCGCCTCTCCACTTCTAGGCGAATCTTCAGCCAGGTCTGGTCTGAAGTATAGGTTGGATGAGTAACTAACATTTTCAGTAATGGTTGCTGCACGGCTTGAACAGGTCTAGAGGAGTATAGGCACTGTGTCTTATGCCAAGTTTCTCATTAGTCCAGAAACTCCACCAAGCCACTTGATTTCCGAAGTGATCCCTGTATACATGCTATTAAATAGTCCCCATCGCTTCCCCACCACACCTTGAGTTCAGCATACTCTTGTGGCAGACAATGTCGAAGGCTTTAGATGCATCTAAGAAAGGTGTATATAGTGAAAACTTCATATTCTATGTTCTGCAATGGATTCTGTGACACAGAATACTGCGGTCACTAGTGAAAAAGAGCTGTTGTTTGCTTTGGAGTGCATCGGTGAAAGCTCTTGTGGGCTTGAGCAGTTCCTTCTCTAGAATCTCTCCAAGCAATGATGTGACTGTAATACACGTGTAGCTATCTGGATTATTGGCAGGTTTGTCCTTGAATATTGGCCTATCACATATTTTGACTTCGCGGAATATAATGTAGATCAAATAAGTGACTAAGCAAATAATTTCCTTCAGCATTCAGTCCATCTGGGTCGGCTGCCTTCCGCTTTCTCATTGAGGTGATATGCCTTTCAGTTTCTTGTTCAGAGATATCAGGAAACCATGATGTCCAGCTGACAAGCTGCTGACTAACGAGCGGACCATCGTTGCACAGTTCAATCCTTCCTGGTTGAAACTGGAGTGGTGTTTGAATGTTGTACGGTCCTAAAAGAAGTCTGCTCGCCTGTAATTTCTGAATTGCCTAACGAGGAGGGCCTGAAAACAGCTGTAGTGGCCTTTGTGACATGAATTCCAAAAGGCTGTTCAGTGGCGGATCCAGAGTGTGCACTCGGGGACAGGCTTGGGTACAAGTACAGGTTATTATATTTAAATGCAAATGCAAATGTTTGCAACGTATTCAAATGCAAGTGCATTTACAAATGCATTTGAATATGTGGACAAACCTCTGGTACTGAAATTCTTGAACATGCATCTGTCAACTATGTGTCTGCTGGGAGTGACTATCTTTGGTAAAACATTTTGTAACATAATCATGTATTGGTTTTTAATGTATGCGAAATGATTTTAGTTTTTTTAATAATCACTGTCGGAAATTAAAATAATCCATTTCTTTTAGATTTGCAAATTATTTAAGCAGGATAAACAGTATGTGTACTATAGAATATCATATTATTAACACAGGAATGGCCAAACTGACCAAACACAGCTTCTGTATTGATCTTAAAGAATGTCAATTTTCAGACCAAGAAAAGAATATTTTTGAACTTTTACCACTGGAATGACTGGCTTGCTTATCAAACTAGTCATTGCAGTGTAAAATTTTAAAAAATAGTCTATTTGTCTGCAAATGGAACTTTTCTATGAAAGAAATAATACTTATTTCACCTTTAAGCGGTAACCATTAGAGAATTTAACTTTCAGATTTATGTTGACTATTTTGAAAGTAATTTCACTGATCGCTATTGTGTCCATGGAAACAACATGTGCCAGTCAAATTACTTTTAAAATAATTATCAAATATAATGTTGAATAACTGGAAAGTAATTTGATCGATAGCTGCTGTGCCTTTGGCAGCAACAGTTTCCAGTAAAATTACATTCAAAATAATGCTGTAGGAAAAGGCTTCCAGTCAAATTTGTTTCAAAATATTCACCAGCTTGTTCAATACCTGAATTAAGATTCTCGCATTTCAGGATTCAAATGTTTAAATGTTAATTCCTATGGCTGAGATAAACATGACTGAGGATGTGTGTATAGTTAGACTGAATGACAAGTGCTTCTAATCACAATGGGTGAAGAGCAAATTAACCCATGTCATGCAGAATTATCAGCATCTATTATTTATTGATCTTGGTAAATGTCTATTTTCATTTCAAGACAATAATCTTTGAAGATTTACCACTGGAATGACTGACTCGATTAGCAAGGTAGTCATAAATTTTCAAAAATTGTCTTCTCTTGTAATGCAAATTGACATTCAAATAGGCCAATCTTGACACATTAAGGATTAAGAGATTTCTGAATGAATGGAGTTAACAACACAATACCCTATTCATAGAGTGAGCAACCAGAGCTATATTACTAAGCTCATGCTAATGACTTTGAAAGGATCTTGACAAAAAGATATAGCAAGTACTTGTTGAACAGATTGTACTTCCTTACTATCTAGAAGGTGATCATATTTATTGTACCCTTAGTGATACGTTGCTGTAGATTTTCTCAGAGACAAATTAACTAAAATGTGTTGGCTTGCTAAGATCTCAACTGATTTAAGCTAGACAAAGATACATGATTTTGCATATATATAATATAGTGTTAATAAATCACAGGGAATTAAATTTCTAATTTCTATCAACAGAAATGCCATTTTTATGATTTAACCAATAATTTGGTTGAATATTTTGAAATTAATTTGACTGGGTACTGTGACTGCTATTTACAGCAGCAGCAGCAGCTAGGCTCCATCCTATCTTGAAAAAAAAAATGCAAAATGAAAAAAATAATCATTTGAAAAAACCCTCAAATGCATTTGAAAACTCAAATGCAAATACAACCCTTTTTATACAAATGCAAATGCAAATGCAAATACATGAGATTCAAATGCAATTGCAAGTGCAAATGCGTCAGAAATTCCATAATTGCATTTAAATGCAAATGCAAGTGCAAATGCATTTGCACTTGTACCCAAGCCTGTGGGGGGGGGGGGGCACGCCCCCCCCCCCCACCCTGGCAGGACTGTCAATTTTCTTTTTGACTTACCTGCTGGTGGCGGAATGAGCCCATTTTCAAGAGTTAACTCTCTTGAAATCTTGGGTGTGCCCCCCCCCCCCCCACCCCACACCCGCCCTGGATCCGCCCTTGATGTTTGCGAATTAGTTTGAACATAGACTGTTGATTATGTTTTGATGCATACATAATTTCACTGTGTAATTGCTTTCGCGAGTCAGCAGTTTTCTGGCGCTGTGCACGACAAAGATTCTGTTTTGCTGTCTTGCTAGTGATGGTTAGTTTATGTAGTTTGTGACTTGGTCGACCAGCCTTCTTCCATGGTAAATTGGCTGCTTTCACTTTTGCCACAAATGGCTTCAGTGTGGATGTCCATCTTAACCTTGCTCGGCATCTAGGGGTTCGTCGGGACTTAGGGTCCCATTGGATTGCAACTTTACACAGGACTCTTGATATCTCTAAGCAGCAGCAGTTCAGTGTTTGCCTCAAGTGTAACATTTCTCAATATTTTCTGCAGCTTAATACCAGTCAGGTGCCTATACCTCTTCATATCCATTTTTGTCCAGTTTATCTTTTGGAAGAGTTTTCTAGTTTTTTGTTTACCCTTCCCTGGGGCAACTGTTAGGTTCCGTGTGGCAACTGTTGAATCACGCGAGCTCTGGTTTAGATGCTCGCATGATGCAATAGTTTCCACACTGAGCCTAATAAATTACTAGGATAAATAATAGACCTTTCCACTTCTCCATCAATCATATGATTTCATAATTAACTACGTGACATGTTCAATGACATAATCAATGACGTCATGGATGACGTAGATAAGTACGTCACAAACACATAGTTGAAGATGGACTCTGCATTGTTGTATGAATTTTATGTCTTTACTATTTAATAAATATTCTGTTGAATATTTTGAAACAAATTTGACTGGGCGCTGTTGCTGCCATAGGCAAATTAGTTTGAAAATATTGAACAGCTTACCTGTATAGTTTTCTGGACATTGATATTCATGGAGTTCAGGGATTGATCGATCCCAACATGCGTGGGTGGAGGTTAGCTAGAGGTGGGCGGGGCTTAGCAAGAACTGGACTGGTCCATTAGGCTACTTGCATGATGCAATAGTTGCCACATTGAACCTAACAAGAGGCCCAAGGGGCCTGTGCCGCTCACCTGGAGAACCATCAATTTTTGTCAAAATTGTTGGTGGGTGGTTTAGTAGTCGTTTAAATGAGTTTGTGGACATTTTTGCAAGTGCACTATGGCCGCCAAACATGCTAAATTGATTGGCCCACGGCTCCCATGGGTTTTTTGACGGATCAACTTCCCTTGAACAAACTTTAGTGGCCCTTAGTCCTTAATCATAGCACCAAAATTTCGGCCTGATCCCTTCAGTGGTTCTGGAAGAGTTGTTTTCGGGAAAACTAGGTCATCCAAGATGGTCGCCGAACCATTTGATCAATCCTGTTGAACAAACTTGGCTTACCTCTTGGCCTAGATGAAGATTCCCCAAGCGGTTTCGGAGAAGATTTTTAAAGCCATTTCCTAAAATCGGCTGAAATCCAAATTGGCCACCGGGCAAATTGGCCGATCGCGTTCATTTGAACAAACTTGGGATTCCTATGCCCTAAGGATGCTTCCTACCAAACATAATTTTAATAGTAGTTCTCAAGAAGACGTTTTAAATTTCCCATTGCTTTAGCATGGGAGCTTTTGACAAGAAAATTATCCAAGATGGCTGTCAAACTGTTTATCCAACAATTTCAAAAATTGCAAATTTGAGCTCAGAATACCCAAAAACATATATAGAACCAATTTTAGCCTCAAAATCCATCAAATAAAAAAAATCCAATATGGCCGCCAAACAGGCTACATTTTGATTGGCCCACAGCAGGTATATTTTTTGACCAAGCAAATTCGCTTGAACAAACTTTAATGGTGCTTAGTCCCTGATCATATCCCAAATTTCGGCCTGATCCCTTCAGCGGTTCTGGAGCAGGTCATTTTCGGGAAACCATTCTGTCAATCAAGTCGTCTTGAGCAAACTTGGCTTACGTCTTTCCTTAGATGAGGTTTCATAAGTTTTGAATCGATTCCCCAAGCGATTTCGGAGAAGATTTTTAAAGACATTTCCTAAAATCGGCCAAAATCCAAGATGGTCTCCAGCTAAATTAGCCGATCGGCTTCATTTGAACAAACTTGGATCCCTATGCCCTAAGGATGCTTTCTGCTAAATATAGTTGAAATCGGCCTAGTAGTTCTCCAGAAGAAGACATTTTAAATTTCCCATTGCTTTAGTATCGGCACCTTTGGCGAGAAAATAATCCAAGATGGCCACCAAACCGTTTATACGACAGTTTCGAAAATGGCAAATTTGAGCTCAGAATACCCAAAACCATATATAGAACCAATTTCGGCCTCAAAATCCATCAAATAAAGAAATTCAATATGCCCACCAAACATGCTACATTTTGATTGGCCAACGCCGGCCATGTTTTTTGACGGATCAACTTCCCTTGAACAAACTTTAATGTTCCTTAGTCCCTGATCATATCTTCCAAATTTTGGCCTGATCCCGTGAGCGGTTCTAGAGAAGAAGTCGTTTTTGGGAAAACTAGGTCATCCAAGATGGCCACCGAACCATTTGGTCAATCAAGTCTTCTTGAACAAACTTGGCTTACCTCGTTCCCTAGATGATGTTTTATGGGTCTTGAATCGATTCCTCAAGTGGTTTCGGAGAAGATTTTTAAAGACGTTTCCTAAAATCGGCCGTAATCCAAGATGGCCGCCGGCCAAATTTGCCGATTCGCTCCATTTGAACAAACTTGGATCCCTATGCCCTAAGGATGCTTCCTGACAAATATAATTGAAATCGGCCCAGTGGTTCTTGAAAAGAAGTCATTTAAAGGAAAAGTTGATGGACGGACGGACACACGACGGACGGTTGCCACGGCATAAGCTCACTTGGCCTTTCAGGCCAGGAGAGCTAATAAACTATCCAAATGGCTTTCGTGAAACGCCAGACCTAGGACCTATGCCATATACGTTCTTCACCTAGACACCAACTGCACTTGATTTCGTCCCTGGTAGTTGATGGGTTTGGATAATAGTTATACTCTTCCAAGTCGCCCTCATCTCTTCTACACTTTACTATCACATTAGCTTATGTTACCTCTCATTTTCTCTTTCCATTATCCGCTTATTGTCACTATCTTATTGTATCCTACCCGACCCATCCCGCCAACCCCTCACATAAACCCAGAAATCTCCATTCAACACCCACAAACCACACCAACTACGTCACCACATCCTTCCCCACCCATCTACAGCACAACATCATTAACTCTGCTTTCCTCACCTCACAGCAGACAACACTATCTTATCTCTCCCTACCTCACCTTCCTTGTGATATCCCATCTCATCTCATGCCACCTTGCATCATCTCATCCCACCTTATCCGAACTTACTGTATTCTATCTCACTCTGTCTGTCCCATCACCTCATCATAAGTCATCATTTTATCCCTCCACGTCTTGTCCACATCATACATCATCCCTTCTCCTCCAGCCTCAAGACATCCAGTCCCATTCACATTATCACACTTCAGCTTGCCTCAACTTTATATATCCACGCATTTCGTACTATTCCATATCACTCCATCCCATCTCATAATCTCTGCATCTGACCTCATCTCATCCCATCGAATTTCATCTCACGTTATCCTACCACATCCCATTCCACAACCACATCTCATTCCACATCACATCACTTTATCCCATACAACTCAATCCAATCTCTTCTTGTCCGATTTTTTCTCATCTTATCCCAAGATGTCCAACATCTCACTCTATCCTACCTCGTCTCAACCAATCTCATCTCATCCCATCCCACCCTGTCTGATGCTTTACCATGTCACCTCAGGACCCTTCCTCATATCACCCACTTACCATCTCCTCTCATCGGCACCGTCTCTGCCCTCCTATTTCTTCACCCAACATCACCTCACTGGTGTTGGTATGGGAGATATGTATTCTAATCACAAAAGCATATCATATTGTCACATTACCATATCTTACCTCCCCATTACTCTCCATTATTAACTGCACATAACCTCATCTCTCTCTCTCTCTCACAGCTCAAACTCCACTCACCCACCCACGACTACCAGCTATGGCACCACACCAGTCACCACATCACTATAACTCCCCTTTCCTCATCTGACATAGACTACATCATCTCAGCTCTCCATACATTACTTCCTTAGTTATCCTCATCTCTTTTCACATCTCCCCACATTTCGGCTCATCTCATCTCACCTCCTCGAATCCAACCGCATCCCATTTCACTCTATTCTGTCACCGCATCATACCTTTCAGATGACATTCTCTCGCATCCCATTCTATCCACATCCAAAATCATCTCATCTGACCCCTCGAGAATCACATCCTATCCTCATCACTCCCACTCTGCTTAACCTCAAGTTTATATCACAGCCCATTCCATATCACCCATCCATCTCATCATGTGCAATCTCTGCATCTGACCGCATCTCATGCCATCCCATTTTATATCATCCATATGCTGTCCCACATCATGTCGTTCCACATCACATCGCCCTATCCCATCCAATACCATGACATACCGTTTTGTCTAATTTATACACATCTCATCTCATCCCTTCCATATCTCAATTCATCCTCACGCATCCCATCATATCCTACATCCTCTCAAACCACCTCCTCACATCTCATTACCACCTTCATACAGCCCTTCCTATCTCAACTCAACACCACTCCCCATATTACCCAACCACCACCACCTTACTTCACCACTGTCTCTCACCTAACATCACCTCACCATCCGTCACCTCCCTGGTGTATGAGAGATATGCATCCGAATCACTCGAGCACAGCTTACCATCACATTACTATATGTTGCCCATTCTTTTCCATTATCCACTTTACACCAGCTCATCTCTCCTCAACATCAAACATCCATACACACCCCAACCACTAACAACACCATCCCGATCACCCGCACTCTCCCTCCCACGACATACCACATCAACAATGACACTACATACATGTCATCCAATCCCATCCCACTCTCACCCATACCGGAAATTACTCCATCTAGCATATCACCAGAACTCACCTTTCTTCACTTCACCTTTCCAGAGTACCCACCCATCATATGACGTCATAATGAACTGCGTAGTGTGTACAATGACATCATAATGAATGACGTCGATAAGTACGTCACGAACGCATATTTGATGACGGTCTATGGGCTGTTGTACAAATTGTTTGCTTTTACTATTTAATAAATATTCTGTTGAATATTTTGAAACTAATTTGACTGGGCGCTGTTGCTGCCTATGGCAGCAACAGCACCCAGTCTAATTAGTTACAAAATATTCAACAGCTTCCCTGTATAGTTTTCAGGAAATTGATAGCTAGGGCATTCGGGGATCGATCAATCCAAACACGGCGAGCTGTGGGTGGAGCTTAGCTAGTGATGGGCAGGGCATAGCTAGAAATGGAAAGGTCCATTGACGCCACACCAAACCATCGCAGATTATAACACCCCCACCCCCAACCTCCTCACACCACATCTTCACCTCGCCCATCCCCACACATCACCTCAGCCCACCACCGTACCTCTTTCTTTGACCGGGATGATGATGACTAACATGTTGATGTCTGGGATCTGGAAGACTGTGCCTTGGACATGTGACTAGTAAAGGGGGGGGGGGGGGGGTGTTGCGGAGATGTCACAGGTTTCTGATGGAAAATCTCATTATCTAAAGGGAATGCGGGTACTAAAACAAAGCAACCTCTACTGTGAACTACTGAACTACAATAAGAATACTGATATAAACGTGCCAGTATAACGAAATATTCACTGCGATATTATCATCTGATCTGGTAATCGTATAATTTCAGCATTCAGTGATGTGCGAAGTGCGACAATAATAAATCTATTTTCAGGAAATGGCTTCTGAAATTCAATTTAGTACCATGTCTCTTCCACTCATCTGACGCTTCTATTTGAAGTGCATATTGATAGGGTTAGTGATAAAATCGAGAATACTGCATAGATGAAATAGGTGCAGACTCGTCACATTATAAGGTTAAGCATTAAAATCAACTTCTCAGAACGCCGAAAGGTGCCAGCACAGATGCATTTGTAATCAGTACACTGCAGAGATATAGAAACAAAAATAAAACTATATGTACTCCGAAACAACATTCGGCCAAAAATGCTTACATTGCTTCCAGACTATTGTCTGTATATTGTTTCAACCAACCAAATTGTGAATCTATCGCTATAGGCCATCATAAATATTCTTGCAACAGCTGACAATAATGTATGCATGTCTATCAATTAGTGAATCGCATCACACATGCATCACTATAGCCATATACCATAATCAGTACGGTTGTAACAGCTGCTTATAATGTATGCACGGCTATCGCTTCAGCCTATCAGATTGTGCCACTCTCTCGATAGGCCATAATAGATATTCTTGTAACAACTGGCTAAAATTTATGTGAGTCTATTACTTCAGCTAATCAGAGCGTGCGTCTATTGCTTAGGGCATGATCAATATTATTGTAAGTACAGGCTATAATCTTCATCAGCCGATCGGATTGTGCATCTACCGCTATATGCACAATTAATATTGACTGACAACTGACTATAACTTATGCGCATCAATTGTTATAGCGCATTATCAATAATTCTGTCTCTACCACCTCAGCCAATACGATTGCACATCCATCGCTATAGGCCATAATCAATATTACCTTTTTTTATTTATTGACAATTGAGTCTGGCATAAATTCAAGACTTATAGTAATACAGTGTCAGCGTGTAACGAGGCATGTAGTTTACAGATATACCATTGGATATACCCGATTCACAAGAGGACATTTTGTTACTTTTCTAATGTCTTAGAATAAAGTAACATGGTGGTAGCCATTAAAAAAATAGGTAGTTTAGAAATGACTACGATTTTACTATTTTACTATAACTTACGCTCTGCCGTGTCTTCTCGATCTTAAAAATTTGAAACGATAGACATGCATTTTCATTGGCCCTCCCAAGTCAGGTAATTACGAGTGGACGTGGCCTAATTGATTATATATGGAATGTCCAAAGGGGCATGTTTTAGTAGGCGCATTTTGTATAGGGTGTCTACTAGAACACGCTCCATACGGGAACCCCACATATAATTAATTAGGCCACTCCCACTCGTAACCACGGAGCAATGACAAAGTGTGCATAGCTCTTCCCTTTAGGACTAGTGTGTATCCAAGCAGAATCGGGACTCGTCTGTGACAACCTCCGATTGAGCAGGAGTCAGTCCAGTTCAAACGTTCTCTACTCCATCCTGGTCTCACTTGCTGGTGCCTCTCACGTAAGGGTACCATCACAGCAGGGCTGGCGTAATTGGAATTGGTGGTAATTTTAATTCCTTTTGTCAGGAATTGATAGGGAATTGGTAATTGGGTATGTTTTGAGAAATTGTAACTGTAATTTGAATTAATTACTTTGCTCAAGTAATTGGTAATTCTTTTACCAATTTTGGTTTTTAGTTTATTTAGTCTTTAGTTTATATTTTTGATATACTCTTAGATTTAACTCTGACTATTTATATATTTTTACTTATTTGACTTCTTGATCTTTATAATACACAGCATTCTCTATTGGATATTTTGAAACTAATTTGACTGGGGCCTATTTTGAAACTGATCTGACTGGGACCTGTTGCTGCCTATTGCACCAACATGTTCAAGTCACATTAGTTTCAGAATATCAGTTTTAAAATATTCAGTGTTCAGCTTGTATACATAGTTCTCTTCAAATTGAGACAGAATAGTTAAGTAAACATAAAAGATGTACTTTTGAAATGAAAAAATAAATCCCATTAAACTATTGTTGTCTATTGAAGATATTTGTTAGTTTAAAAGTCTTTTAATTCAAAATGAACCCATTTCATTCTGAATCGTCAGAAACTTGCTTTGAAGCGGAAAAATATGAAACGTGTATGATAATTAAGAAATTAATTTGATCTAAAATTAGTCCCACCATAGGCACCAATGATTATTTTAAAAATAATCAAAATATTAGTTTACTACCACTTTGAAACATAGATGTAGGCTAATTGCTGAAATGACTAAGTGGTAAGGTCTGCTAACTCTCTGGTATGCATGTAGCTGTATCCCTGTATTTATTATGTGGTAAGATTCTCACCCCTGTGTTCCATGGACTTGAATGACCAGTAAAAACTAAGTTATGTTGTTATAGTGTTAGTAGGGCTGTAACGAACATTCGTTGGTTCGGAAAATCGCAAACCACGGAATGACGAATCATGGTTCGGTTCGCTTGCATGGGATTCGTGCGGTTCATGAACCATATATATATATAAACTAACCCTTTCATCGATGAATTCTCATATCTAATTTTAGGAAAACCATACAGGAAAGCTGTTGAATATTTTGAAATTAATTTAACAGAAGCGGTTGTTGCCTAAGGCAGCAACAGCTTCTAGTCAAATTAATTTCAAAATATTCAACAGAGTAAGTTTTATATCATAAAGAATTTACTTTTTCAGGGATTTTGTCGGTGAAAGGGCTAATTAATAGACACGCAATCTCTGAATGTCCTCTCAGCGTGATTTACGAATATGACCATCAACGGAACTTAGCTGGCTATGAATCTTATATTATTTTCTAACATTTGTTGTCAGAACTTGCCATTTGTGTTTTTCTACAATTTAGCCAGTAAAGCCACTCGCCTCTAAATGTTATTTTCTGTTAGGAGTAATTTCTCGCATACAATAGCATATTAAAAAGGTTCGTGAACCAGTTCGTGGTTCGGGCATCTGTATCGTGAACCGGTTCGGTTCGTGAAAATCCCCACGGACCTCATCCCTAGTGTTTGGTGTACCTTACATGGCTCTAGTTATTCAAACACTGAAAGAAATCCCACAACACTTTTAACCAGCTATCTCATAATATTGACATGTTTCATTTTCAATTTAACTGCAGGCTATATATGTTGGAAAGCTGTTGACTATTTTGAAAGTAATTTGGCTGGAGCTGTTGTTGCCCATGACAGCAGCACGCACGCGCGCACACACACCTCAAATTATTTCAAGATATTCACCAAATATGTCTTCCATCATACAGCAAGTGTCGTTTCTAGTCTGCTAGAATTAAAGGGTTAGCCCTCTACTTGTCTCCATTGTAAAAGAAAATCAAAACTTGCTTTCCTATATAATTTCATACACAATTTGCATCGACTGTTGAAACAACATTCCATTATGACTATATTAATTTCATTCCATTAAAGGATAACTAATCCCATCTCTTGATAGCTATTCAGGTGATCTAACACGCCGGTCATAAACTATCCGGGTAATTTTATTCAGGATTTAGTAGTTAAATGTTGGTACATTTCTACACCCTATGATGGCTGTCATGATTTACTTTTCAACCAATCAGAAAACCCCTAGTGTGTCTGCCTCGGTATATACGCTCAGTCGTAGAGGCGCCAGCTATAGTTTGGCAATGTGGTATAAAAGCAATCCTACAGGGAAGCTGTTGAATATTTTGAAACCCATTTGTTTGGAAGTTGTTGCTGCCTATGGCAGCACAACTTCCAGTCAAATTAGTTTCAAAATATTCAATGGGGCGCACCGCTGCAACAGCCGCCAGGCGGCGTTGGTGCGTTGTGAGGCATCCTCTCTAATGCGGTCATGTTTGCCATTACGCGAGTTTGTACTTTTGTTATTCGTATCTTGTCTATTTAAGTAGTTATAGTTCGTATAAACGCGGATTGTAGTTGTTTTGTTTAATGCCGTATCTTATTGGCAATATATATATAACAATGACTTTAATAGTGTCCAAACTCGACATTTTCAAACGTCGTTCTACGTTTCCGTGATTTAAGGCATCACCTTCGGACCGAGCCATAAATATTGCCGCTGTCAAGTAATCACTAATCAGACATCGGTGCGTTATTTAATCCACTTGTAAATGATGCGATAGTGTAAATTGACAAGCAGGAGCGTCTCCATGATTAGGTGGCGGGGGGGGGGGGGGGGCTGGCAAAAATTTGACGGTGTATCCATCTCTACCAGTATTAGCGCTGGGGAGGGAGGCTATGGTAGGCCTATATGCTAGGCAAAGATAAAAAAAAAAAATGTTTGAGTTAATTGTATCACAGCAGGTTGTAGTGCCCATACATGTATGCATAGACCACGTTATGTATAACTTTTTATAAGGCCTACCAAATATATACAATCCAATCCATTACATGCATGCTTTGCTAGAAGTGTATTAAATGTGTTACAATTTCTGAACTGAGCTATTGAGGGTGAAAGTCCATGGGGAGAATTTAGTAGTGGTAACTTTCATTAATCAAGCAAGAAAGGTCGTTGTGGCCTACTAAATACAACAATAGTTTCTACTCCCCACCCAGACACCCACACCAGCCCTGTGTATGACCAATCTTATTCTCATGGTGGCACATCATGTATTGCAGTAGCAACCATTTACGTCATAGTAGCGATTAGCTATCTATCTAGCCTATACATAGCCTCACTTCCCTATTGCTTACTTCCATATTGCTTGCTGGTAGACATGGATACTCTCTATCTTTCTATCTATCTTTCCTCTCTGTCTGTCTGTCTGTCTGTCTGCTTGCTTGCCTGCCTGCTTGCCTGTCTGCTTGCCTACGTGCCTGCATGGCTGCATGCCTTTTAACAGTTTACTGGTCATGGCAAAAACCAGCCTCTGGAGTGGTCTTGAGAAATGCTCACTTGCAGGACAAGCGAACAGAACCTTTGGAAATGTACCACTGGAATGCCTTGCTTGATAACCGAAACAGTCATTTCAATGGCATATTTTAAAAAATACTCTTCTCTTGGCCCGAAAATGGACATTCAATAAGCAAATGTTTTGATATTAAGGTCTTGACTAAATTTAGCCATTAAAGGGTTAAATAGATGCATCCTATGATCAACATACAATTATATTTAACCTTATAACATACAGAGCTGAAACATTGGAATAATGAATATAGGCCTATACTCTTTATTTATATAATGAAATGCCAGTATCCCCAAGTTTTTAAAACCAATAGGATTTCCTAAATTTTTTCACACTTTCTGGATTTCTTTAGATCATGCCCGGCCAACATTGGCGACGTCTAGTATAAGATCACACTCTTTGTTGTGGTAAAACTTTAGAAAATCAGACAAGCAGTTTCTGAGATATGGCTCATAGATCCATAATTGATTAAATACCATCATTCACAAGTCTCAATTGATTAATTATCACCATTCACAAGTCTCAATTGATTAAATACCATCATTCACAAGTCTCAATTGATTAAATATCATCATTCACAAGTCTCAATTGATTAAATACCATTATTCACAAGACTCAATTGATTAAATATCATTATTCACAAGACTCAATTGATTAAATATCATCATTCAAAAGTCTCAATTGATTAAATACCATCATTCACAAGTCTCAATTGATTAAATATCATTCACAAGTCTCAACTGATTAAATATCATTATTCACAAGTCTCAATTGATTAAATATCATTATTCACAAGACTCACTTGATTAAATATCATCATTCACAAGTCTCAATTGATGAAATATCATTATTCACAAGTCTCAATTGATTAAATATCATTATTCACAAGACTCAATTGATTAAATATCATCATTCAAAAGTCTCAATTGATTAAATACCATCATTCACAAGTCTCAAATGATTAAATATCATTATTCACAAGACTCAATTGATTAATTATCACCATTCACAAGTATCAATTGATTAAATACCATCATTCACAAGACTCAATTGATTAAATATCATCATTCACATGTCTCAATTGATTAAATATCATTATTCACAAGTCTCAAATGATTAAATATCATTATTCACAAGTCTCAATTGATTAAATATCATTATTCACAATTCTCAATTGATTAAATATCATTATTCACAAGACTCAATTGATTAATTATCACAATTCACAAGTCTCAATTGATTAAATACCATCATTCACAAGTCTCAATTGATTAAATATCATCATTCACAAGTCCCAATTGATTAAATATCATTATTCACAAGTCTCAATTGATTAAATACCATCATTCACAAGTCTCAATTGATTAAATATCATTATTCACAAGACTCAATTGATTAATTATCACCATTCACAAGTCTCAATTGATTAAATACCATCATTCACAAGTCTCAATTGATTAAATAGCATCATTCACAAGTCTCAATTGATTAAATATCATTATTCACAAGACTCAATTGATTAAATATCATTATTCACAAGACTCAATTGATTAAATATCATCATTCATAAGTCTCAATTGATTAAAAATCATTCACAAGTCATACCTGAGCAAATATTATCATTCATATGTGACAATTTGGAAAATGTCATCACTTCTAGCTCACAGTTGTGAAAATTTTATCACTTATCAATCACACCTGAGCAAATTTCATCACTAATATATCACAATTGAGCAACTATTATCATTCACAAGTTATAATTGAGCAAATATTATCATTCACAAGTCATAACTGAGCAGATATTATCATTCACAAGTCATAACTGAGCAAATATTATTATTCATAAGTCACAATTGGGCAAATTTCATCAGTTCTAGCTCACAGTTGAGAAAATTTCATCATTCATAAATCACAACTGAACAAATTTCATCACTAATATGTCACAATTAAGCAAATTTCATCACTCATAAGGCAGAAGTAAGCAAATATTATCACTCATAAGTCACAATTAAGCAAATATCATCATTCATAAGTCACAACTGAGCAAATACTATCATTCACAGGCCACAACTGAGCAAATATTATCATTTACAAGTCATAACTGAGCAAATATTATTATTGAAAAGCCACAATTGGGCAAATTTCATCATTTCTAGCTCACAGTTGAGAAAATTTCATCTCTAATATGTCACAATTACGTAAATTTCATCACTCATAAGTCTTAATTGAGCAAATACATGTATTATCATTCACAAGTCATAATTGAGCAAATATTATCATTCACAAGCCTTAACTGTGCATAAAATGGTCATAATTATTAAAGCCTGTATTAAATTTGATTGCATCAAGATTGTCGTGAAATCTCTCTATCGAATACAAACTCTGTCAGAAAGAAGGTCATACTTGACAGCTAACCACACACGAAGTGATTGTCATTGATAGATGAAGTACTTTCACCTTCCTCCATTGTCTCCCTGAGGACTTCATTTCCAATATCTAGACTGGCACCCATCACATCCGTAACTAGTTTCCTATTTCTTTGTGTACTTTCTTGTCTTCCCTTGGCATATGGTGTAGATGGAGTGTCAAAGTTGAACAAATTTGAAACAGTACCTTACAGGTGCTTACAGGAGGTACCTGTAAAATAATTAGAAAACAGATCAGACACATTATTAGCTGAACTGTCCAGAAGGGGTGGGGCGGGCTGAGCTTATGCTGTGGTCACTTTCCATCTGTCAACTTTTTTTTTTAACCATTTACCATATGTAATGCCCATGTCTCAATTTCTAGACATATATACATGAAAGCTCTTGAATAACTTCAAACTAATAGGGCATAGGAAGCAACAATAACTCACAGTCAAGTTGGTCTCAAAATATTGAACAGGGCATTGCATACATCATATATAAAACACCTTGTTTTCTGGCATATAGAGGTTAATGTGTTAAAAGACTACTACTCATTATCTGGTTGGCCAAATTAAATTTTTTAAAACAAGACAACAGTAAGGTAAGTTTATGATAATTTTGGAACTAATTTGCTTGAATCCTACTGGCCAACAATGGATCATCTCAATAGGGCTAGAAATAACCACTGATTCTGTGATCTGAAGGCCTTTTTCACATACAGATCACTGCTTTAATGCTATAATGGCTAAATTTGATAAAAATGTAAATATTTGCTTAATTAAATGTTCATTTGCAGGTGAAGAGAAGACTATTTTTGAAAATTTACAACTGGAATGACTGGCATGCGAGCAAGTAATTCGTGTGATAAATTTACAAAAATTACTTTTCTATTGTGCTGCAAATAACCATTCCTCAATACCACTGCAGAGGTTGATTTTGCAGTTCTGTTGAGAAATGTCCATTTGCCAGTTAAGAGAAGACTATTTTAGAAAACTTAGCCAGTCATTCCAGTAGAAATATTTTTTAAAGTCTCTTAACCCGCAAATGGACATTGACTATGCAAGCATTCTTATTTGCTTAATCAAAAGTGATCTTGAAAATGGAGGACATCAGTGCTAACAAACCAAATTGATGACATACTTTCAAACCTGCATTGAGAGACCTCCCATGGGAGAATTAAAAGGTGGTATGGTCTCTTAATAGAGATTCAAATACATTGCTTAAATGGATTTAGAAATTAATCTGTGAAAGTCTTGACAATGAAAAATTGGGGTAACACCTCCTATGATGTATACATTATGCTGTACCTGTGATTAATGTCTGATGTTAAATGCTATAATACATGTAACGGTCCACCTGCAGCGAGCCATTCCCTTGAAAATTTTCTAAAACAATTTTCTTTGTAGGCCTACCCTACTGAATATTTTCTATGAGAAAATATAATTTTTCTGGAACTAATTTTAGCATTAAACGGTTAAAACAGGTTTACTGATAGACCATTGGTTTTTAAAGAAACTCTGGTATTCATGACATATTTATTGACTTGTCTTAAGAGACCACCCTTTAATAGCCACAACCTGGGATGATAACTGGCGATCGCAAGAACGTGTCCAATATAGATGCCATTTGTTCATGTATTTGACAATGTGGACAATAAAATATCACAATATAAATTTATTTAAGCATACATGTTAGAGTTTCTTTGAACCACTCCGGTGTAATATGTATGTAGGCCTATATGATCGCTGTAAATGAGTTCAGTCGATCTCGACATCCACAGTTTGCGCGTCACCGTAACGATTCTTTCACGGATATTCGCAACTTACATAGCATATCTGCTTCTTTCGGGAATCTATTTCCACCTCTTTTAACTTTACAGCCAGGAACACAACAATATAACGGCATTTTGTTACCTAAAACGGCTTTGCGTTACGCAATGATACGGTACACTGACGTTGTTACTATACACGCCATTGATAAACGCGGAAGTATATTTATGCCTCACAACGCACGCACGCCCTCTGGGGAGATAACTCTTCGCGGCGCGCCCCATTGGTTGAGCATTACAAAATAAAGCATGTGATGCATTGGAGCTTACATGACATCGCACACAAAAGCTTGAGGAGACAAAATGGTGTCGATCACTGTTCAACATTTACTCGATATTACAAAACAGATAATTTCGATACAGATCAGGGAATGTGACAGGATATGAATGATATGGAATCTTTAAAACCATATTCTATCCGTTCAATACAACATTTGAGATAAGATTAGCATATATGTCATTAACACATGGCTGTTTACATTCACCACAGGGAGATAACTCATCATAATAATAGATTTAATAACGCCGTATAAGTTATTGTATCTAACCCTAACCCGCTCCCCTAACTCATTTCATTATAAATTCTCTAGGCCCAACGAAACTTTATGAAAAGGAATTGGTAATTGAAACTAATCCCTTTTGTATTTATGGGGAAGTCTTGCCTTCTGTGTGCTTCTCTGAATGTCAGTAGACTGCACTTTTTGGGCACAATCTTGCCAAGCATGAGTAGGACGCTAACTGCACAATGCCCATTTCAGCTGCACGATGACCGTTTTGGGGTAGGAAAATCTAGCTTTTCTGGTATTTATGTATATTTATTAGAATACCCTTAGCAATTTTAGTAGTATATTATAGGCGTAATAGGGCCCTACCGCCTGTAGCTTTTAAACCCCAACTGAGAGGCATTCGAAACTCGACCGACAATACGGTACGAAACCATAAACAAGTTATAGACGCTTTGCTATTCAAATTCGATATTGGTTTAATTAATGTTTATTTCGCTTACTAGCTGAGAAAGATTCTGTTGATTATCTAAAGCCAATTTAACTGAGGTTCTGATGCTTATAACTGAGCCTATAATTGAGTATCAGTAACGACTGTCAGTCAGATTGTTATTAATATAATCCGGCTATTATATCTTATTATCTCAAAGCCATGTTTCTGAACATTCAGTCTGACACAAACTGAGTCACGGATATGCGTTCCCGTTACAGCAGCGGCTATAAAATCATTGAGCGAACGCTTTCGCCTCTAAATATTTCACAAACGATATTCATCTTCCATTGCACGTAAAATTTGACAATGCCGTTTGAACATAGCGTGAATGAAATTGTCGCTGCTACTGTATTAACTTCAGTGTAAATATTGACTAGTCTGTAGAATTTGATTGATGACAATTGCAATATCTGGCCACTAGTAGGATGAGGTTAACTTTGTAGTCTATTATTATTATTATTATTTATACCGCCGGTAGGCTTACTTACTCTCAGTTCACGCACTCACCTGTACCCGCACTTTAACTAAAGAAAGATGTTTGCGTTTTCTGTATGTCTCGTGACGGTCGTCATATTTGTGACTGGAGCTTTATCTATGCACCCGAATTGGCTGGACTTAAAAGGTAAGAGTAAGACACTGAGAACGGTGGTTCGTGGGCCGGTGTACTGGGCCAAATTGTCCCAGTAGCCCACGTTATCGTGGTGTGTGAACTATTTATTCGCCGCCTATCTGGCGGCTATTGTTTGATAACGAGGCCTACTGATTTGAATAGAATTTGATGAGTTGCGAACGAGTTCGATTTGTTGTGATGTTGACGGCGTAGGGCGTGCGGGTGTTATGGCCGCAACAGTTCCTAGTACAATTATATTCAAAATATTTAACAGAATGTTTATTAAATTAAATAAATTAAAAAAAGACACAACAGTTACTTTGCTATCGGGCCTTTGTCAATGTTGTGATGGAGATACGTATTTTGAATGCGACGTCAGCCAACGATGTGACGTAATTTGGTCATGACGTAAAATACACTGCATCTCTCCATTGACATACAGACCGATCGACTGACAAACTGGGATATACAAGTCCACTTATACTAATTTCGAGTCCCAACTATAACCAGACAGGGTTTTGAAAATTGGGGTGTGGTGGGTGGGGTTATCGATACGACCCCCTCGCCCTCCCCATGCGATGTTACACCAGAATTGTTATAGCCTATTGATGATGGTGAGTGACTGCGTTCTGCGCCTGGAGTTAGAGGACACTTCACTCAGATGCAATCAGATTTCATCTCCATTGTCACATTGTATTATCCTTTGCCAGCATCCTCATGTCATATAGATCCTTTTCTGTCTTTCGTAGTTTTAGATAAGGTTTAAGGTATAGTTATAGTATAGCAAATGTTTTAACCATGTTTGCAGTGCCATTCTACGGGCTATATCTCTGGGCCTGCTAAATATCCTGAAAAGAATTTGACTAAAAGTTGTTGGTAGCTATTCGCCACCAACAACTTTTAGTCAAATATTTTTTTTAATATTCAGCAAGTCACGAGTTCTTGCTCGTTGAATTTACTGTTAAAGTGGCTTGAAGCAGCGAGACATTTAAATATAGTTCTAAAATGTATCTATAGTTCTGAGCTAATTATGTAAACAATTTAGTGTGTGTACCCTGATAACGCAGCTTACAGGGCCGATGCCCAGTATCGGCGCGGTATCGGCCAAGCATCGGCCCAGTAAGCTGTGTTATCTGGGTATATTCGCTTGTGCCTGTTACATAACATGTACGGGCAATGCCATTTTATATACTTCCTGGTCCACACACCAGGAAATACATTGTATATTTTCTAGGAGACTCAAGCTTACAACTGACTATACATGATGTGTGCTGTTCTGATAGAGAATATACGTTTCTGTGCATCCTTCACGGGAGATGACATAATGGGGCGGAGGGGTGGGGGCTGAATCCCCTCCATTTTTATTAGGGCGGGTGCACATTTCCTCTATTATATAAAATGAGATTGTGTCATTCTTAATCATGTATAAATGCGTCTTTAACCATCACACTGACGACGGCTCCTTTATTCCACCGTCAGTGCAGCTATACATGAAAGCTGTTGCTATTTTGAAAGTAACTTAGCTTGACTCCTCAAGCTGTTGCTGGCTACAGTAGAAATGGCTTCCGTGTAAATTAATTCTAAAATACTCTTGGTGTCAAACTGTTTACCATAGTCAGGAAGTTTTCTCCGGGCAGCAAACGTTTCTAGTTATAAAAATCACCTGGCCTGAAAGGTTAGTTTCGATTCAAAACTCATGAAACATCATCTTTGGCCATAGCTGAACCGAGTTTGTTCGAGAGAACTTGATTAGTCCAATACTTCAGCGGCCATCTTCGACGATCTAGTTTTCGTGAGGACTTCTCCAGAAACGGTCGAAATGTGGTAGATATGATTAGGGACAAAGGCCCATTAAAGTCTGTTCAAGGGCAAATAATACATACAAATCATGGCCGCCGTGGACCAATCAAAATGTTTGGCCTTCCCGAGAACGTCTGGGCTGATTTCAATTATATTTTGCAGGAAGCATCCATAGTAATGCAAATTTGTTCAAATGAAGCGAATCGGCCATTGTGCAGGTGGCCATTGTGGATCTTGTTTGATTTTAGGAGCATTAAAAGTCTTCTCTGAAACCGCTTAGGGGGTCATTTCAAAACTCATGAAACAACATCTCTGGCAACAGCTAAACCAAGTTTCTTCGAGAGAACGTGATTGGCTAAATGCTTCGGTGGCCATCTTGTATAACCTAGTTTTTGCGAAACATGCTCCAGAACCGCTAAACAGATTCGGGTCCACATTTGGGGGATATGACGACGCTCTAAGACCTATTAAAGTTTGGTTAATGGAAATCGACCTGAAAACATGGCCGCAATGGACCAATCAAAATGTAGCATGTTTGGCGGCCATATTTAATTTTTTTAATGGATTTTGAAGCCGAATTTGGTTTTAAATATGCTTTTGAGCATGGTGATTTCAAATTTTCAACATTATCGAATATATGAGTTTGTGGTCACCTTGGATTGTCTCCGTGTCAAAAACTTTCATAGTAATGCAATGGGAAATTTAAATGCCTTCTAAAAAACAACTGGACCGATTTTAACCAAATTTTGTGGAACCTTTCTAGTTGAAAGTCCTATGTTTTAGGTGAGCGATACATGCACGTTGGACCTCTTGTTTAGATATGCCTACATCTCTGGACACATATAGATAGGCAGACCCGCAGAGAGACATGTATACAGACCCAATCGCACTGCTCTGTTCCACCTACAGGGCGATGGTAGAGCATAATCACCAACATGTCCTATGTTGTATATTTAGAGCATTACACGGCCCATTGATCTTTTCAGGGGTTCTGAAAAAGTCGTTTTTATGAAAACTGCTATCCAAGATGGCTGAGAAGCATTTGGTTTCTCAAGTATCCCCCAGGTCTCTCCCCCACCCCCCCCCCTCTAAAAAATCGCCCAAAATCCAAGATGGACACTGACCAATTTACCCGATCAGCTTCCTTTGAACAGTTTAAATTTCCCATTGCTTTAGTATGAGCTTTTCTTGGCAGAAAAAAACATTCAAGATGGCCGAGAAACCGTTTATCTGAGAGTTTAGAAAGTGGCACAGTTGGAATCAGCATACACAAAACCTTTTATAAAGCTAATTTCGACTTCAACCTATCAAATAAAGTGTGTAATATGGCCACAAAATAAGCTACATTGTGATTGGTGCAGAGCGGCCAAGTTTTGTTTTTACATATCAGCTTCCTTCCCTTGAACAAACTTTAATGGCCCTTCGTTCCTCATCAAATAGATCCTAAATTTCAGCCAGGAGTCACTCAGCGATTCTGGATAAGTCGTTTTAGCGGAAACTAGGTCGTCCATGATGGCGACCGAATTATATGGTCAATCAAGTTCATTTGAACAAACTTGGTTAAGCCTAAAATCGGGAAAACTCCAAGATGGACGCCGGATAAATTCGCTGATCGGCTTCATTTGAACAAACTTGGATGTCTATGGCCTAAGGATGCTCTCTGCCAAATATAATTGAAATTGTCCCAGTGGTTCTTGAGAAGTCATTTAAAGGAGAAGTTGCCCGACGAACGGACGGACAAGAGACAATCGACATGGCATACACTTACTTGGGATTTTAGGTTTGAAATGGAGTGTGCAGTCACCTCTGAAAAATCTGGAAAACAGACTCACACGATCTTTCCACACACCTGGCAGAATGTACCCCATTGGCCATGTGTATTGTAAATATTATACTGATCACAATTTATATTGTCGCTCTATATGTGCGTATGACTCTCTCCCTTCCCCGTTTTTCTGTCAAGCTTCTTCACACCCCTCTCGCTTTTAAAGGAAAACATGAAGTGTCTGCATATGAGCGAATGAATGGAAGACCCATATAGGGTATCTTTTAGATGTACTTTACTCTTCTCTTTCAGAAGTTGTGAAGATGGAATTGGGGACACATGATGGTGAGTTATATTTTGGAGAGTACTATGCATTTTGAGACATATGTGGGTAGTATCTAATGAATTAAATGACGCCTCGTGACATCATAGATTGTGATCACGTCGTCATATTCCTGAAAGCACGTAACATTTAGTAGACGTTACTTCATTTTTATCTAAATTTATACTTAGTAATAAGGTTTCCAACTGTTAAATGTTCTACTGTAGCTTTGGCTTATGTCTATGGATTTGAAATCAAACATAACCGCTCGGGTTGGGGGGGTGGGGGGGGTGTTCAATTCCAAACTCATGAAACATCATCTAGGGCCATATCTGAAGCAACTTTGTTCGAGAGAACTTGATTAGCCCAATGCTTCAGTGGCCATATTGGATGACATAGTTTTCGTGAGGACTTCTCCAGAAACTCTGAATGGATCGGGTCCAAATGTGGTAGATATGATTAGGGACAAAACGCCATTAAAGTTTGTTCAAGGGAAAATGATACATCCAAAACATGGCCGCTGTGGACCAATAAAAATGTTTGGCCTTCCCGAGAAGCTCTGGGCTGATTTCAATTATATTTTGCAGGAAGCATACCTAGTAATGCAAATTTGTCCAAATGAAGCCAATTGCACCATCGTGGATCTTGCTTGATTTTAGGAGCGTTAAAAATCTCTGAACCCGCTTAGGGAATCATTTCATAACTCATGAAACATCATCTGTGGCAACAGCTGAACCAAGTTTGTTCGAGGGAACTTGATTGACTAAATACTTCGATGGCCATCTTGGATAACCTAGTTTTTGCGAAACATACGCCAAAACCACTGAACAGATTCGGCTCCAAATTTGGGAGATATGATTAGGCTCTAATGCCTTTTAAAGGTTGGTTAATGGAAATCAATACATAAAAACATGGCCTCAAAGGATGAAACAAAATGTAGCATGTTTGGCGGCCATATTGAATCATTAATGACTTTTGAAGCCAAATTTGGTTTTATATATGTTTTATATATTTGAGCATGGTGAGTTCATATTTTCAACATTATTGAATAAAAGGGAAATTTAAAGGTTTTCTGAAAACAACTTGACCGATTTTAACAAAATTTGGTAGAACCTTCCTAGTTGAAAGTCCTATGTTTCAGGTGAGCGATACATGCACGTTGGAACTCTTGTTTAGATAGATCTACATCTCTGGACACATATAGATAGGCAGACCCGCAGACATACATGTATACAGACCCAATCACAATGCCGTCTTCCCCCTACAGGGCGATGGTAGAGCATAATCACGCAAGCTTAGTATGGATAAGCAAGTCAATAATCTTTGCAAGGTGTGATTTCTTCAACTGAGAAACATCAGTAACATCAGAAATTACCTGACTAAAGAGGCTACCACTAAACTTGTAGCTTCATTGGCCTTATCTAGGCTAGATTATTGCAACAGCCTGCTATCAGGTGCGGCAAAAAACCTCATTCAGAAGCTTCAATCAGTCCAAAACGCCGCAGCTAGGATAGTCTCCTTCTGTGGCAAATATAAGCACATCTCCCCAGTGATATACACCTACATTGGCTACCAATAACTCAAAGAATTTGGTATAAGATCATTTGCCTGACCTATCAATGTATAAATAATACGGCACCGACCTATCTCTCTGACCTTCTGCAGCCATATTCTCCCGGCCGTTCGCTACGATCTGAAAATAAGCATCTGCTCAAAATTCCTAGTGCAAACATGTCAACGTATGGGCAAAGATCCTTTTCTTTTACCGCTGCTACTGAATGAAACAATCTCCCTACAAGCCTTAAATTGTCTCCTATCTTGCCCACTTTCAAATCTAGTCTAAAACATACCTATTCACTCAATCTTATTCACTAAATTAAATTTAATGTTTTCTCATATTGTATGCACCTAGAGCATGCTACTGCATGGAGTTTCGCGCGGTATAAATGTACTTATTATTATTAATCATCAACATGTCCTAAGTTGCATATTTAGAGCAATACACGGCCCATTGATCTTTTCAGGTGTTCTGGAAAAGTCGTTTTTATGAAAACTGCTATCCAAGATGGCTGAGAAGCACTTGGTGTCTTAAGTATCCCCCATATCCCCCCCCCCCCCGACCCCCCAAATGGTTTCAGAGATTTTTAGATATGTCCTTTAAAATGGCCCAAAATCCAAGATGGACACTGACCAAATTACCCCATCGGCTACCATTGAACATTTTAAATTTCCTATTGCTTTAGTATGAGATTTTCTTGGCGGAAAGAACATCCAAGATGGCCGAAAACCTGCTTACCCGAGAGTTTCGAAAGTGGCAAATTTGTAATCACATACCCAAAACCTTTTATAAAGCCAATTTCGACTTCAACACTCACCAAAATAAAGTAGGCCTATGTAATATGGCCACAAAATAAGCTACATTGTGATTGCTGCAGAGTGGCCAAGTTTTGTTCTTACATATCAGCTTCCTTCCCTTGAACAAACTTTAATGGCCCTTCATTCCCAATCAAATAGATCCTAAATTTCAGCCAGGAGTCACTCAGCGGTTCTGGATAAGTCGTTTTAGCGGAAACTATGTCATCCATGAAGGCCATCGAAGTATATGGTCAATCAAGTTCACTAGAACAAACTTGGTTACGTCTAAATCGGGAAAACTCCAAGATGGACGCCGGTTAAATTGGCTAATCGGTTTCATTTGAACAAACTTGGATCGCTATGGCCTAAGGATTCTTCCTGCCAAATATAATTGAAATTGTCCCAGTCGTTCTTGAGAATCCACTTAAAGGAAGTTGCCGGACGAATGGAGGGACGAGAGACAGTCGCCATGGCATACGCTCACTTGACCTTTTAGGCCACGTGAGCTAAGAAGTTAAAATGGAGTATACAGTCACCTGTGAAAAATCCGGAAAGCACTCTTGCCACACACCTGGCCGAATGTACGCCCTTGACCATGTAAATATTATACTTATCACAATTTATATTGTCGTTCTATATGTGCGTGTGCCTCTCTCCCTTCCGCGAAGTGTCACTTGTCTCTAACATTTTGTGTCAAGCTTCTCTCCCACCAACCCCTCTCCATGTCTCTTTTAAAGGAAAATCTGCACTAGGTCCGAGGGGTATCTTTCAGGTATTCTATTCTTCTCTTTCAGACGTTGTGAACATGGAATTGGAGATACATGATGGTGAGTTATATTTTGGAGAGTACTATGCATTTTGAGACACGTGTGGGTAGTATCTAATGAGTTAAATGACGCCTCATGACATCATAGATTGTTATCACATCGTCATATTCCTGAAAGCACTTTAACATTTAGTAAATGTTATTTCATTTATATCAAAATTTATACTTAGTAATAAGGTTGCCAACAGTTAAATGTTTTACTGTAGCTTTAGCGTATGTCTATGGATTTGAAATCAGACATACCCGCTCGGGGGGCGGGGGGGGGGGGGGGGGGGCTCGATTCCAAACTCATGAAACATCATCTAGGGCCATAGCTGAACCAACTTTGTTCGAGAGAACTTGATTAGCCCAAGGCTTCAGTGGCCATCTTGGATGACCTAGTTTTCGCCAGGTCTTCTCCAGAAAAGCTGAATGGCTCGGGCCGAAATGTGGTAGATATGATTAGTGCCACAGGGTCATTAAAGTTTGTTCAAGGGAAATTGATACATACAAAACATGGCCGCCGTGGACCAATCAAAATGTTTGGCGACCATATTGGATTTTGTTATTTGATGGATCTTGAAGCCAAAATTGGTTTTATATTTTTTTTTCCGTTTACTGATTTCAAATTTGCCACTTTAGAAACTGCCGGATGAACGGTTTGGCGGCCATCTTGGAGAATCTTCCTGCCCAGAACTCCCATACTAAAGCAATAGGAAACTTAAAATGTCTTCCCGAGAACCTCTGGGATGATTTCAATTATATTTTGCAAGAAGCATCCTTAGTAATGCGAATTTGTTCAATGAAGTCAATCTGGAAGGACCTTTCTAGTTGAACGTCCTATGTTTCAGGTGAGCAATACAGGCACATTGGACCTCTTGTTTAGATATACCTACATCTCTGGACACATATAGATAGGCAGACCCGCAGACAGACATGTATACAGACCCAATCACACTGCCCTCTTCCCCCTACCGGGCGACGGTAGAGCATAATCATCCAAATGTCCTAAGTTGCATATTTAGAGCATTACACGGCCCATTGATCTTTTCAGGGTTCTGGAAGTCGTTTTTTATGAAAGCTACGCTATCCAAGATGAGCGAGAAGCATTTGGCTTATCAAGATTCCTTGATCAAAATGGTTCAGTTGTTGGCCTAGATGGTGTCTCAAGAATTTGAATCAATCCTCCAGATACCCAAGTGGTTTTAGAGATTTTTAAACATTTCTAAAGGAATCGCCCAAAATCCAAGATGGAGACTGACCAAATTGCCCGATCGGCGTCCTTTGAACAGTATTAGATCTCTATTCTCTAATGATACCTCCTGGCAAATATAATTGAAATCTGTCAAGAGGTTCTCGAGAAAACATTTTAAATTTCTTATTGCTTTAGTATTAGACTTATTTTGTGGAGAAGAACATCCAAGGTGGCCAGCAAAGCATTTATCTGAGAGTTTCGAGTGACAAATTTGAAATCAGCATACGCAAAAACATATCCAATATGACAGACAACAAGCTACGTTTTGATTGGTCCAGGGCCGCCATATTTTTTACGTATCAACCTCCCTCCGTCGAACAAACTTTAATGGCCCTTATTGCATAATCATTATCTCCAAAATTTCAACCCAATCTGTTCAGAGGTTTTGGAGAAATCATTTTCATTTAAACTACGTTATTCAAAATGGCCGGCAAACCATTTGTCCACTCACGTTCCATCGAACAAACTTGTTTCAGCTGTTGCCTTAGATCACCCACCCGGAGTGCTTTCTGAGATTTTAAGATGTTTCTAAAAACAACTAAATTCCAAGATGGTCGAGTGTGACCGGCAAAATTCTAATTGGCTTCGTCTGAACAAAGTTGCATCGCCATGACATAAGGATGCTTCCTGCCAAATATAATTGAAATCGGCTGACTGGTTCTCATCATCAATTTCCTATTGCTTTAAGATTTGAATTTTTGGCGTGAAAGTGATCCAAGATGGTCGTGACACCATTTATCCGACCGTTTCGAAAGTGACATATTTGAAATCAGCATACGCAACATCCTTTATAAAGCCAATTTTGACTCCATCGCCCATCAAATAAAAAAGGAATATGGCCGCCAAACAAGGCCCATTGTAATTGGTCCAGGGCGGCCATGTTTTTTTTTACATATCAGCTTCCTTCCCTTGAACAAACTCTAATTGCCCTTGGTTACTTATCATACAGATACCAAATTTCATCCCGATCTGTTCAGCTGCTCTGGATAAGTTGTTTTCGCGGAAACTAGGTCATCCATGATGGCCACTGAAGCATATGACCTATCAAGTTCACTTGAACAAACTTGGTTCAGTTCTTGCCGTAGATGGTGTTACGTGAGTTTTGAATCTATCACCGAAGTGGTTTCAGAGATTTTAAAAAATGTTTCTTAAAATCTGCCAAACTCCAAGATGGATGCCGGCTAAATTGCCTGATCGGCTTCGTTTAAACAAACTTGGATCTCTATGGCCTAAGGATTCTTCCTGCCAAATATAATTGAAATTGTCCCAGTGGTTCTTGAGAATCCACTTAAAGGAAAAGTTGCCGGACGAATGGACAGCCAAGAGACAGTCGCCATGGCATAAGCTCACTTGACCTTTTAGGCCAGGTGAGCTAACAAATTGAAATGGAGTATACAGTCACCTGTGAAAAACCTGGAAAGCACACAAAATCTTGCCACACAACTGGCCGAATGTACGCCCTTGACCATGTAAACGTTATACTGATCACAATTTATATTGTCGTTCTATATGTGCGTGTGCCTCTCTCCCTTCCGTGAAGTGTCACTTGTCTCTAACATTTTGTGTCAAGCTTCTCTCCCACCAACCCCTCTCCATCCCTCTTTTAAAGGAAAATGTGCACTGTGTCCGAGGGGTATCTTTCAGGTATTCTATTCTTCTATTTCAGACGTTGAGATCATGGAACTGGGGGCAAATGGTGGTGAGTTATTATTTAGATAGCAATATGCAAATCGAGACATATGTGGGTGGTGTCTAATGAGTTAAATAATGGCTCATGACGTCATCACACCATCATATTCCTGCAAGTGCGTTAACATCTTTTCCTGTTATTTCCCTTTATATATAAATTTATACTTAGTAATAAGATTGCCATTTGTTAAACGTTATACTGTAGTTCTAACTTATGTCTATGAATGTGAAATCAAACAATTTTATATTTCTAAAGTGTGTGACTTCAGTGACCCAATTTATGCTCATCTGCGTGATATGGAAGGATTCAGACTTGTTGGCTACATTCCAACCGCTCTCTCAGGGGTCACCATAGCAACAGGAATTGACTTGGGACAGCAGGTATGTCACTCTTTTGATTCTGGTCTCAGCAAGCTTCACCAAACCTCCAAGGCCCATTCCTTGCCACCAATCCCCACCACCTCACCCGACCCCCAACAAATGCACACAACTCATTGGATGGATTTTGACCCAACATTGCATAATGTTCAGTCAAATGATAGGCCTTAATGCACGGTAACAGTAATTGTTTGTTGCAACCACAGCATAGGTGGTAGTTGTTGCCATTATGGACAGACCTGCCTGTAGATTTCATTTTTTTATCAGACGGAGGGCCGATTGATTACCTTAGGTGTGCCGGGAGATGTCATATTGCTATGTAAACCCTACCTGGGTTTGAAGACTGCTGCTGAAGTGAAAGCACATCATCTGAAAGCAGAGGACCTCAAACTGACTCAGAATCAGGCGTGCTTATTGGATAAACCCTTTGTCGACGAGGGAAAGGTAAGCAACAAGCGCGCACGCGCACACGCGCGCGCGCACGCACGCACGCACGCGCGCGCGCGCACACACACACACACACACACACTGCCACCTACCTCTCAACCACACACACTGCGCAGTTTATTAAACACAAGTAGTAGCGTGTATTAGTGATTGATGAAGAAATTATTGGTTGACGGGAAAACTATATGCCCCACACTAACTTGGTTTTGGAGGTGCATTTGCCCCCACCCTATCCAGTTCCAACACCATCAGGGCATTACTGGTTCTTTAAAGTATTAATGGTTTATAAGCAAATTACTTTCAAAATATTCAATAACATCCCAAACTTGCAAATGTAACATGCATACCATGTACTATGTAGCATTCACACTGGCTACATGTGTATGCATACCATTCACACTTCCCTCCTGCGTCTGCATACCATTCACACTTCCCTATGTGTCTGCATACCATTCACACCTCCCTCATGTGTCTACATACCATTCACACCTCCCTCATGTGTATGCATACCATTCACACTTCCCTCCTGCGTCTGCATACCATTCACACCTCCCTATGTGTCTGCATACCATTCACACCTCCCTATGTGTCTGCATACCATCCACACCTCCCTCATGTGTCTACATACCATTCACACCTCCCTCATGTGTATGCATACCATTCACACTTCCCTCCAGCGTCTGCATACCATTCACATCTCCCTGTGTCTGCATACCAGTCACACCTCCCTCATTTGTCTGCATACCATTCACACCTCCATCATGTCTCTGCATACCATTCACACTGCCCTCATGTGTCTGCATACCATTCACACTTCCATCATATCTCTGCATACCATTCACACCTCTATGTCTCTGCATACCATTCACACTGCCCTCATGTGTCTGCATACCATTCACACTTCCATCATGTCTCTGCATACCATTCACACTGCCCTCATGTGTCTGCATACCATTCACACTTCACTCATGTGTCTGCATACCATTCACCTCTCCCGTATGCCATTCACACCTCCCTCATCTGTGTACCTAAAATTCACACTTCCCTCATGTGTCCGCACACCGTTCACACTTCCCTCTTCACATGTCCCGCATTCGTCTGCATACCATTCACCTATTTCAGCCTGCTTCAACCCCATGCGGTATTCGAATGCCAATAGAGGGATCCGGTCTATCACTCAAGTATCTGACATCATAATCACCTATGTCACATGTTAGCTGAAGTCAAAATCAAAATGTTTTATCCCTCAATTTTTTATGAACTTACACGTGTCAAAATATACAACAGCTTACCTCGAAATTTATGTTCTGGGAATTCTGGTTTCAGAGTTTTAAATCGATTACAAGACGTGCAATAAAGTGGGTGGAGCTTAGCTAGAAATAGATACAATTCACCTTTCCACAGAGTATGTACCCAAAATATGACATCATAATCATCTATGCGGTGTGTAGAATGACATCATAATGGATGACGTCGATAGGTACGTCACGAACGCATATTTGAAGACGGTCTATGCGTTGTTGTACAAATTGTTTGCTTTTACTATTTAATAAATATTCTGTTGAATATTTTGAAACTAATTTGACTGGCCGCTGTTGCTGCCTATGGCAGCAACAGCGGCCAGTCAAATTAGTTACAAAATATTCAACAGCTTCCCTGTATAGTTCTCAGGAAATTGATAGCTAGGGCATTTGGGGATCAATCAATCCAAACACGTCGAGGTGTGGGTGGAGCTTAGTTAGTGATGGGCGGAGCATAGATAAAAATGGAAAGGTCCATTGGATCCCTCACTTAATTGGATCCCTCACCTCCCACGGAGCTGTCTTTAATTCAGCCGACTACAGCACTGTATAATATCTGCATGGCAATGGACCTTTCCATTTTTAGCCATGCCCCACCAACCTCTATCTAAGCCCCGGAATCGATCTCTGAACTCCCTGACTATCAATTTCCAGAAAACTATACAGTTAAGGTGTTGAATATTTTGAAACTAATTTGACTGGGAGATGTTACTATTTATGGCCGCAACAACACAGAGTCAAATTAATTTCAAAGTACTCAACATAATGTTTATTAAATAGTAAAGACATACAATTAGCACAACTTTGTGGCCTATTAAGCGATTATAACGGAATAGCTGATTTCCCACATCATGCTTTTCCATTTTTAGCTATGCCCCGCCCACCTCTAGCTAAGCCCCACCCACACCTTGATCGTGTTGGGATCGATCGATCGATGTCTGAACTCCCTGACTAGCAATTTCCAGAAAACTATACAGGTAATCTGTTGAATATGTTGAAAGTAATTTGACTGGGTGCTGTTGCTGTCTATGGTAGCAAGTTCCCAGTCAAATTAGTTTCAAAATATTCAACAGCCTGTTTATTAAATAGTAGCGTCATACATTGCATATAATGCGTCGGACTATTAAGAGTTAGACGGGCCAAATAGAATCAGTTATGACGTAATGATTATGATGTCATCCTACACGCCACTTAGCTGATTGATAGAGGGATAATCTGGAAAGTGAATTGGATCCCTCAATTCCCACATGTCTCTTAATTCAGTCTACAACAAAAAGTGTAATACATGGCCGTTGTCTGTAAAAATTGCACAGCAAAGGTCCATGTTTGGCCATGTGCCATTGATGTCAAAAGACACACCCGCACAGAGCCTTGGAATTCGCACTACTGGGAGCCAGCAAATATAACACGAGAAGAGGAAGTCATTGCATAAATCTGTTAAGCTTAACCACTCTGATGTCAATATTCTTTCTTTTATTGTGTCAATAGAAAAATAGAAAAGAATCTGGTGTACATGTTTTAACAATTTTGGTGAACAATGTTATCTATAAAAGCACCATCTTCCACCAAATTTGGTGCAAAATGTACACCAGTTCATCTTTTAATTTAATTTGAAAATTCAAGATTTTGACATCAGAGTGGTACGGGTTAATGGTGCTGGGGAGTCGACTTCAAGAAAGCAGGACTCGGTACACTCAAATCAAGAATAGACCTGAGGAAGCTAAAGATTTTGGCTGAGACCAAGACAGTGGTCAAAGGCAAAGAAGGATTGACTGCAGCTGTAGGATGTTTCTACTACTACAGCCGCAGAATACAGTAATCATACATACTACAGTAACATATAGTGTATGTATGACAATTCCTGTATGCCTCATATTTCTGCATGCTACAGCACCATTCTGAATTCAAACGATAATTCCTACACATGTATGTCTTTATTTTAGCGCATGACCAGAGCTTTCAGCCTGCGTATGACAACTCGAGGCAAAGCTTGTTTAGTCTCACTGCGTCACTGGGCGGGTCATCTCGGTAACAAAAAATATGATGGCAAGTTGGCCGTTCGTGTCGATGGAAAGATCGTGAACTTTGTGTGGAATGCTATCAAATTTTTTAGGGCTACGGATGTTAGCCTCGCGAGTGCGCTATCAAAAACACTCGTTTACCAAAAAGTGGGAACAGCGGCGTATAATCGAATTAAACGCGAGATTGATTATTTACATGCATAATCTGATTGAATCATACAATGGACCTTTCCAGTTTTAGTCACACCTCGCTCGTGTTGGGATCGATCAATGCCTGAATTTCCAGAAAACGATACAGGAAAGCTGTTTAATATTTTGGAACTAATTTGACTGGGGGCTGTTGCTGCGATAGGCTAGCTAGATGTGTAGATGTCATATTCGATTTAGACTCCAATCGACATATTATTTTAACCATTTCTTGACGAAGGCGGCCGAAACCAGTCTCTGCAGTACTATTTTTGAAAATTTACCACAAGAATGACTGGCTCAGTAACTGAGCGAGCAAGAGCCGCGGTAAATTTTCAAAAATAGTGTTCTGGTCTGCAAATGGACATTCAATAAAGAAACGTTTATATTTTCTTGACCAACTTTGGTCATTAAAAGGTTAATCTATTGTTTGGCCTGGCTGTAATGATAATGCCATCATGCAGATATAGTATATGAAACTAACACTATAGGCGGTGAATGTTTAACCTAGATATTTTGCAGTTGCTACACGTAATAAACATTTCAATCACGAATTAGACTCACAATTTCAAGGCAATATGGGAAACTTACCGAATGTTTTGAAAATAATTAAATGGAAGCCTTAACAACATTTTTGTTAACTTAACCCTCAAATCTTCCAAGCTTTGAGTTCAAACCAAACAAAATCTGCAATGTAGTGGTCTTGAGGCATGTCTATGTTGTAATCATAAGCTTCATATTGATAATTACTACTAATTAATTCATCAAATATTAGATTTTATTGCTATTAAACATAATGATTTTGATATATCTATATATATATATATATGTATATATATATATATATATATATATATATATATATATATATATATATATAGATCAAATTAATTCATTAAGTAATATTTTTGATGTTATCTAATAGCATGATTTTGCTATAATTATTGATTGCAATTAATTGATAAGAATTATGAAATTATGAATAATTAAAGGATAAATTTCAGGATGTTTGGATGATTTAAAGCTTACATTATCATGTAAACTCTAAAAAATACATTGAGCTATTTCTGTGTTAACAAGGAATTCAACAACAAGATGATATACTAAAATTCTTGGTTGGTGCATCATCTCAGCTCAGAAAGTTGCTGAGCTGACTATAGAGACATACTTTGTCAGAGCATATAACACGTTGCTAGAAAGTGAAAGCAAAGCTCAGCTAACCACTGGACAGTATGAGGCTCACTTCCAAATTAAGTCTGATCGCTCTCAGGTAAGAGATTCTGGGGTAAAACAGTCTTTCTCACTTTCACTTTGGGATCCAACAACACCAGTGGAAATCATTTTGCTCTCTAAATTCAAGAAAATATTCAACCTTAAAGTTAATCATTTTGCCTAGAAATTTTACAAGAAAGTCATTTTAGAGCCTTTGCTGTGTCCAAAAAGCATTAAATTATTAGGATCAATTAAAATCAAATCTAAATGATCATATTCGTCTCAGTTATGTTGTCAATTAATATCAAATAAATGGACTAAACAGTTCCACGTGAAAATATACCACTGTCTTCACATCTTTGCTTTTCTAACCATCGCTGATCATCAATAATGAACCTGAGTACACGAGGACGTAAGAAGTCTTGTGTGTGAAGGGCCTCCCTCGCCCTCCATACAACATCTATTTGAAGGCCGAGAGAAGAGTACTGTTGAATACTTACCACTGGAATGACTGGCTCGGTAACCGAGCCAGTCATTCCAGTGGTAAATTTTCAAAAATACTCTTGGCCTTCAAATGCACACTGGACAAGCAAAAACTTTCTTTAACGTTATTCTATTGATTGTGAAGCCAGCCAAAATTCCAGTGCTAAATTTATAAAAATTGTCTTCTACAGTTTTTAATTACTTGAAATTTAATTACTTGACCATTAAAACGATTAATTGATATACATGTACATGTAAGTAGTACTTTGAGCACATTGAGGTTCTGTTGACACAAGTGGAATTACTAGACAATGTTTTACAGTGGAGTGAATCTCAATTTTAAAGGAAAACATTTGAACATGTTGAACATTCTTCTCATGAATATTTTAAATACTTACCGTACTCATGAATACCCATGGGATTGCCAAGTATTACTATATTTTTTAGCAAATAACACTATATATTTTTGTGTCACCAAAGTTACACTATTCTATAACTATGTAATGATATTTTATTGCACAATGTCATGTTTTGTCTATTCGCTTTTATATTATTATATATTTTGACAAACATCATTTGTCGGTTAATAAATTATCTTTGAGTCGCTGAAAATGTATGTTTTAGTATTATGCTGAAATCTATGAACACCCAGTAGTTAACACCAAAACTCAAATTAAAATTTTCTTATAGAAAATGACAAAATGTCCATTTGCAGACCGAGAGAAGACTATTTAAAAAAATTTACCACTGGAATGACTGGCTCGGTTCTCGAGCCAGTTATTCCAGTGGTAAATTTTTTTAAATAGTCTTCTCTTGGTCTGCAAATGGACATTTCTTAAGACCACTGCCCAAGCCATTTTGGCTGATATGAGTGTTAAAGGGTTTAATATTGTATTTGCCATCAAAGCCTTACCTAATGAAGTAGTGTTGGGAATTGGTACTATTTTTTGTGATCGATGATTGGTTTTATATACTAACTGATGATCAATTAATGATTGATCATAGCACGTTCTCATTTTTTACCCATTTTGAATACAGTAACTATAGCATGTTCAAGGATAATTACCCCTTTCAAACCAAGTCACAGGTATGACAGATTCTTAATAATTTAAGAAATAATCTGTTGAATATTTTGAAACTAATTTGACTGGAAGCTGTTGCTGCCTTAGGCAGCAACAGCTTCCAGTCAAATTAATTTCAAAATATTCAACATGTTAGTGGTATGGATGCTTTGAAATGAACATACTATTTCAGTGCTGAAAGAATCAATGTCTTAGGATAAGGAGTAATAATATATAGTTGTAACAATTAAATTTAAATTCTTTTCCAAAAAAGTATTCGTTTTCTAGGTTGACCAATTAAAATATATTAATACGGTCAATTTATCAACAACCAAAATCGATTTCTGATATCATGATCGATCGGTTGGTTGAACATGCAAACCAACCAATCAGCGATTAATCGGAACAATACTATAATGAATGTCCAAAGTTGTAAGTAAGCTTGTGGAAGATGACTATCAAGATAATTTCCTGGTGACAATTTTAGATTTTACATTCAGACCCACTTTCGTATCCCGGCTCTTCTCCCCCCATACGCAATCCATTTCTGCTGCCTTAGACAGCAATGTCTTCCAATCAAATTAAGTCCAAAATATACAACAGTATGTTTTATTTTATTTTGAAGACATGATATACGTTTTATAAGTACAGCTAAAAAATAACTTAATGTTTTTCCGAAACAAAATAAAACGTACTGTTGAATATTCAACAGAACATTTCTTACATCGTGTTTAAAATTCTACTAACATGTTTCTGGTTGTTTTTCAAACTTATTTATGAGCTGTACAATAGCAATACATGTATATAAACACTTATTTTTCTCAATCCAAAGACACTACACATGGACAGGTGCTCGATATTAGCAATTCTCTTAGTCAATTGAAAATAGGCACAAGTATTGTAATATTAATTATTATTATTATTATTATTATTATTATTATTAATAGTAGTAAATTTTAATTCATAACAAACATTCACATAACAACAACATTACAAAAGGTCCTGAGGAAATTTTACATGTAGGGGCGCCATACAAGTGCTCAAGCTAATCTGTGTCAGATAGAAATGTTAAAGATAGGTTTTTAATTCATTTACATTTCTTGTAAATAAAATCCATTACACGTATTTAACCGTATCCGCTCAGGGCAACTAGAGTTTTACTGATGCAGCCATCACAAAGGATACCCCCTGGCAACCCCGCCCGACACACCCTATCATACTAACATATGCCCACTCCCATTGCTCCAGTGTCTGTGGCCATACTTGCAGACATGTGATCGCTTGCTATGTGAAGTAACATTACTCTTATGGGATTAACGGTAACCAATTAGGTCAGCATGCATTTCTTATCGTGCAATTTCATTGGCCGAGACACACAGTTAATTTATATTTAGGACGTCTTGTTAACTTAGTGTGGATATCATAGCCTGCAAGCACAGTACTCGATATGGGAGCAGAGCGGGAGGGAAAGGCCGTGCGATAGGACGATGCCCACACGCCCACCAACTGAAGACATGCAATTAAACTTGAAATGTTGTGAACTCTGAATTGATACTCCAAGTTTGGTACATATAAAAAACAAGAGGCCCAAGGGGCCTGTATCGCTCACCTGGACAATAGGCATTTCAACTAGAATGCTCTTTATCAATAAGATGGCCAGCAAACCATTTATCCGACAGTTTCGAAAATTGTAAATTTGAGATCAGAATACCCAAAAACACATATAAAAACAATTTCGGCCTCAAAATCCATCAAATAAAAAAATCCAATATGGCCACCAAACATGCTATATTTTGATTGGCCCATGGCGGCCATGTTTTTTGACGGATCAACTCCTCCTAAACAAACTTTAATGGTCCTTAGGCCGTAATCATATCTGCCAAATTTTGGCTCGATCCCTTCAGCGCTCCTGGAGAATAAGTCATATTCACTACAACTAGGTCAACCAAGATGGCCGCCGAACCACTTGACCAATCAAGTTCCCTTTCCATAAATTATATTTCATGAGGTTTGCATCAATCCCCCAAGCCGGATATATGGAGAAGATTTTTAAAGACATTTCCTAAAAATCGGCCTAAATCCAAGATGGCCGCCGGACAAATTGGCCGATCGGGTTCATTTGAACAAACTTAGATCTATATGCCCTATGAATGCTTCCTCCCAAATAAAATTGAAATCGGCCCAGTGGTTCTTGAGAAGAAGTCGTTTAAAGAATTCCCCATTGGTTTACCATGGGAGCCTTTAGAGGGAAAACAAATCAAGATGTCAGCCAACGCGTTTATCCGACAGTCTCGAAAGTGGCAATATTTGAACTCGCCACACTGATAAGCATATATAAAGCAATTTTCGCCATCAAAATACATCATATACAAAAAAGCCAATATGACCTAGAAACGCTGAATTTTGATTGGTTGATGGCGGCCATGTTTTTTAACGAACAAACTTCCCTTGAACAAGGTTGAAATGCGCTTGGTCCCTAAGCATATTTACAAAATTTAAGCTCTAACCCTTCAGCGGTTCGGGAGAAGTCGTTTTCGCGAAAACTAGGTCATCCAAGATGGCTGCCAAGCAAATCGGCCAATCAGGTTGCCTTGAACAAACTTGGGTCTACTGCTGCAACAGATGATGTGTTATGAGGTTTGAATCAATTCCTCCAGCGGTTTCGGAGATTTTTTAGTGACTAAAAATCAGCCATTTTGGCCGAGAGCCATCTTGGATTTTGACCGATCCGCTTCGTTTGAACAAACTTAGATCTCTATGCTTCCTCCAAAATATAATTGAAATTGGCCCAGTGGTTCTTGAGAAGACGTCGTTTAAAGAATTCCCCATTGCTTTACTATGGGCCCATTGCTTTACTATGGGAGCCTATGGCGGGAAAACAAACCAAGATGGCAGCCAAACCGTTTATCCCATAGTCTCGAAGGTGGCATATTTGAACTCGCCACACTGATAAGCATATATAAAGCAATTTTCGCCATCAAAATACATCAAATACAAAAAAGCCAATATGACCAACAAAACTAAATTTTGATTGGTTGATGGGGCCATGTTTTTTAACGTACGAACTTCCCTTGAACAAACTTGAATGGACCTTGGTCCCTAAGCATATTTACCAAATTTCAGACCTATCCCTTCAGCGGTTCGGGAGGTCATTTTCGCGAAAACTATGTCATCCACGATGGCCGCCAGGCAAATAGGCCAATCAGGTTGCCTTGAACAAACTTGGGTCTACCGTTGCAATAAATGATGTGTTATGAGTTTTGAATCAATTCCTCCAGCGGTTTCAGAGATTTTTTAAAGTGTCAAGAAATCGGCTATTTTGGCCGGCGGCCATCTTGGATTTTGGTCGATCGGCTTCATTTGAACAAACTTGAATCTCTATGCCCTAGGGATGCTTCCTGCCAACTATAATTGAAATCGGCCCAGTGATTCTTGAGAAGTCGTTTTAAAGGAAAAGTTGACAGACGGAAGGATGACGGATGGTCGCCACAACATAAGCTCACTTGGCCTTTCAGGCCAGGTGAGCTAAAAACCTTGCAATCACAGCCTAGAGAAGAATTCTCCATGATGTTAGTGACCCATGAAAAGTAGGTCAAGCTGACCTACTTTTTTATACATGACACACCTTTAAGCTTTAATGCATCCATATACTAAGTTTACTTACTATATGTGAAAACCTCTTGAAAATTTGGTCCAGACAAGAAATTGGGATGGACATATACAATTCAGTAAACCAAGAAAAGTAGGTCATTGATATGCGACACAACATTAGCATACAACGCCTACATACAGTTTGGTTACTGTATACAGAAAACTCGTACAGCCTGGAGAAGAATGTATGATGTTCAGTGACCCATGAAATTTAGGTCACTCTGACATATTTCTGATACATGACACACCTTTAGGCTATCATCCATTCATATACCAAGCTTGTTGATGATACATGAAAAATTCGTGGTCCGGACAAAAAAATCGTGGCTGGACGCACACCCTCATGAAGGTATGTATGTGTATTTATTATAGTGAAATACAAATCAATGTCACATCTCATTCACATCTTTAAACTTTTACCCTTTCAAGTTTGATGTCAATAATCTATCTTTTACTGTGTCAATAGCCAAAGAAACTGGTGGACATGTTTCAACAATTTTCATGGACGATGTTGCTGCCTATGAAAATTTGTTTTAAGAATGAGCACCAGTTCATGTATTAATTTACTCTAAAAATTTGTCTTCGCAATAGCAAGGGTTAATGACTAAGAGATCAGGAAAATATAATTCTTTGTTTGCTAATTGAATGCCCACTTGCAGGACAACAGAATATTTTTTGGAAATTTACCACTGGATGGACTGGCTCGGTTATGGAGCCAGTCATTCCAGTAGTAAAATTTAAAAAATAAGACTTCCATTGTCATGCAAATGAAAATTCTTTAAGACGATTTCAGAAGTCGTTGGCTGGTTTGACCATAAAAGGGTTAGGAAAGAATGTCCGAGTAACGAAAATTTTTTATGAATAGTTCTCCATGTCCACCATCTGATAAAATATTTCAAATTTTTCTCTTTAAATTATTCGTATGTACTCCATTTATCTCCACGCAAACCAAGTTCCACAGAATTCTGGAAGAACAGCGTTAATTTTCTCTCTGTGCTTGCTGAGTCGAAACAATATCCAAGCTTCTGTCACTGGAAACTCTGAGTGAGCAATACCTTCTCAAGTAGCAGGCATTATCGTCAGCATCGTTCATCATAGTCATGATCATATACAACTCAATCATGCTAGATAGAGCTTGTTCATCTCGATATTGGCAAAATATTACACCTGCGAGAGATAGATAAACAGAATCAACGTGAACCCACAGAACCAGCATAGATCTCTGTATGGCTGTTAGTCATATAGTTTATTTAATATATAATTTTTTGCACATACTAATAGTTACACCAGTGTTTTGTTGGGGGCACAGGGTGTTACCACACACACCCCAAACATTGTATCTTCCGAGCGCATCGCGCTAAATACATTTTATATTTCCCCCAGCATAACTGTATGCATGTGTGGTAGCAGCCTGTAGCCCGCCGAAACACTGGTTTATGCCTTAGCACACTGTCAAAATTTTCAATTTTCAAATTAAATTAAAAGATGAACTGGTGTTCATTTCTAAACAAATTTGGTGGACGATGTTGCTGTTGTAGACAGCAATATCATCCAATAAAATTGTTTAAAAATGTACACCAGTTTCTTTGCTATTTTAACAGTAAAAGATAGAATATTGACATCAGAGAGGTAAGGGTTAATGATTTTATTACCCCTTCAGATGTCACAGATTTTTATTTTGCCCATTTTCAGAATACATCAGCACTCAATGACCTCATTTTCAGAATACATCAGCACTCAATGACCTCATTTTCAGAATACATCAGCGCTTAATAACACCATTTTCAGATTACATCAGCACTTAATGACATCATTTTCAGATTACATCAGCACTTAATGACATCATTTTCAGAATACCTCGGCACTTAATGACACCATTTTCAGAATACATCAGCACTCAATGACCTCATTTTCAGAATACATCAGCACTTAATAACACCATTTTCAGATTACATCAGCACTTAATGACATCGTTTTCAGAATATATCAGCACTTAATGACACCATTTTCCGATTACATCAGCGCTTAATGACATCATTTTCAGAATACATCAGGACTTAATGACATCATTTTCAGATTACATCAGCACTTAATGACATCATTTTCAGAATACATCAGCACTTAATGACATTACTTTCCGAATACATCAGGACTTAATGACATCATTTTCAAACTACATCAGCACTTAATGACATCATTTTCAGAATACTTCAGCGCTTAATGACATCATTTTCAGAATACATCAGCGCTTAATGACATCATTTTCAGAATACATCAGCGCTTAATGACATCATTTTCAGAATACTTCAGCGTTTAATGACATCATTTTCAGAATACATCAGCGCTTAATGACATCATTTTCAGATTACATCAGCGCTTAATGACATCATTTTCAGAATACATCAGCACTTAATGACATCATTTTCAGAATACATCAGCGCTTAATGACATCATTTTCAGAATACTTCAGCGCTTAATGACATCATTTTCAGAATACATCATCGCTTAATGACATCATTTTCAGAATACATCAGCACTCAATGACCTCATTTTCAGAATACATCAGCACTTAATAACACCATTTTCAGAATACATCAGGACTTAATGACATCATTTTCAGATTACATCAGCGCTTAATGACATCATTTTCAGAATACATCAGCACTTAATAACATCATTTTCAGATTACATCAGCGCTTAATGACATCATTTTCAGAATACATCAGCACTTAATAACATCATTTTCAGAATACATCAGCACTTATGCGGGGATGTGATCTATTCCAAAGAAAAAAGAGGAAATGGCCTGATGCAAAGTGTCAGTCCTTCTTGACATAGAAATTGTCACAATCTCCTAAACCAGTTAACCTCTTAATTGGCAGGTGAGTCAGGAAGCAATTGTCCTGAGGAATGATCATTTGCAGGACAAGAGTATGGATATTTTGAAAATTTACCACTGGAATAACTGGCTCGGTAACCGAGCCAGTCATTCCAATGATAAATTTTCAAAATTTGTCTTCTCGGCCTCCAAATGAACATTCACTAAGCAGAAATTTAGATTTTCTTACCCAATACTGACCATTAACAGGAAAAGAATACAATATTTCTACAATTCAAAATTATAGGAGTTCCTATTAATCTGGTTAATGAAAAATAGGATTTCCTATAAAAAAAAAGAAAAATCTCGCCTCTGCTTGATGACATCATAACCTCGTAAACTAAATACTGTGATGGCTCCGTTATTGAACGTCACAGTTTGTCGCTTACATACATAACACTCACACATTGATTGCTTGGCTAAATGTATCAGACTCTTAATGGCGAGTCACTGATAACGAACATACATTGGTCTCACAGTATATCGGTCAGCGTGATTTCTTTCAGAATGCTACATGTATCTCACCTTTAATCCATTAACATTTCAGTGGGCCAAAAATAGCTACTGCAGTGGTCTTGCAAAATGTCCATTTGCAGACCAAGAGAAGACCATTTCTGAAAATTTACCACTTGAATGACTGGCTCGATAACTGATGTAAATTTTCAGAAATAATCTCTTGGTCTGCAAATGGATATTTGCAATGAAACAATTGAAATTTTCTTGAACAAATTTGAGATTTATAGGGTTATCACAGCTCATTGGATAAAGGGGTAAAAGTCTGATGGCATAATCACAATAACCCCGACCACTGATGCTAAAATTGTTAATTTCTCGTGTACATTTTTCAAGAAATTTGGTGGAAGATATTGCGGTCGTAGACAGTAATATTGTACACTAAAATTGTTCAAAACTGTACACCAACTTCTTTGCTAGTGTTACAGTAGGACAGAATATTGGCCTCTGAGTGGTACAGTTTAATACTGACCCAAGAAGACCGCGGCCACTCCAGGTTTTCGGTGTGAGGCTCAAACGTAGCTCCTTCCCATCACGTATCACAGTCACTGGCAAAGAGACCTGAGGAAACAGAATATCTAATGTTATGAATGGACGGATCAGATGTGTTTCTCACTGACATCATAATCAAAATATGTCACAATCATGTGACATAGAACCAGGTCCGTAACATAGCTATATATTTCGCTAAGTTACAATTTAAGAAACATTTTGATGAATATTTTGAAATTAATTTGACTGGAAGCTGTTGCAGTCAAATTTTTTTAAATGTATTCAATAGCTTACCTGTATAGTTACCTTGAAATAGGAATTGTGTGGTGAATTTAGGCTTCAGTGTTCAAATCAATTCAAATGTGGGTACACAGTGGGCCGAGAATAGCTAGAAATGGGCATAGCTTAACTAGAAATGGGCGGGGCATAGCTAGAAATGGATGAGCATATAGCTAGAAATGGGCGGCGCCTAGCTAGAGATGGATGGAGCATAGCTAGAAATGGGTGGGACATAGCTAGAAATGGGCGGAGTGCAGTTAGGAATGGGCGGGACATAGCTGGACATGGGCAGGCAGACAGAAATGGGTGAGCACAGATAGGAAACAGTGGGACATAGCCAGAAATGGGTGGGGTAAAGCTGGAAATTGGCGAGACATAGTTAACATGCCCATCATACATCCTTGAGGTGTTCAGCCCATAGAGATAGATAGCTATAGAGTGCTTATTTCAGAGTTCAGTGTTTTATTACAAATCCTATTACATGTACGCAGTTGAGTAGTGTCAAATTAATGTAGCTAACACAATTTTATTTTTAATAAAAATATACAAATTTAGGTCACGAGTGTCTGTTCAATTTCTCTTCTAATTACCAAGAGATTGCAGGAAATTTCAATTTCCCTTTCTCCGAGATCTAACAATACTCACCATTCTGTTACTTTCTGATACACAGCTGGCCTTGACAGCTGGCTCTAGGACTATAGACTTAGAAAGCTTTACCGACTCCTTGGAACCGGGTACTCAGCTCCCAACCGCCAAGTACCCGTCTACCATAGAGCTCATATTGTTTGCATAGCCACCAAACAAGAGAAAACCATGGCTTGCCTCCGTGGGGCTGGGAGGCTGGGTCTGTAACAGAATGGTGAGTATTGTTAGATCTCGGAGAAAGGGAAATTGAAATTTCCTGCATTCTCCTTCGATCAATACTCACCATTCTGTTACTTTCTGATATTCACCAGATTTGTTCAGTAACCTGGTGGGAAGGGGCAAGCCATAAATGCTACTTTTGCCCCTTGGAGAAAGATTTTAGACTAAACAACTTGACTAACGGAGACCTAAAAGGACCGTCAAGTTATCGAAACCGAATCACATTCACGTGACTGCCCCACCCCCCTTTTTTCTCCTAAGAAAAGGGAGAGAACTCACGAACATGTATCTCGCCTGAAACACAAATATGCCAAGGGGGTTAACTGCTCCTTGCATATCCACATGTATTAGCCTGTGAATGAGCATGAATATATAAGATGAATGAACATGATATATAGACATAATACAAAAAACTCTCACTAATGAATTACCTTATGATAACTGGACTTCAGACGTACCGCCTCCAACCATTCACTGGTCCGGCCATCAGTGACACAATCTGGTTGTCATCCTCACGCTCGACCATGCCTGCTTTAGGTTCTTTTCTAACCGAAGTGAAAAAAGGGTGAAGAGCAGTGTGGCCACTTAACTATCGTCTCAAAACAGCTAAAGCGAGTGGATTGGCTGAGTCTGACACATCCCTCATATAGTAATCCGTAAATGAGGACTGACAGTGCCATTGTGCAACGGCTATGATGTCCTCTAACGGAACTCCACTGTAAAGGGCGGTCGAGGCGGCTATTCCTCGAACATCGTGTGCCCTTACGTCTTGCACCTGGTGCCCAGTTGCCATCTCATGAGTAGTCTGAATGCATTCGACTACCCAACGAGAGATAGTATCCATGGATGCGGCGCCATAAGGCTTCTTATGACAGATCCATAGATGTCTATCGTTCAACCGTAACGAGTCAGTCCGTTTCTTGTACTTAGTCAAAGCACGGACCGGGCACCAGACACTGGCATCACGATCAAACCTAGTTAACTTCGGTATTATGATCGGTTTGCCGGGATATCTCAAAGATTGATTCTTTGACATAAACTCTGCTCTTGGCAGAAGACGCAGACCGTCTCCAGAGACAATAAATCAGTCCTAGTCCAGTCAATCTAGGCCAAAAATATTTTAACCCGGAACAAATTGCAACAGAATTTTTTTACCTCGCCCAGTGTATAGGGGGCCATCATGTACAACATATCAAAAGTCCTCCAAAATTCCAATAGGGGAAAGGGTAAAATTTGCATAATTATTACCAGATTTGGGCCATTTCACCTGAAAAATCCATTTTTCTTTATTTCTTTAAAACCGGTATGTAATATATGTGTGACTGGGTATTTTTGGACTTTTTTTAGTAATAAATGAATACGATTGACATATTCTCCACAAATTAAATGTATTGTGTTATGCCACTTGCATGAATTTACCTAATACCATCATTGATATTGATACAATACATATTATATTTTATTATGTCACGGTATTGTGTCTTTCTAAGCTATGCTAAGATGAAATAGTATGGCATAGGTACCTGGTTTCTACTAATTTCATCTTGCATCAATTATCCAAGTCATCTTCCTCAATGAGCGTTATTGAATTCGAGCAACTGAGACCCTTACAGTCTTCGCAGGCGGATGTGCAGCTGAGCCCATGTTTTCTACAGGTGCATCTCTTTGATTCACAGCCAGTTTTGCAGCTGCATCTAAATGAATACAGTAAATCGTCAGGTGCTGCCAGCATGTCAGTCTTAACAGGCAGCATTTGGTGGTTGAGAACTTTCCAGCCCCATTCTGTTGGATCCATATCTCCAGCATCTCCTCTCCAAACTTGAATTTGGTAGTACACGCGAAGACTGTGAAACTTTGCGGATGCGGGTGTTGGTGGTAAATCTCGTGCTTCAACATACTTGGAACATTTTGCAACCTTCTCCCTGAATCGCTTGTACCGCAAAGCAACTAGACTATCCATTGAAGTGCCATTGTATAGAATAAGCATTGCCTTCTCACCTGCTTTTATCACGCCATCTTTATTCGCATTACTCATTGTAAACACTTCAGCAATTTGAGAGAGTTCTTTGCAGCACTGGATTTTGCTAAGGGATGCAGATTTTCCAATTCCATAAAGCCTAGATGTTGAGTCACAGCCAAGGATAGCATGGATAAATAACAGCTGTGAGCACAAACAGAACCCAAGTTTTTCCTTTGCCATTTTGATATTCCACAGTCAGGGTTTCTTTGCATTTTGCTTTGGCTCTGGTCTGAAAAATAGCTGACAGCCATTCATATCAGTATGGTATAGAAGCAACACCAGTAGGTAGGTATCGTCTCCAACAAGAGCAGTATTTGTTGACTTTGAAGCCAAGATAGCCGTTTGCGTAATTAAGACATCAGCATCACAGCTTGCCTTTATCGCTAAGCATCCAGCCTGTTCGAGAGATGAACTTAAGATTGATATGAACCGATGTTTGTTCTGCTTGTTACTAAGAAAATCAGGCTTACTCAGAGTTACAACTGTTTGCGGAGTCAGTACAACAGTTGCGCCTGATCCACGAGTTCGCCTCTTATGTGTTACATCTTTTATGTTTGGGCCTTGGTCATAACCATCAAAAACTACTGTAGCCTTTCCATATTTGCTTATGCAATATTTTACATATCTTTGACAAACATTTGCAAATGTCTCTCCACGCTGCCATGGAACATGGTGTAATAGAGCTCCTCCATCAAGCACATAGTGGACAGAATCTGGAAGGACTGCATCTTCATTTTGAATTAATTTCCACAATGCATCAGCAAGTGCCGGCTTATTTGCTTCCCATGGAAGAGATGAATTATCAAAGAGTGCGGGCGGATGAGTGCAAAACTCATACTCAAAATAAGATGCTGGATTACCTTTTGATCCATTTGTAGCAATTAAACTGAGTCTTTGAAATAGGAGTTGTGGATCAATTTGTACACATTCATCATCAATCTTGAGAGATGTTTTGGATGCTAAGGTAATAGCTTGTCTCTTTCTCTGGAACGAAATGCTTGATACACATTGGCCACACATCGAATTAATAATTGATTCTCCAATATCTTTAGCATCGTCAACATTGACTGATTCATGTGCAGCCAATCCACTAACAAGTCCTCTAAGAGAAGGGTCTGGTCCAAATGGATTCAGTTCACTAAGGATTTTGAGAATTTTGTAAGTATCATCCATATCACGCTTTATTCGAGATTGTGTGGAATCTTTGTGTTGTTCACTTGAATCACAGTTTACCCCAGAGAGCTCTTGCATTGCATTACACACATCTGCACATGCGGGCATAGACAACAACCAAACAAGATGCTGAAGTTCTGTCATTCCACGACCTCGTGTTAGACCACCACTTGACTTTACACTTCTCATAAGGACCTGCTCAATAACTAGATCAGTAGATAACCCTGCCCAATACCTATCACTTCGATGAATGACATGATGACCATTGAGGAAGCTGGTGTGTATATCTGGATGACTTTCAGGTATTTCTGACATCTTTTGTAAATATACATATGCAGACTTGGCGTACAGATTATGCCCAGCGGCAGCCCAGCGGCTGCATAAGCATCTCATGAACGGTCTGAAGGTGCATGTTCCAATCACCAGTTCGTTCTGCCTTAATGAATTTGCGCAGAATGTCAACCAACTCCATATACAAAAGCCAGAGTCATGTAGTCCTCTTATCTTTCATGACCACCTTCTCTGAGTCTAGTTTGTCCTTGACATCATGTAATGCATTTTCCGAGGACAATCTTGTAGCTACATACGGATTTTTGATAATGTCATCATAGAGCTCTCCAACTTTAACCAGACTTTTATTTAGGGAACTTTCATTCGTTTCATGTCCTGCAACATTATCATCATTGTCAAACAATTCTTTTGAATGCATTGCAGCGGAATATTCTACTGTGTCAACTTCAGCATCTGCAATTGTAGGTAGTGGTAGGTTGTATGCATTTGCAATCAAGATTGTACTGAGAGAAGCAAAAACCATGAGGTGTCCTCGAACTGCTCGAGAAATTGCCGTTCCACTAAGAATGTGTTTGACAGCATTCTCAGCGTAGACTACCTCTAGAATAGGCGCAAGACCGCTTCCTGCCATTAAGTGACCATTGCAGCCAAGGAAGCTCATCTCCATATGAAGACCTCCGAGTCTTAGAATAATTTGCTTTAATGGACTCCAGCTCGGCTCAATCTCGATGATAGTCATAGCTTTCCAAAATAAGGGCTGATCAAATGTAATCACGGGTGCAACATGGTATCGGTTTGCCTGTTCACAAACATAAGTCAAAGTGGAAAAGATGCAGGTCATGTTACTTGGCTCTAGATCTATCATCGGAAGGAAAATAACAGATGATTTACCTGGATAAACTCCTTGGTGAACAGTTTGCATCATGCCAGACCATGACTGTCTCCTTGAACGCAGAAACAAAGAGAAATCCCAGAGGATGTCAATGTCAGCTGTTGGGTCTGTTTGTTCCATCGCAGTTAACTCCTTAAAGGTCAATGGGAAGTTCCTGGTATGTTGAGACTCAAAGTTCCTGATACAGATCTTGCCAACTTGCTTGATATCTTCCGTGACCATGAAATTCAGAGCTTAGACAACATTTCTACTTCGTTTATTTGCGGAATGAAGCAGGTAAGGGAAGTTTCATTATTCGGATAATGGCGGTAGCTAAATATGCGAATTTACCCACTTTCCCATCGAGGGATTTTGGAGGACTTTTGATATGTGACACCTGGCAGTCCCATGAATGCCGCAGAAAAGAAATAAATTCTGTTGCAATTTGTTCTAGGTTAATTTGTAGTTTTACTGGACTATCCCTCTCTGCCGAAAGCGCATGGATCTCACTGCGCCTTCTAGCTGAGGAAGCTGCCAATAGAAAAACCGCCTTTAGAGTCAAATGCTTTAGACTAGTCGAACGCAACGGTTCGAAAGGGTGCTTGGCCAGTACATTAAGCACTAAAGATAGACTCCAGGCTGGAATGACTACCGGTTGTCTCGGTCGGAGATTGCTCATTCCCTTCACCATCACATTTAACTGGGCCACCTCTGGACTATCCCTGTTGGCTAGACAAGGGATAACTGATGCCAAAGCTGACTTGTATCCAGCAATTGTGAGGGGAGAGTAAGGCTGCTATTTGCTGAATAGTGGATTGAAAGGTATCCCTACCCTTTTCTTCACACCAGTCTGCAAATCTGTTAACCTTGTTGTTATATGACTTGAAGGTTGACCTCCTTCTCGCAGCCGCGATGAAATCAGCAGCTTGTCGAGAAAAGCCTTCCGACGTGGAACGTTGTTTGATAACATCCACGCAGTCAATTTGAACATTTCGGGACGCTCGTGTAGGAAGCGTCCCTTGGCCTGGGAGATTATGTTCGGAATCTCGGGCAACTGCACTGGGTTTTCCACCAGCAGATCTAGCAGATCCGTGAACCACGCCCTGCTTGGCCAATATGGCGCTATTAGCAGGACCAGACACGGTTCCTCCCTGATCTTCACCAATACCTTCGGCAGAAGGATGGTGGGTGGGTACGCGTAAGCGTGCATCCCTCTCCAGCTTATCGCCAGAGCGTCTTTATCGACGCCATTTGGATCTGGAATTGGCGAGACATAAGTCATGATTTGAGCATTTTCCTTTGTGGCGAACAAGTCCACGTTGGGTTTGCCCCAATGCTCGAAGATCCTTCGTAGAACTGGAGGGTTGAGGGACCATTCTGTCGGCAGAATTCTCTGTCTGCGAGACAAAGCATCCGCCAGAATGTTCAATCGGCCAGGAACGTGAGCTGCTTTCAAAACAACCGAGTAATTCCTGCACCATTGAATCAAGTGCCACACTTTGATACAAAGTGTGGGTGACCTGGTCCCGCCTTGGCGATTTATGTATGATACTACTGTCGAATTGTCCGACCGTATCAATATCACCTTGCCCCTGATCATCGGAAGAAACTCTTCCAACGCCAGTTCCACTGCCATCATTTCCAACAGATTGATATGCAGCTGACTCTCCAGGAGAGTCCATGTGTCCGAGACCTGGTGTTCTCCCAGGCAGGCACCCCACCCTTCCGGCGATGCATCCGTGTAGACGGACAGCTGGGGGCTAGGTAGGTGCAGCGAAACCCCTACTAGGAGATTCTGACGCTGTTTCCACCATAGCAGATGCGATATTATCGGCTCCAAAACTGGCACCAGTTTTGACAGGGGTTCTGTTCTCTGTTTCCACAGAGACATCAGATACAACTGGATAGGTCTTCAAATTAGAGCAGCGAACGGGATCACCTGCTCCATGGAGACCATCATACCCAGCATCTGAAGAAACCGCCTCGCCTGAATGTGATTTCCCACTCGAAAACTCTCGAGGATGGCTAACAGACACCACTCTGGGCTCTGACGGGTAAACCCTGCCCTCCTCGAGATCGAATCGCATCCCCAAATAAACGAAATGTTGAGTGGGTGTCAACTCGGATTTCTCCTTGTTGACTATCCAGCCTAGATCTGAAAGTGAGTCAGAGCAGTCTCCACGTTCAACCTGGCTGCCGAGTCTGCCTTGAGCAGCCAGTCGTCTATGTAGGTGTGTAGCGCCACGTTCTCTTTTCTGAGAAACGCTGTCACCGCAAGGACCACTCTTGTGAAAACCCTCGGAGCTGTCGACAGGCCAAACGGGAGAACAGTAAACTCCCATACTTGATTCTGAAACGCTCTAAATCTCAGAAACCTGTGCCAACTCCGGTTCATGGGAATGTGGAAATATGCATCTTTCAGATCTATCGACACACACCACATTCCCTTCCTCAATCCCGCCATTACCGATCTCGGCGTTTCCATCTGGAACCGAGGCGTATGGATAAACCAATTTAATGGCCTGAGATTGAGTATGGGTCTCCATCCCCCTGTGCTCTTGGGGACAAGGAACATGTTTGAATAGAAGTAGGCTTCTAACTTGTCTGGCTCCCTTGGTACGGGTGTCCAGACAGGTGCCAAAGACAGATTTTGTGGCGGAAAGTCCCACCACTCCGGCATGTAACCCTGGGATAACCATCCCAGGACCAGACTGTCTGACGTCACACCTCGCCAGGCCTCGACGAAACGCATGAGCCTTCCACCCACCATAGACGCCTCGACATCTAACGGGGTTGTCCGGCTCACGGTCCGCTCCCCCCTCCCCTCTCTCTTAACGAGAGAGAGAGAGAGAGAGAGAGAGAGAGAGAGAGAGAGAGAACCATTTCGGTCTTGGCATGGCGTGTATAACTGGCACCGCTGTTCCTGTCGCACAGGTGCGGTCCAGGCGGATATGAAGGGAGCTCTCGTACCCTCAGGTACGATCCGCCCCCTTCTGTCCGCCCTTGGAGGACTTACCCTTACCCTTCCCCTTCCCGCCTCTAGGGCGGTCAGGAGCAACCTTGGGGAGGGTAGGAGCCTCCACAACCTTCCTGGCTTTCTTAGTCGGCGGCGGCTGAGAAAAACCAGCTGAAGCAGAAGTCGCAGCAGGCTTAGCTTTCGCCTTGCCCTTCTGCTTCTTTGGAGGTTGTCCAGCTAGCGGTTTCCCTACAGCCCCTAGTGCGTGCGCTTGCCGCACTAGCTCCAGCTGTAGGTTGACCGCCAACCGATTCTGCGCGATACTGGCCGTATCCTCTAGGATGGCCCGCGCTTGGCCACCGAAGATACTAGGCCCTGTTAGGGGCGTCCCAAGAAGACGCTCCCTGACTGCCGTAGCCGGACGCATATGGTCAATAACCATTTGCCTCCTGGAGTTGGTCACACGCGCCTGCACCGTTGCCAATGCGTCCATAGACAGCACCAAGGCGTCATTCACGCACGAAAGCGCCACAGGTGGCACAGGGTGGCCTGCCCCCGCTTCAGCCCACACCGACTGAAGGAGATGATAAAAGTGGTTGACAGCACTCATAGCTGCCCTCACACCCTCGTCGCATAGGGACAGGACTTCCTCTTGGTGTACCTGGGACCTGTCCACAAGTGCCGGACCGGGGCCACCCGCTCCAGCACTCTGAACCCCCAGGACCCATCGGTCATCCTCCGTGACCGACGGCACTACACCATATCTGTCGTATTCCCCCCCGACACCTTGCCCGCACCTCCCTGGAGGCCGCAGGGAGCTGGCCCTTGGTCGCAAGTTGCTTGCTATAAATAGCATCCAACAACTCTATGAACCGTGGATCCAGTCCCACTGACTGGATCCGGGCCGCGGGCAAGATCTCCATCCAAATCGATGCAACCGACGGATGGGGCGCATCCTCCTCAGCCGTGGCCAAAACCACAGACGGGTCCACCCTGGCTAGCCAAGCCAGAGCCTCGGACAAGTCTACTTCCGAGGAGGAAACACCCGCAAACACGTCACCCGTTGACGCGCCCACGGGTCTGCCAGCCACGGCCTCCCGGCAAGGAGCCGCGGCTGACACACCAGGCACTCCGGTACCACCCGGTTCCGCTGCCACCCCATGAACCATACCAGTCCATGAGATAGGTCCGCACGGAAAACCGTACGGACCCGTAGCGGACGCGGAACCGTGGCCAAACACGGGCGCCAACGGCACCCGATGTCCGACCGCCGGACCGGGCGAGATAGGTGAGTACCACGCCCGGCCCTGCACACCGGTCACCACGCCAGCTGGTGCCAAACCAACCAACACGGAATCGGTGCCCGGTACCAGATTGGCCTCAACCACAGGCGGAGCCGCTGCCCTGGTTTGCGCCAAGCCAGACAGATGGAGGGCGGTTCCGTCCAGGACGGAATCGACCTCCATATGCTCCACCCGTGGCATCACAGGCCGCAGCAATAACTCCTCTTCGGCCTCCTCGTCTTCAGACTCCGAAGAGTCGTCACCAACTCCCACACCTGACGGACCGGCCACCGCTACTGGACCACCCGGAGGTGGCCGCAGAGAGACAGAACCCGCCAGGCCGGAGCCAGGCGGGACTGCCAGGGGGCCGTATGAGATGGCCCCCTCGGTAACCAGTCCAGAACCCTGTCCAAGGACAGGGTCCGTACCAGGCATGGAGAGCAACTGCACCCCAACCTTCGGAAGCAGTGACGACACCAGAGTGGGCAGAACGCTATGCAGAAAACCCCGCACAGCCGGACCGAACCACGCCGGCGGTGCCATCTCCGCCACCTCCAGCTGGGGACGTGGAGCGCCCCCACCGGCTGAACTGGACGCTCCACGATTTAACCTCGGACCGCCTGACCCCGCGTCAGACCCAGCCACATCCTTCTGGCCAAGGAACTTTACCATCATATCGACGGACCACACTGCGCACACATTACAACGATGATCAAGGTTACAGGGCGTACACCTAAAACAGTCATGGTCATTAAACACGACGCGTACAAACTTATGGCACTCGTCACATGATGGCGGGGCTGGCTTGGCCTATAAAATAAGCACAAACCTACAATAAGCAAGCGGAACGAGACACGGATGGAAGGCAGACAATTAATTTTCAAATAAATTGACCATAAATTAAATGTAACCCTCCCACACCCCACCCCGCAACGTTACAGCAAAGATCGCATTGATTATGACGACAAGAACGAATACACCCATAATTGATCCTCCAGGATGTATCACGGCTCCAGGAATCATATCGCATAGCATTCGGGGTATATTTACCAATCAATATAAACTATACTCCTAACGAAAGCCGACATGATATGTGAAGAAACAACAAAATGTAAACAAACTGCTGTAGCACACGGTAAAACCGCAGACCACGCATCTCACAAGAATTTTGAAACCACCGGTCATTGCAAACCGATCGTGATCACTCATAAACTTGACCATTCCAAAGTTTTCTGGTACCATTTTTAGTACGCAGCACCCAGAACAGATGCGCGAATTAATGAAAACATTTTCTTCACATAAACATCCGAGCATCACGGGTGTGACGTCACCCGCTCGGATCCTACGGAGAACGACGTCAGCCGATATTCGTGTTAGAAATACCGTAGCTAACACCTATTTTCATATCTGCCGATTGCCTGTTGGGGTTTAAAGAAGGCGATTGTCCGGCATATCTCGTTGTTAGCACACGTCCCAGATTCTATGGGGTCAGAAATTGGAACATGCGACACAACGAATTTTAGAGACCTAAGTCTTTTAACTATGGATAATAAGGAATTATACAACCTGGTCTTCATTGGCGGTATTCTCCATTTTATCCAGTTATATCCTTTTACGAACGCACACTATCAAATCACCGACAAGACTTAGATTTCCTTCACAAAAAAACTCAAAATCTTTCCTGCAAAGAAAAAACGTGGCCAGCTCTTGTTGCTATGCAAACAAGAATGAGCTCTATGGTAGACGGGTATTCGGCGGTTGGGAGCCGAGTACCCGGTTCCAAGGAGTCGGTAAAGCTTTCTAAGTCTATATAGTCCTAGAGCCAGCTGTCAAGGCCAGCTGTGTATCAGAAAGTAACAGAATGGTGAGTATTGATCGAAGGAGAATCGAGTCCCGCTTGAAGGATATATATATATATATATATATATAATATATATATATATATATACTGCCGATCGTCTGCGTGAGTGCGTGTACATCAGTCAGTGATACCCAGGTATGCTCACGTGTATTTCAATGAGCTACATGTAACATCACCGGTGCTTGGGACAACTCGTCTCATACTAAGGGTATGGGGATAAGCACTACGTAGTGTCGCGTCATCTCTATTCCGTGTAGGGCTCGATAAAAATCTGATTAATTGTCTGATTGCTGCAAGCTGAAAGTTGTTGGTGGCTTACAAATTGTCTTCAAAATATTCAGCAGGTCAAGAGTTATTGCCCACTGAAATTATTGGTATGGCTTGCAGCAGCAGTCAAACACGTAAACATTGATATTCAAGTTTCTCAACTTCACATGAAAGTTGTTCAGCATTTTGAAATTAATTTGGCTGGAACCAGCAAGTGGCTGCCACACACAACAACAGTTCCAAGGTGAATTAGTTTCAAAATATTCCACAGACGATTTCATAGATTATAAGGAGTTAGTCGCTTCCGGTCTGTGATGTTCAGAGAGGGAATTAGAATATCTATGCGGTCTGCAAATGTTATTTTCGCACTTACCATGTGGAACGCTGCTGAGCAATCCTATGCTTTGTGTAGGACCCTTATATCTATAGGTAACAAGAGAACCAAGAGCCTGTGGGACTCACCTGGACCATTAGCATTTGAACCATTAACATTTAAATAACATGATTGATAATTTTCGAAAAATCCAAGATTAACCCATCCCCAAAGAAATTGGCCAATCAACACTCTTATTTGATGTGGTGAACCATATCTCCATAGGAGCATTCCACCCAAGTTTCATTGAATTTGGGCTACTAATTAAGAATAGTGTTTCAAATGAATCAACCAAACAAAATTGTGAATCGAAGTTCTAGAGAAGTAGCATTTTTACAATTTCCGCTAAATTTTTTCACAAAATCTTTTTTTTCATCAAAAAAATGGACCAATCAAAAATCTATATATAAGATCTGACGCCTACCCCCATATGGTCCTTCCAGTCAAATTAAATTGAAATCCACCAAGCGGTGAATGAGTAGCGGTTTTAAAGAAATGTTGACCAACAGATGGTAGCCATGGCAAAATATTGAACAGCATGTTCTACTTTGTTTTGAACCATGTACTTTATTTGTATTGCACATACATTGATTACTTACATCTTTACTGTGCTGTACTGCTGTCCCAATAGTCTGTAGATTCTGGAAGTTCTCAGATCTGATAGACCCAAAGCGACAGATCTCATCACCAACTTTTAAACCCTGCCAATACAGTAATCAATATTTCAACATCAACTTTACATTAAATTTCTACAAAAGCTGTGTAAAACATGAAAAATGATAAATAAATGAAATTTTCACTGATTTACATGTACATTTTGTTGTACATGTAGCTCACATGGTAGCGACATGCTCACAGAAATTTTTTCAATCAGAGATATGGTTCCCCCTCTTTGGCAAATTCATGTGTCTTTTAGATTCAACATTGTGCTTGGAGCATTGGATGAAGGGCCTTTATGCGCAAAGAATACTGGATTGTTGAAAATTATTTAAGTTAATCATTATTATCATTTAAGTTAGTATCACGTTGGAACTCTGTTGGCAAAAACATGTTTTCGTAAGTGGCCCCTCCATCCCCCCAACTTTAACCGCTAAACTGTCTGACTGCTACAAGCCACCAGACAATAATTTCACTGGGCAATACCTCTGGACTAGCTGAATATTTTGAAAACAACTTGACGTAAAGTTGTTGGTGGCATACATGTAGCCATGAAAAATACAGTCTGCAGAAATTCAGTGGACAGACAGTTAATGATCAAGCCAGTCTAAAACAGCGCATGCAGTGATCCTGTGAAATGTCGATTTGCAAACCAACAGAAGCCTATTTGAGAAAATTTACCACAGAATTTACTCGATAACAGACATGACCGAGGCAATCATTCTACTGCAATTTTTTTTAGAAATAATCTCTTCGATCAGCAAATTTATCAACATTTTCTATGAGACTTTCTTCAATAGATTTTACCATTAATGTGTAAACTATTTAATGAGAATAAATGTCGTCAAAAAAACAAAATATTCAGTATGCAAAATATGCAATGTCCATTTGTAGGCCAAGTGAAGACTATTTTTTGAAAATTTATCATTGGAATGGCTGGCTAGGTTACCGATCCCGTAATTCCAGTCGTAAATTTTCAAAAATAGTCTTCACTTGGCCTGCCAACCTATGGCAGCAACAGCACCGAGTCTAATTAGTTACAAAATATTCAACAGCTTCCCTGTAGTTTTCAGGAAATTGATAGCTAGGGCATTCGGGGATCGATCAATCCAAACACGGCGAGGTGTGGGTGGAGCTTAGCTAGTGATGGGTGGGGCATAGCTAAAAATGGTCAATTCCATGACTTCATGACCAAATTTAACAAATTCCATGCCCTCTAGGAATTAATATCTAAGAGATTTGTGTTTATGACGTAGCTACATAAAGTACGATCTGGCTTTACTCTAAATATTGTGTCTTGTAACAACCAATCCAAAGCCTTGTTTTGATAAGTGGTTTTAATAATTTTATTGTAACCTGATGTAACTGCTGGATGAAAAGATTGTCCCATGTGTCCAAATCCTCGCTTCATGATTCTCTAACATAACTGATGTGCTGCTGTGTCTCGAGGTGCATAGAGGCGAATGCGGTAATTTATGCCAACAGATTTCTTTTATTTTGCATGATTACCATTTTCCATTACTTTTCTATGACCTATGGCAAAAAATGCTGACTTTCCATGACTTTCAGGCCTGGAATTTTCAAATTCCATGAATTCCAGGATTTCCATGACCAGTACAAATCCTGCAAGAATCATAACTTCAACGGGCTCAGGTTTTTTAAAACTTCGGAACAAGTTGTTAGTGCCTTGAGAAGCAAGATCCTCAACAGTGAAATTGCCTTCAAAATATTCAATAGCAAATTTTTTTAAATTAGAGATATTGTAATATTTCGTTTTCCAAGTTAAGAGGGTTAATAAGAATAACAAAGCTTACTGCATCAGCTGCGGGAGACCCCGGATCTACGCGATCAACCCGTACAAATGAATTTAGCAGTGGTGTATGTGCGTGCGAGTTGCCACTGACGGACTCGTTGTCGACATCCATCTGAACGTCACGTGATTGTGAATGGATTCTGTGTAAGCTCTCCTCAATCTGCTTCATAAGGGCTTTATGGTCATTCTGTAAACCTGCTCACAATAGAGACAAGACCTATGAGAAGACGGCATATCCCACCCGATCCAAACATTTCAGATAAAAGTACATCGGGAAAAATGGAATCCAGATACTGCATCGCGCCTTAAAGAAATATAGATTTGTAAGTGCAGGTTCAATTCCGATCCACTATTATGCTCGGACAAGAGAATTTTGGTGAATTTTAAGCTTTTCAAGGGAGATAACTCCGGAAAATATAGATGAATTTCTTCAAAATGGAATCATAGCACTGCTTCTTCAAGTAATATATTCAGTGACAAAGGAATTGATAGCATAAGTTCAAAATCCTTCAAGATCTCCCACAAACAGGACAATTTTGATGAATTTTAAGTATTTCACGGGAGATAATGACCACAGACTCCATTAGGGTTGGTCTGGTGTATTATCAACCACATAAACGTACTTTTCGTTCAATCACAATTCGCTAAATAAATCTACTTACATTTAGCACCAGAAAAAGATTTCTAATCTTGCATTTAAAGCTCAGAAGCATCTCAGTTCTAATGCAAGAACCACAACTCTATACTCTAGTCCAGGTTTCTGGATGGAGCAGACTCCCATAATGTCAATCAAACAGAGACTTCTGGAATCGTAGCTAAACTGTTGGAGTTGTGGTGACATCTTGAAATGATTGCTAGAGATGGATGGACCACAGACTGACATACATACATTCCATACAGACGCATAGATGTACAGGCATACGGATAGCACATGCACATCTTCAAGTGGTAATGAGAACCCTTACCAAGTTTCAAAAGAATCACAGCTAAATTGTAGGAGTTGTGTTGACAAGAAATGATTGGTACTGCAATTCATGTATTAGCTTAAAGGTATTTAAAGGGGGATAAGTCTGTAATGAATCAATTTCTGGCCATGAAAAAAGCACATGCACATCTTCAGATGGTAATGACTAGATTTACCACGTTTCAAAAGAATTGTAACTAAGGAGTTGCGTTGACAAGGATGGACCGACAGACGAACATACATTGTGGACAGACGGATGGACATATAGGTATATGGCTAGCACATCTTCATGTTGTAATAATGACACACACCAAGTTTCAAAAGAATCGGAGCTAAACTGTAGGAGGAGTTGCGTTGACAAGAAATGATTGGTAATGCAGTTTTGTATCGCTTTAAAATATTTAAAGGGTGATTACTCTGCAATGAATAAGTCTTTGGCTGCAAAAAAAGCACATGTGATGGCACATGATACTGATAATGTGGACAAAATTTTAAGTTAATCTATTGAGACCTCTAGGAGTTGCGTTGACAAGAAATGATTGTCAGAGATGGATGAACCGACAGATGGACATACATACATTTTGCATAGATGGATGGACATAGAGGTGTATGGATTGCACATCTTCATGTTGTAATGATGACACACACCAAAAGAATCGGAGCTAAACTGTAGGAGTTGCATTGACAAGAAATGATTGGCAATGCAGTTTATGTATCGGCTTTAAATTATTTAAAGGGGGATAACTTTGTAATGAACAATTTTTTGGCCGCGAAAAACGCACAAGTACCTCTGCACATGATATTGATAATGTGGAGGAAATTTAAAGTTAATCCATTGAGACCTCTAGGAGTTGCGTTGACAAATTGGGGATGGATGGACATGCTGACCACTATACCCTGTCTTCCAACCCATGGGGAGGAGGTGGACAATAATATACTGTACTGCAGTTGTAATGCAGAGTTATTTCCATTATGTTCAATTTTTCTAATTAATTTATTTTAAAAAGGTTATAAATATTTATTTTTCAGATATTTAACTACATGTAGATGTCCATTAAATATGGTTGTAATTGCGAAATTTGTCATGTCACAATTAGCATAAGGGATTCACATATAGTTTGACAAATGTATGGCTGTTTTAGCATTCATGCTGGTTAGAAATATTTTTTTTATTCCTGGCTGGGTGAAAAAAAAAGAAAAGATTCACCACGGAGGTGCATAGGAAACCAAACTATTTTGTCCTAATATTACTCACGGATAATCTTGTGCCTGGCATGTCTCACTGAGTAGATGTCTATATCAGCTCTAGGGAAGTTCTCCTCATCTACAAGAGATTCTTTCATTCCGACACTGGCTTGCTGTTAAATAGACGAACGTAAAATCATGAAAATCATACATTTTCATAATATAAACCCTTTAAGTTTAACACTCATATCAGTCAAAAACAGCTTCTGCGGTGGTCTTGAGAAATGCCCATTTGCAGACCAACAGAAGACTATTTTTTTAATTTACCATTGGAATGACTGGCTCGATAACTGAGCCAGTTATTCCAGTGGTACATTTTTCAAAAATAGTCTTCTCTTGGTCTGCAAATGGACATTTTCTATGAGAAAATTTAAATTTTCTTGAACAAATTTGAGGGTTATAGGGTTAACTGTATAACTGCTGCAAACTAATGGACAATTAGTTCAGCGGCGAAAACGCTGAACATCCTGAATATTTTGAAAATAATTGGACCAAAGTTGTTGGAGGCTTAGCCATTCACAACTTCTCCGTCAAATGTGTAAAATGGATTTCAAAATTTTCAGCAACTCAGGAGTTAAATAGTCCGACACATTGTAGGTATTGTATGTCTTTACCATTTAATAAACATTCTGTTGAATATTTTGAAACTAATTTGACTGGAAGCCATTACTGCCTTAGGCAGCAACATCTCCCTGTCAATTATTCAACAGTTTTCCTGTATGGGTCAGGTTACCTCGAATCTGAGATATGGGGAATTCATTGATGATACGGTTCGCAATGGGGATGATCACAGGGACATCGACAGCACATTTTCAGTTGACAAGATTAAGTTACCAACGTTCACATTATAAGCACCATCAGGAATTCACGAGGGCGGTGCCTTGGGGCGGAAACATGTAAAGGGGAGGGGAGGGATGGATGGTCACTGTGTATGGAACTGGACTGGATGCTCTCCATTGAAAATTCCTGATGGTCAACACTGCACAAGACTAGCCAATGACTGTGCACAGGGCATAATTTATCTGGTATCGCATCTCAATTTGCTACACATATTTAAGCAGTTGCTATACATTCTGCAACATGCATAGCTGTATATGCTATGCAAAATTTGTACGCGATTGCAATTTATCATTGATTTTCAAAATTCTATCATTAACCCTTTTAACAACAAATCCCTGAAAAAGTACATCCTTTACAATGTATACCGTATTTTGTTGAATATTTTGAAATTAACATGACTGGAAGCCATTGCTGCCTAAGGCAGCAATGGCTTCCAGTCATATTAATTTCAACATATTCAACAGCTTTCCTATTTGTTTGCTCCGAGATTGAGATACTGGGAATTTATCGGTGAAAGAGTTTATTGCTATACATTTTTGCCGATAGCTATACAATTTATAGCTTGCAAATATCAAATTCTAAATTATGCCCTGGTGCAGTATGTTATACTCAAGTGTAAAGGGGGGGGGGGGGGCCATGGATTCACTATTGTTTCACAAGACCCACAACTAAACCAGAATAGCTTAGTGACATGAAGTTACAAATGAACGGACAGCAATGTCGAGCGATACCATGCGCATTATGCGCTCCGGGGACAATAATACCTAAATATCTAGCCAAATATTATTAATAACTACAAATGTTGCATGGCAAATGTTTGTGGTAGCCTAATTTCTCGTCCAGAAATAAAACGAGACAAGCAGACTGTTGAAATCTATGCCCCCACCCCATTCCCAATCATACTATCATGCCCATTGTCTTGTACCGGAGAATGAACCGACACACCATATGCTCTGATACACTGTACCGGTATATCGTTTGGCCGTGTATTTCTTTAACATAAAAAGTAACCCTTTATCGCTGAAGTAGCAAGTTAACATTATGTCAGAAACGTGACACAATTTCCTTATCCCTTTAATGGTTAAAATTTTCCAGGAAAATTGACATTTGTGCTACGTGAATATCCATCTGCTGGCCAACACAAGACAATCTATGAACATTTACAACTGGAATGACATTTTTGAAAGTTTGGTGGTAGGTCTTGCTGCTTTAAGCAGCAATTATGGTTTCCAGACAAATTATTAAGTTTACCTGTATAGAGGTTTTAATAGTGCATGGGTTAAAATGCTTTACTTGTTTAATTTTATTTCCTATTAGCATACCTACAACAATTGCCCATTTCAGCACAAACATCCAGAATTTCAATTTCAAACCCAATTAACAGCTACAGTTTTTCTTAAATATTTTGAAATTAATTTGGCTAGAAGCAGTTGCTGACTCAAACAGCAATGGATTCTAGTCAATTTATGTTTAAAACATACAACAGTTTCCCCGTATGACACCCTTGAAATTTAAATACAAAGGTTTAATTAGTGTCATTAGTCAAATGCGTGTTATCTTATTGCCTGTAAGCATACCTACTACAGCAATTGCCCTTTTCCAGGAAAACTTCCAGAATTTCAATCTTAAAACAACTTTTTAAAACAAAATTACTACATCTATGAAAACATATTACAAGGCAGATTAATTTCAAAATTTTGAGCAGATACATGTAGCACCAAGTGAGTCAAATTGTTTTCAAATATTTACTAGATTTCATATCACCTCTGAGAACCAGTGCATGGAATATTTAATGAAAAGAATAAAGTATGCATTTAATTTTTATGTAGAAAATGGATAAGTACTCAGCATTTAATCTTCAGTACTCAAAAGTACAAGTACAGAGTACGTACTCGAGTACAAGTACAAGTACTTTGGAAATGTACTGAGGCTGAGTACAAGTACATGTACTCATAAAAAAGGCACGAGTACTGAGTACAAGTGAGTACTTGAAAATCTGTACTTGAGTATACGAGTACTGAGTACACGAGTACATTGGCCCCAACTCTGATTATCTGTCACCTTATAATTGTAATATCTTGTTTTATGCGTAGGGGGTCCATCGATTCATAGACTCTGCCTTTGATTGACTGCCCAACTTTGATGTAAGTATATTATACATTAAGCATGAAATAAATGATTTTGAATGTTGAATCTCATGGATCTTTGTGGAATTGAATCTTAGTTGTCAGTCTAGTGAGCATTTACAAGTTTTGTTTATGTTGTTTTGAAGGTTAGCACTAGTTGGATTTTCAATCAGCTTGGTGTCATCATCAAAGATCTTGCAGCAAGCCAACAATCTGTTGAGTCTGGCAGGTCATTGATAAACTAGCAAACATAAACTTGTGGAGGCCGAAGTTGGTCTTATTGCTGTTGTTTTTATTCTCTGTCTTTATTGCTATCTAAGTCTTGTTCTCTACACTAGTCTCCTCATGCTACCATAAAATGCGGATGTGGAAAGCAGACCTATCTACCGCAGGCTACTCCAAGATTAGTCCACTGTATTGGAAGAATTACAATATGACTGATGGGCTGGTAAATGTATGCGGGTTCATTCGAATTCAAATGTTCTCTCTTTGAAGAAAATATCTAGTTTGCTCTTGAATAATTTAACTGTTGTTGCTTTGACCACAGGCATTTGAAGTTTACCCTCATATTTCATATTATTACCATATTTCATATTACTGCTATATGGTGTGAGTATCAGTTTATAACAGGGTATAGACAGGTTTGTCGATTGCATAAGAATGTAAAACCTTTGTTAAGAAATGACTTCTATTTAGTAATGTGCAAGTGTTCAGTGAAATAATACATACATTAAGTTTTTAATTCCTCCAAAGAAATTTACTGTGTGTAAATATACATTATCAGTTTTCGGAGGGTTTTAGTTTGTTCGCAAAAATAATGATACAAACGCCGCTAAAGTGAGCACAAATTAAGCTATTATAGTAAATCTAGACCTAGTTAAATTCAAATTTTCATAATATCCGGTATACAATTACAGCAGCAACACCATTTTCAAAATCGAAATTCTGTATCCTAGCTTTGTACAGTAGTAAATCTGTTGTTTAAAATGAGAATTAGGATTGTTATGCATACCATAAAACGCTAAAATTATTTTATTTTTATCACATATAGAAACTATGGCTGGGTTGAGCATGTGCCTGAAAAAAATCAATCTAGATTTGAAAACAATATACGCATCCCATGCCCCTTCAGCGAATCTGTAGAAAAGAATTATTGTTATGTTGGTGAAATCAACATACCATGTTTGACAGCACCTGCCATATGTCGTCTGATGGGAAAACTGGACCAGTTTGCTTCACTTCTTTACCAGTTTTTCACACGTCAAATAAAGAGATAGGTAAACTAATTACTTATTTCTGCTACATTTTGATCACATTTTCAAATTTTGTGTAAAAATGATGTATCTATTGAAATAAACATGTTTTGACGATGTCACCAAAACAACGAGTGCGGGAGAACGCAAAAAGGAGCAATTGTTAGAAATAGACCCTTGTTAGAAATAGGTACCCTAACCATATATATATAATACACAAGGTGATCAATGACGATCACAGAAATACAGTATGCATGAACAAAAACAAAGGAAAAAATCTTAGTTCTAAGCCTCTCCGTTTGGGATGATAGCGGTGTGTCACATCTTTTATATCTGTCAACGCTGGTTTTGCATCGCTCCTACAAATTTTGTTAACTTTATTGTTTTTCAAATCGAATCGTAAGGGGAAAGCCGCTTACAATCTTAAATTATACTATAAATAAATTCACATTAAATATGTATTGATCTGAAACTGCCTGGAATACTGTAATCAGATTTTGAATATCTTTTTGCCAAGTCACTGTACGAAAACTGGTACTTTTCCTATATACATGGTGGAATTGTATTTTTTAAATATTTATTCACACCGAATCAAGGACATCGTGCAACGCTTTAATTTCGGCTTCAATTGCATCCTTCTGTTTTATCAATTCTTTAGCAGCATTT